>KL647308.1:1664054-1717105 GCA_000727475.1 Sarcocystis neurona
TCCTGCTGCTGCGCTTCCTGCTGCTGCGCTTCCTGCTGCTGCGCTTCCTGCTGCTGCGCTTCCTGCTGCTGCGCTTCCTGCTGCTGCGCTTCCTGCTGCTGCGCTTCCTGCTGCTGCGCTTCCTGCTGCTGCGCTTCCTGCTGCTGCACTTCCTGCTGCGTTTCTTTCTCACCTTCACGCGCTGCCCTTTGTAGACTGTGCCGGACATGACGCGGCCGAGAACATCAAAGCAGCGAAAATTATTCGGCCGATGGTAATTTTTTGTCGAGTAGATCATCAGAACCGGACTGTCGCTGTTCAATTTCTTCATATCTGCTGCCACAGGGCCTTCCTGAAAAAGGGAAGGAGAAAAAAGAAGCCGTGCCGGCAAAGACGCCCAGCACACACACACATACAGACGCAGCAAACGCAGGCACCGATCACCTCGCCAACTGCTCTTTTTCTCTCGCTTATCTCTTTTGTGGAGACCAAAAAGAAACACACGGCAGGGGAGAGGAAGACAAAAAAAGAAAGGAAGTGGAGAACAGGGAGATACGTACGGGCGCCGTACAGGGCGCACGCGCATATAGAGAGACGTCGGATAGGAGAAGAAACCCCGCGACAACACGCCGCGCGATGTGCGCATGCATGATGTACGCATGCATCACACATACACCAAGAACCCCCTCCCTCCTATTTCCATACATACATATACATACAAATCTATCAACAAACAGGAGAAAAGAGAAAGAGGGCGAGCAGAAAACAGCGAGAGATGTGTGTGTTTGTATTTGCGTCACATATACGTAGGTATAGGCAGATGCTACGTAGTGCTAATGGATATAGACAGGGTTTACACACACACACATACGAGGAACAGAAAGTGCGAGAGAAAGGAAAACAGAAAATTGAGCAAAGACAGTCTATATGCACAGATGCAAAAAAGGCCATTACATACATACACATACGAGAAGGGTCAGTCTATATATACATATATACGAGAAAGGCCAGTCTACCTATACATACACGACAAAGGCCAGTTTATATATACGTATACGAGACAGGTCAGCCCACATATACGTAGACAAGAAAAACCAGTCTATATACATATATATATATATATGAGAAAGGGCACTCTACATATACACATACGAGAAAGACTGGTCCACACATATATGTATATAATATATATAGATAGGTAGATATCTATCTACCTATTCACCAATGATATATACACGTGTACAGGTACACAGGAAAGAGAAGCAGAGAGAGAAAATGAGCCAGAAAGGGAGACGTATGCGTCGCCACGTATATTATGTGCATGCAGGTGGGCCAAAACTACCTCCTAGTGGGGTCGAGGCCACGTACAAATCCACATACACACAGACATATATATGGAGAAGGCAGCGAGCGAGAGAGCCATGATGGAAGCAAGTTGATACACGCGTTATATGCATGCAGGAGGGTAGACAGCAAAACGAAGTGCACGTAAAAAATCAGAGAGAGAGGGCGAGACAGAGAGAGGAATTCTGTCCACATGTCTATAATATGTGTGTAGATAAGATAGGAACGGTAAACATATAAGGACATATAAGAGAGACAGATGGATTCCGTCGACACATACTTCATATATATGTAGGTAGGTAGACAGGAACCAGATAAAAATGCACAGGAACTCAGTCGGCGGATGGGGATATACAGACACCACGGAGAGAAGACATACAGAGAAAAGGGAAGATAATAGAAATAGAGGAATTCAGCCGATGTATGGTCGTATGTAGCTGTAGATATACAGATGCCAACAAGAAGCGTATAGGAAGAAGGAAAGATCAGAGAATACAGAAATTTAGTCGACAGCTCGAGAAGGGGCGCCCACAGACCCGCAGGAACGACAGCAAACTTGAGAAGAGGGACGGATATAATACGCGGAAGGGTGATCGACGCGTATTATGTCAACAAGAGAGGGACAGCAGAAAAAAGAGAAGAGGGAAGACAAACAGCGAAAAAGAAAGAGGGGGGAAGAGTGTGACAGGTCGTCGCACGACTCGGCCGGCATCACCTCCAGACATTTATATATATGTACACCTACGGAAATCTCCCATGTCTAGGAGCATAGAAAAGATGACGAAGTCGTGAAGAAGAAAGCGAAGCGGACAAAAGCAGGCAAAAAAGGCAGCCGGCACTTCTTCAAGAGAAAGCGTGTGTGTGTTGGGAGGGGGGGCGACGTGTGCTGCAGACAAAGGCGTACCAGACTTCAACACCAGGGATGTGGAGATATTTCGCGCAGGTTCACAGGCTTTGCTGGACGAGACATACGCACATGCATAGAGGTAGAGACAGGGAGACGAGGACAGCCAGCGAGGCACATACCCCGAAAGAGAGAAACATACAGAAAGAGACGGAAAAGACGGCAGAACGAGAAAGACAGAAAAAAGAGAGAAAACGAGAGAAAAGGACATATATAGACGGCTACAGAGTTGCACGGAGAGCGACACAGAGAGAAACGCATGCGAAAGCAGAGAGAGGGTGGGTGTGGGCGGGAAAAAAAACATACACGGATAGAGTCGGACTAGGAGAGAGACGAGGATATTAACAGAGAGGGAGTGTGGAAGAGAAGTAGCTATAATAACACCGAGACAAATAAATCGACATGGCAGGAAAGAAGGACGAAGAAAAAGCTGCAGAGCTCACTTGATTTCCTGTGTACAGCTGCTGCGTTTTCTTCGGGGCGTTCGTCTCGGGGTCTGGGAGGGTCTCGACAACCATGTCAACGAAGGAACTGCGCAGAAGAAGCAGCGGCGTTAAAAAACCGCAGCAGAGCCACGAGAATGTGAAGAGACGCGCGCGTGGCTGCCTCACGCAAAATGGAACGGAAAGCGAGCGCGGGGCACCGGTGGTTTTCCTGCGAAACTTCAAGAGACGAAACGGAGCCGCGACGAATGGGAGAAGCCACGCAGCAGCTGCAGCCGTCCTCCTCACTCTTCCCACACGCAGACAGCAGAAGGACGCAGAGAAAAGAAGGAAGCCAAGAGACGGAAAGTCGTCAACGAGAGAGAGAAAAAAGGCGAGGACTGCATCAAGAAGCTGCCGCGCACATGCAAAGAGCTGCTGCCTCCCCGACTGTCCCAGGCGCGCAAACGACGACGTGTTTTGTCCCTCGGTGGTCGAAGTCTCCGCAAAACAGGAAGCGACTCTTCAGTAAGGAAGCGAAAAACAGCCCGCGCCCTTCGACTGTTTCAGGTGTACGCACACCTCAGCGAGAGACAGCGACGTGTCTCCGCAGCTCCCCACGACATCAACACGCAGAAGACAAAAGCCACACGGAGCAAGCAAATAGCGGCGCCTTCGAGAGGAGTGACAGTGCAACCCTATTCAGCAGACGAAAATTCAGGAGAAAATGAGTTTGTCTACAAAGACACGCGCTGTCGCATGGTAGTCCACGCTGCGGCATCCCGCTGTTCTCAGCCGGCGAAGACGAAAACATTCGCAGAGTGCACGTGTGAAGGCACACAGAGGCACCTACACGAGAGAAATACCAATTTATATATATACACGTGTATGTATGAGTAACAGATAATAGCCTGGGGAACATCTAGAAACAGACACATATGTGTGTGTATACCCACAACTAGCACCCTGCGCATATCTTTTCCCGCCGTACACGTCGCGCAGCGCGCATAAATTGACTTTTTAAAACTTGTACAAGTATAAACGGAAGGCACAGAGACGAAGTTCCTTCCAACAAACGCGCGTGCGCGCACAGCGATTCATCGGCAAAAGACTGCGGGGCCGCGGCAGAGGACCTCGCACAGATCCGAGGAGAGAAGAGAGAGCGACAGCGCGCCCTATACGTAGTCACCCCGCCCAGACACACGCGTGCAAAAAAACAGACCGTCCAGCTATTACGAAGAAAGCCGGTGGACCGGCGGAGAGAAAAGGAGAGGCCCCGTGTATACACAGAGGGCCTCAATTCACAAAAACGTCGGAAATGGGAAGTGTCGAGGGGGACGAGAGTCATGCGTCAGGGAAGGGCTACGTTCCCGAGGTACGACCGCGAGCAAATTATGCGCATATCAAGACAGGTACTGTTTAACGAGAAGCAATTCCGGGAGGAACTACCGACTCAGAATCTTCCGCGCCCGTGTATGTACTTATACATGCATATATATGTGGAAATGTAGATCTATAGATATAAATTTTGTACGGACATTTATATGTGCGTACTTATTTTGGATATGTGAATGTACACATGTGCGCAGGTATTTTACATGCGCACGTATATACATACATATATGTATGTATATGTTTTGTACATATATATATAGATATGTATGCACGTACGCGTATTATGTACGTACGCAAGCATACATATGTGTACGCATACACATATATATATATATATATATACGTACATATCTATACATGTGTACGCCCCCAGGAATCACGGCCAAGGTAAATATCAATCTAACAACGTGAATTTATATACACGTGAGTTCACATATGTATACAGATATGCTTGTGAGGATGTACATGAGTAATTACATATAGTTGGGTATCTGCGTGTGTGTTCACATATGTATACAGGTATGCTTGTGAGGATGTACATGAGTAATTGCATATAGTTAGGTATCTGTGTGTGTATATTTACATATATATGTATATGATAAAATTACAGAGCGAAAAACGACATACGTACCTGACATCTCCGAAGAGCTGCGAGAGAACCTTCTTCAGTAGCGTGCGGCTGTCAAGCTTGTAGTCGTCTTTCTTCAAGTAAATTCCCAGCTGCAGCACAAGCAGCAGCAAAAACAGAAGCAGGAGGACAGTCGGCAGAAGCAGCAGCAGCAGAAGCAGCATCACAAGAAGCAGCGGCAGCAGAGAAGCAGTGGCAGCAGAACCAGCGGCAGCAGAACCAGCAGCAGGAGCAGAGCCGGTTGAACCAGCAGCAGCAGAAGCAGCAGCAGAAGCAGAAGCAGCAGCAGCAGAAGCAGCAGCAGCAGAAGCAGCAACAGCAGAAGCAGCAACAGCAGAAGCAGCAACAGCAGAAGCAGCAGCAGCAGAAGCAGCAACAGCAGAAGCACCAACAGCAGAAGCAGCAACAGCAGAAGCAGCAACAGCAGAAGCGGCAGCAGCAGAAGCGGCAGCAGCAGAAGCGGCAGCAGCAGAAGCGGCAGCAGCACAAGAGATCGGCGGCGCCACGTTTCTTGATGTGTTCCTCCACGTGTGCAACAAGCACGGAGGCGGCACTACACGAAGCACGGGTGCCGTCAAGAGCACGTCCTATTCAGAGCCGACGTATCGCTTTCAACACATTTTAACGACTGAATACTCCGAGGCAGCACGCCTCGTGTGCTCACGCTCCTGCCCCCTACTCGAAGCAGCCAGAAAAAACACTCGCTCACTGCACGCACACTAAAACGAGTGGGACGAAAAAGTGATGTCCACTTAGGACTGCGTACGATAGGCCGCAGTCGGGAAGGAAGGCGCACCACTTGCGGATATTACTACGAAAGCTACACTCTAAAGGAAGAAAGGAAATTGCACAAGACGAACACAAACGAAGAACTTGCAGGAAGAAGAACCTGCTCGAAGCGAAGGAACTGTCACCTCCAGTTTTACGCAGACACCCAAAAAAACCCTCCCCCCGTCTCAGTCATCCTTCTCTCATTGAAACGTGTGAACAGCGCAGTAGACAGCTACATATACCGTACTCGTCGTTCACCGAGATACACAAATACATACACACACGAACTGCGCCGTGAGAAGCTGCAGCACCCCACAAACACTCTGCCCTCCCAACACATATGTGTGTGCACCTGTGCAGTACCGACTGCGTCTGCGACTTAACCTACGACCAGCACGCTTACATCCAGAATCCTGATGCATCTACACACACCTGCGTACACATATATACATGCATGCGATATATACGTACGTGTGGTGACCCTCCGAATCCGTCCGTACTTATCTCTCTCTCCCCCTACATGTACGTATGTATGTATGTATGTATCTCTGTCTCTCTGCACAAACAGGTGGACACAGAGACATACATACATGCATACACATATATACACACAAAATTATTTTGCCCACTCTACTCGCGCAGAGACAGAGAGACAGAGACATTTGAACAGCTACACGCCCGACAGAGAGATTCTGTTGAGCACATACGAGTGTGTGCGTGCGCACGCATACGTCCGCCGTGTCCTGAGCCACACACGCACACCAACGCAAGTAGTGACGTATTACATCCATCCGAGCTTCGCATTAGCAAACTCATACACCTGTCTATTAAATTAATTCTTCGTCCACTGACCCCCTGGTAGATATCCTCAGCTTTTGCCGACGCACGAGACGGCAAGGTGTTTCGCCTTTTTTTTCTTTGCGTCTCCTGCCGAAGTCTGCTCCGCTGCATGAAAGAGAACGCGCTGATTATCCGCACTGGCACCAGCGCAACTTACGTCTTCAAGAGTTGGTTGCAGCGTCGGCTGCTCTTCGGCAACGACGTGCGTGATGATTTTGTAGAGCGGTTCGAGAATAAACTGCACGAAGGTGCGCGGCGCTTCTGTCGCAGGTGGTTTCTCTACAAATTTCCTCGTCGAAGGATCCAGCCACACGTCTCCCCAGAGTGCTTGCTCAAAAACTTCTGCTGCAGGCACGCAGCCGTCAACGTACGCCCCTTCTTCTAAACGTAGACGTGGCCGAGGGCCAGCAATATGCTGCCAATCGATCGCATTCGTGTTCACTGCGCTGCTGCTGCTGCTGCGGGACTCACGTGTGCCCTCGGCAGCAGCAGAATTGCTGCCCGCCACGTCATCTTCGCCGGTTTTCTTTTTGCTACCGCCGCTCTTGCGTTTCCCTCCTCCCCCCGCTGCCGCCGCAGCCGCGGCTGCAGCCGCTGCTGCTGCTGCTGCTCGCCGCAACTGCAACGCCTCCTCGTGTTCTGCCCGCAGTACCGCCTGCCGCTGCGTGTTCATATGATACTTCGCGAAAGTTCGCAGCGAAAAAACTAGTCCAAATTGACCAATTGCAAATAGAACGTTATTGCTCAGCGGAGACAGGACAATCGGCTGTCTCCCACGCACCGCACACACGTGTTCCAGGATGGCATTTACCTGCAGAAACGACAAAGGGAAAAGGGAAGATAGAAGACGGGAAAACGACAACTCAGCTGCAGCGGAAACCTCTGAAAAGTCCTTAAAACACAAATGACATGTGAAAACAGGTGCTCAAACGCGTGAGACACAACGGTACTCCCAAAACAGAAGCTGCAAGCGCAGCAGCAGCAGCTGCCGCAACAGATGCAACAACATCATTACGGGCATAAGCTGCGCTGAGGGAGGGGGCAACAAAGGCAGTAACACAACAGAGACAGCAGCACCAAAATATGGCAACAAAGGAAGCAACACGGCACAGACGCATCAGCTACACAAGCACCCGTAACAAAGACGGCAACGGCAACACTTAGGAAGCAACAGCAAGAGAGAAACCAGCACCAACAGAGAGACGGCAAAACAACAGCAACCGCAGAACGAGGTGCACCAGCACGCAGCCGAAAACAAAAGCAGCACGATGATTTTCCTTTCTGCAGCAACTGAGGCACCAATACCTCCGGCGTGCACCGTAAAAGTCTATTCCTGCTGCAATCGCCATCAAACAGCGCGCGCTCCTCTCTCCTCCTCTTTCTCTTCCTTCAAGTGGCTCCCCGAACAGGTGCGGTGTACAGACACCACGGAACGTATGATGACGCCGTCAAATACACGTACGCGAGTGAACCCACGGACAGGCTGCGCATTCATTCCCTGTCTCTACACATGCCTTTCCACCACCCCTACACGTCGTCATCTACGGCTAAGTACACACTCATGTATGTACTCATGTATACACTAATGTATATATTCATGTATATACTTACGTATGTACTCACGTATATTTTCACTTATACACTCACACACATACTCGTGTATATGCTCGTGTATACACTCACGGATACACTCATGTATATGCTCATGTATATACTCATGTATATACTGTCGTATACATCCATGTATATACTCAGCTATATACTCATATGTACCTAATGTGAGTGGGCAGAGCTACGTTTTCGAATGCAGGGGTCGGTGGAGTCGACAGCGCGTGAAGAAGACGAGAACACCTTCGTTCGTGGAAACAGCGCGCAGGCGACCCCCCGTGTACCTCTTCTAAGAACGTCTTCAGTAGCACTGCATATACGCATCTCGTGCGTCATCAACATTTCCATGTGTGAAGTCCCCTCCCTAAGACCTCTGTGGTAACTTTCGTGCGAAGGTGTGGCCAGCGAAAAGAGAAGTGCCGTCTCGCTGTCATCCGCGGCATTCTCCCTCACGTGACGCTCTTCGGTGCGCGCGCGAGCTGTGTGGCGTCTCCTCTTCCGCCACTCCCTTTGCACCGCACGCACAGAGTCAGACAGACGTTTCCACTATTCCTGCGTCATCCACGTGAGGCGAGAATAATATCAGTTATACTACAGATTCACACGCGGGGCCTCGCCCTTCCTCCAGAAGACGCTGTAGAGACGCACCTCTTCGAGTGTGTGCCTGATTTTGTGGTACGCGTCGGCAGGGGGAAGTCTAAGTTCGAGTATTAGCCGATCGAGCTTATTGACAATCAAGATAATATCCAGCTGCTCCTCCACGGCAGCTTTGAGAAGTCGCTCTGTATTGCTCATCACTCCTTCGAGAGCATCAACAACAACAACAGCGCCGTCGCACAGACGCATCGCCGCCGTACACTCGTCTATGAAGTTCACGTGCCCCGGCGTGTCCAGAATATTAAATAAATAGCTTTTGTGCCAGCTGGCTTGCAGCAAAAAGGCCATCGGGGTGGCCTTAATAGACAGTCCCCGCTGCTGCTCGTCTCTTCGTGAGTCGGTATATCTCTTTCTTCCTTCGCCTCCAGGACCGCCAAAACCCGTCCCTCTCCTGTGTAGCTGCTGTCGGATTCTGGCTGCTGCCGTCGCCCCACCGCTGTTGCCGCTGGTGCCCTCCTCCGGCAGCGCCAGCACTCCTGCTCCTGCTGCTGTTCCGACAGCTGCTCCGCCTTCTGCCGCCGCTGCTGCTGCGAGCTTTCTCCCCCCTGCGCGTGAATTGAAGTGTGTCGCCTCTACCAACATGTCCATGAACGTTGTTTTCCCGCAGTGAAGATGCCCCAACAGACATATGCATCGGATGCTTCGCGGCTGATACATAAGAGCCGCAAGAAAGTCGAAGGAGAACGGAGTGCACAGCGGGATTTCCCTCTCTAAAAGATCAAAATTTGCTGCTGAAACAGGCGCTACAATTGGCTGCGTTATCGGCTGCGTGTCTTCCTCCTGAACAATCGTCTCTGCTTCCGGATACACTTCCGCGTGATCTGGGTAATATTTCTTCAACTCGTGAGGGACCACCGCCACGGCTGCATTTGTTCCCTCTTCCTCTTCTTCTCCCATGGAAACCAGTCCTCGGGCCACCAGTCGGCGCTCTTCATCTCGCTCTAATAATGCCGCTCCTGCCCCAGCACCTGCTGGTGTTGCAGATGCTCCTCCTGCTCCGTCCACGACTGGCAGAGGCTTGTCATCTTCCTCTCCGCCCTCTTCTTCACTTTCTTCATCGTCTTCCGGCAGCTCCGGCCCGATGTAATTCCCAAACTCGTCATACAGGAGTGTTGCATCCATGTTGGCCAGCCCGCACACGAGGAGAGAATGCACGAAAATGACGAAAACCGGTGGGACTGGGCACCCACCGCAGAGTAAACCAAGAATGTGGAAAAAAAATTGACGACGGGAAATAAGGTGTGTGACGCAGGAAAAGACGACGATGAAGGGGAAGATGCGGAAACGACGGTCGTAGGGAGGCGAAGCCAAATTGAAGCTCACGCACACCCGTGGGTACTTCTAGACATAGGACAGGATCAGCTAGGACGTGAACAGCGAAGCAATAACACTGTCGCACTACAGCCACACATGCCACGTCACACACGAGAGGCGCAAAAAAAAGCGAGCCGTAATCCGGCGAAGACGGAGCTTCTGTTTCGCGTTTCTGTCGGAAGCGCAGTACACAACTGTAGAAATCTGAAGCACGGGGATAGACACAAGAAGCAGACGACGCAGAGAAAGAACACGGAAGCCGGTGACTGGGTGAGCCGGGAACTCGGAAAGAGCCATAAGCAAAATATTTGTCCGTGCAGACGGAGTGGGAGTGAAACAGCGGTCTTCGCTCGAGCAGCGAGAAGACCTCTAGCGTGTACTGTGGGAAACAAGTCAGGTACGTGCACGATGTGTAGGAGCAAGAGGGCAACAGGATTAAAAATTGTGAGATAGATACGTGAGTGTTGTCGCCAAATAGAGATCCGATAGACTGTACGAATCTCCCTGCGGCCACGTCAGTCCGAATTCGCGCATCCACAGAATACAAGTGAAACCTCTCAGTCTCGCGCGCAGCGTAGAAACGACTTATATACAACCATGTGAAATAGAGGTGGAGAACCCTAAGAGGGAAGAAGAATAGCGGAAGGAGTAAGGACAGATAGTTAGAAACGACCCCGTTTTTGAGAAGGTGGTCGGGACGCTCGCTTGCGCGCCACCCCCAAACGACGTGGACACGGGAGGGGAAGCACTACTGAATGGGAAAGTATGCAGTGGCAGAGAAGACGATGAAACTGTTACTGTCGGGGACGGAGGGATCACAGTCGTACACGAAGTCGTCACGAGGAAAACCTTGTCGGGAGGAGCTCGGCTGTCGCGCGAGAAGAACAAGGAAGAGGAGTGGACTGACAACAGTGTATCCGCGTCCGAGCCGCGGATACAACTGCTCGTTCAAGACGACAAAACGGGGATCTTCATGGGAAAACGCGTGCATGCAGGAAAGTAAGGTTGCACAGAAGCACGCATGAACAGACGCGGAAAGGTACTATTGGTGTGGATTTTACGAATCTGAAGACGCAGCCGTTGGAACGAATGAAAACGCAAGTTGATTGACTGCAGATACTGCGTAATGCTCGAGAAATACTTGTCATCACCAGCTTCTCGTGTACGTACACCAGAGGGAAAACATAATTTGGTTCTTGGTGGCTGGTATTAGTGGGCATCCAAAGTGCCAGCTCGATATTCTACGTGTCTTTAGGGAGAAATGTAAGAATACGGTTAATTCGTGTCAAAGTGCTCGAGTGAGGAGAGTCGATTTAAAATTCCCACTGGAAACATGCAACCACTTCGGCCGCGCAGGCATAGGGGAGGCACACAGAAAATGCGCAGCGAGGCACAAAGGAGGAAGGAGAAGTGAGCAAAAGGATAAGAGGGAAGGCAGTCGTTGAAGATTAAGCGATTAAGGGGAACAAAAGATGTTGGGAGCAAGCAATTTACCGCATGCAAATTTCCGGCTGTGCGCGCCCGTTCTCGCAGGCAGCTACTGGATACGGTACGGCTACGCATTTGAGAGCAGCTTCCACGTGGACCTTTGTCCATTTGCCATGCTCCCGGCGATCGTCCACGTGTCTCCGAGCCACGTAGCCATTATCTAATATATGTGGAGCAATCGAGCCACGCATACCGGGTAAATGATGGGTATGTACGTATGTACACATGTATGGACATCGTAGTAGATGCCGCATGGTGTAGTGGTGTTACTGCATCTGCAAGAAGGCCTTGAAGGCAACCCTCGTAGATTGCAGACGCGAATCCTAAAGGTCATCCTGTTATACTGTACAGATGTAAATTCGTCTAAATGCAGATATTTGACGTGTGTGACCGTTTTCCCACACATGTGTGTATACGTGGTCGTATCCTGCGTTGCGTTGATCCTGTGTACTGACAAGCGCGTTAAACACCTTTTAAACACGCCCTGCTTATGCCAAATTAGAGCCTTAGTTGTACGCCTCCCCATCAGTATGTGTAAACAGTACCGTGCACCCTTAACGATTGTTCACACATCGTGTGATGTACCCACCTTGCCATCCTGTGACCAAAGGTTTTAACTAGTGGCAACCCTTCCTCAGGGCAAGTCGGGACGCAGTTATGTATAAGGCTACGTACACCGACGATGTAGGGTGAGTACATCTACGCTAGCGTCAGCTTTACGGTAGAGTAACGTGCACGTATCTATACCCATACTTACCTACTGATTTAGAAGTATATTTAAGGAGGCAGAGAGAGAGCTGCACACGTACAATTGATCAGGATGTTTGCGTACCTGTACGTGTATATGTGCGTCTCTCTCTCCAAATGCACAGGTAAGTGGAGTCAACAACAAACACCGACGTTTCTTCTCAGGACCGACCACGAAAACCGTTTCGCAGGGCCCCTGAGCTTACGTCTGCGCCGCCGCAGTGTGAAAAACAATCTCCATTTCGCACAGTGCCATAAGGATACGCTGGTGCATATGTGTGTGTACCTGTATACATGTATACACATATACATATAAAGACGTGTGTGATATGTGTCTACGTAACGTCGTGAGTTCACACACTTTCATGAAAGGTATTATGTGCGACAAGAGATAACAAAAGACGTAGTGCGTTGCCGGCATGATGTATGAAAGCGCAGACGCGTGCCTACACAATTACCTCCACACGGTGAAACAGACATACCTCATCCATGATCGCGACCGCTGCCAGAACTCACAACGGCAGACAACACAGGGAGTCCAAACGCGGACAGAGACCACTATAGATACACCACACATATAGGTATTCACTCATAGTATTACAAAAATTATTTACGGGACTGACTGTCACATGCGCATTTTCTGCAGGAGTGGTTAAGCTGTGTTTGCTGGCGGATTTGGTAATTCGGATCTCCCCCCAGAGTGACAATCTTCAGACGCGCATCAGTTGCCACGTACGGTTGAAAGAGTGCGTCCGTGAACATGTATGTAAAGCAGTCTACGTCCACCACGTAACTTCACACACGTGCGTCTGCACATGGAAAGTAGCAATCTCCATACGTGTATTTGTCTATGCATGTGTGTACCCCTTCTGGCTTACATGATCCAGGATTTTCAGCCCTGCCTTTACTAAAGCTGTGCGACATGGAAGTGCGCATATCACGACGCACGCCAAAAATTAACAGGCAGCACGGGCTAATGCTGGTACGATCATGTAAAAGCTGAGGATGACATGAACACTAGGGAAGCAGGTGAAAATGACTATGCAGATGTGTCTCTACGGGCGTATTGTGCCGTTACGCCCACGCAGGACCTGTGTATAAAGCCGTTCTCTACATGGTTGTCACGTGAAAATCGCGGATCCCTGAATTCTACACGGGTACGTGACAACGATTGAAGTCGTCGTAGTGTAATGTTGAAGAATTGTTACTCTTTACGTCGTGGGTTAACTGCGAACTGCCGTCTGTCTCGCCATTACTGCGCTTTCCGCACTTTACGGCGACCACGTACCCTACCGGCGTACTCTGTGAATTTACCATGAAGCTGTAGGGAGATACGCTCGAGAGCACACACAGAAAAGGACTACACTGGTGTATCAACATATGTGGTTAGAAATGTAGTACGAACGCGTCCCAGGGTGCGCTCAGCTGTACGTACGTGATATAGGCGTGATTACATGTGCGTCGTGTGTGCACACGTGCACGTGTGTGTTGCACTGCTACATCTCCCTATGTATGTACATTACTACAAATATATAACGATGTATATATATATATATACATATATGCCGATGCAGCTGTAGCATACGTGCGAGTACGTGTACGTGCACATACGCACTTGCAAGTACGCAGAGAGGTACACATTAGTGACCACTCACGCAACATTACGCGTAGGTACGCACGCGCAAGTGGACACGGCGTGTCTCTTCAGACCAGGCTGTGTTCCAAGTTCACTTTCCAGCCTGAGCATGTACGTCCAATTACTATTGTAAGTGATGCCTTTACATGCGTGCGTGTCCACATGTATAAATGACACACGCGTTCTATTGTTTCCACGATAGACGAAGTCGAATGTACGAGTCTGCCCACAAACGCGTGATGTTCGCTACACTCTGCGCGCTAACTTAGCATTATCTCCCTCATGTATCCTACGTCCATTACATACTCGAAATGCGCACAGTCTAACAGTCTACCGCGTACTGTGCGAGGTCTACAGGTGTTTGGGAAGTAGGTGTGTGCACCTACGTCAAATACCGACATTACTTTGCACACTACGTTTCTGAGGTAGTGGGGGACGCATGTTCACCTGAACATCGCGACGAAACCATCCTCACACCGTGCCTCCAAAGCTGACTTCCGGTATGTGCATCTCTGCAAACGGCGTGTACGGAAGTGATTCCTGGCGCTGCCTACGAAGCACAACTCATTACTACATATTCGCTGCCACCTGACTAAGGTACTCGCACTCTCCGCACAATCTATACTTTGCGCAGATACGCAAGTGCACGCTCATTCGACACCTGCACCACTCCGTCATCCGGCCCCCATCTGCAGAGACAGTTTCGTCGTCTCGTACTGATACGGCGCAACATCAATTTAAATACGACAATGGCATGCAGTGTCTGTCCACTGGACTTTCCCGCAGTACAGATGTACTCTTCCGCAGTTGCACCTGCCGCTTGCACACACTGCAAGCATGGCAGTTGCATGTGTGAAAAGGAATGTGCGTTGTAGTACTCCCGCCACCGGCAGTAACATCAAGCCCTTTACATCAACACGCAACACAACAGTTTCCTCCCGCTGCTGGTCTTCACAGATAACGTGTCTCGGACTAATACGTGTACAGCCGCACCACTACACGCCTGCCTGAACACCAGCACGTGGTAACGGCTGCAGTCGAGAAAAAAACACTGCAATGTCGCTGTCGCAGTCCGCCACCCCGCGCTCTACAAAGCGTCTTCGCCGATCAAGCTTATAAATTAGTAAAGCACCTGGACGTGGACCTTCTTTCCCACAAAGTTAGCACTGCCGGTGCGTCTGTCATAGCGCATGTGCTGGTGCATCACACCATCGTAGCGCAACACAGCGACGCTTCGATATGCGTATTTCTATTAGGCCTACTCCTGCAACGACTCCTTTCTCTAGGTTATATATATTTGTCATACTCTTTATCTGTGCGTCCCTCCGGATGTCCGCAACCACAGGTAGTCCCGGTCACATCTCCTTTTCCTGACGTCCTCGTTCTTCGTGAACCGGATATATCGGACAGTACTACACGCCTAAAATTTCTTTCTGCTGTAGCCTTGTCGCACGTACATCATCTCAAACACAAGCAACCGTAACTCTGGACAAAACACACCTCATCTTTGTCCCCCCCCCCCCATGTAGACGCTCTCGCTCGTTCGCCTTAACATTCCCTTGAGCCTGCCGCTCCGAATCACAGATCTGGTGAGAGAGAGATGTTCGCCACCCTGATAACCACCATGTTTATCTTCCGCAGCAGCGCGCTGTGCTGCCGCGGAAGGGGGGCTGAGGCGGCGTGGACTGGGGGACTTGCTACTATCACTTCTAAACGCCGTGGATTCGTATTTGATCAACGCTACAAATTGACTCCCTAGCTAGGAAGTCCTTCACAGCATGTCGCTGATCACCTTGCAGCTGAATGATACTCCCGTGCTCGGGATCCTCGATTACCGTTCCATTGCAGCTGAATTCCTTTTTCAGTGCACGGACCATCTTCTTCAGGTCGTACGCCTTGTCCAACCCCTGTACCGTCGTCACGCTTTTGCGGCCGTTTCGCTGTTGATTGCGGATATCTGGTGTAAGACGGAAAACAATGGGAACCGCTCGCGAAAACACCCGTAAACACCTGGCCGTGCCCTTTCTCAAAGAGAGAAAACCAACTTGGAAGCAACAAGAACTTTCGTAATTTGACGTCTTTCACTTCGCAACAGTTCCCCTAATCAATCCTGCGACGCGTACTCACACTCTCCCTTTACCACAGCCTGATGTACACGTCATACAACCCGTCGTTACGCACAGTTGTATTATGAAACATGACCCACAAGCCCACCATACTGGAGACGTTTCCACAAAAATGTGCGTAACTACACGTGTACCCATGGATGACATAGTACCGGACGCTTTATACAGACGTAGAAAACAAGAGCGTTTAAACACTATCCTACAATATGGACGACAGTGGCACCTTCGATATGCATTAAACCCTGCGTGACTCATGAGACAAAAACATACGTGTACGTCATGCTAATGACGTACACACAAATGCTCAACAAACACTGTAACAGATATGACTGCCGCATCGCCACACGGATTAATCTCTCTCAACGTTGACCGCACAGTTTCGCACGAAATAAATGATCGTTCGCGCTTAGTGTCGCGACCTCTCCAAAAAACTGCTGCTGAGTATGTGCTCGTATGTCGCCTAAGCCCTCAGTGAACATGCACAGGCGACAGCGGACAAAGAAGTCGAGATAAAATACGCCTCACGGTCCTTTGAGGCACTACGTCCGCCCCAACGCCGCAAAAAAAAACTCATCTACAATCCTCCCAAATATAGGTGAGCTGACTTACGAATAAGATGGGTCGAAGCGCCGCCAACACCACCTGCTTGGGAGGTGTCATTGGCGAAAGGGTCAGTGACACCCAAGTTGTGAATGTCGAGGGACATCAGAAATCCTGCGCAAAGCATACCCCACAACAAAACAGCACTATTTCGCATGGTGCGGTACGAATGTCATCAGAAAACATCCGTGGCCATCAGACACCCTATCAGACAGAAAACATCGGTTGCGCAAACGTGTAACAAAGTAACGTGCCGCGTAGGACAACTGCACCACCTATCACCCGCGTACCATTACAGGAAGCTGTCTGAACCCCCCATTACTCAAAAGTGACACCGGTATTACTGCAGCATGGAGCGTGACACCCGCATTATTACAGCACGGAGCCACACAACCCACACGACTCTATTCAAGCAGAGTCTAAACAAGCCCGCACGATTGGATGGCCATCAACACGGGCATTCACTCAGGCACCTCGTTCGCAGTACGACGGCCGCTTACAGTATATGGAAGAGAATCACGAAGTGAGACAAAAAATCACCACCACTTTTCGTTATGCCCCCTACAAGAACAATTACGCGTGGGTACTGAGTTAATACGGTCACGGCCCTGGCTAGCGAACATGTTAACGGTCAACAAAACCGAAAACTGCCCACAACGAACCTCCACTTCTCCCCACACGCACCCAGAAAAGCCCTATCCTTCCAAACTGCGTCACAGATAAATGGGCAAAATTACTACTAAAGTGCGGAGTAGAATTTACACGCTGCGCCACTGCAAGATGTAACTTCACCACATCGCGTCTTGGCACCGCAACTTGCAGCGTACGGTCCCTACAGACCGCCTTTGAACGGCCAGCGTAAGTGTACAAATCCCGCTGCAACGAGTTCACTGAGCCGAAAAAACCGACAAAAAAACACGTTTCTCCAGCCACAAGATTCGACAGCTGCGGCGTTTCGCAGCGGCCCCTGAGTTCGCCTCATCCCAACGCGCGTTGCGGAAACTTTTCCTCAATCGTGGGGGAAAAGCCTACCTGAAGTGGGAAACGCGTAAAAAGGGTCCTCTGCAAAAAGGCAGAATAACCTGCAGAAACTGCGAATATAAAAAAAAGTTTCGTACGTGCGAGTTACTATAATACGGGGAGCAACGAAAAAAAAAAGAATTAATACCACCCGTGGCAGACACAATGCCCGGCGGCTGTGGTCTACTCTAAGCACGAAGTCAGCGACACCGCGTGCTCCGAATACCACCATCCTCTAAGTACCACCACCATCTTCTACCACCACCATTCCTGAGGTTGTGAAAATGGTGGGTGATGGTGATGATGGACTAGCGACTGATGGAGTCAACGGAACTTCAGTACGGCAAGGCTTCTCATTCTGCAGTACTGACGACGTAGCACTGCTGCCTGCAACCGTCTTTGTTGCCGCCGCTGTCGCTGGTGCGCTGATGCACGCAGCTACCAGCTGATGCGGCATCAACAGCCCTTACTAAGGATGACACACCACCGCCAGCCACCTACCTGCCAACAGTAGCCACCTGCGCCTGGTACTCCCGCTATCTGTGCTCTTGTCATTCTGCTCGTACTGCAGCTACCACGAATCCTACCTGTTCGCAGCTACCACGAATCGTACCTGTTCACACTGTCTTCACAATTTGTAGAAATTGGCTTTGTTGTGGGTGACGAGAACCGTACCGGCGGCCACAGAACCACTTCACCAGCTGCGTACCCGTCACCTGTGGAAAGCATCTACCGTTGGCGGGCCCCAAGCCCCCGACCTGCTGCTTGTGCCACACGCGTACTCACCCGCTGCCTTGACAACAGTGGCGGCGCGCGTCAACGCCATACGGAGTTGTGTGTATGTGTGTGTGTAGGCACGATGTGCATGGGGTAGTTTATTGCGCACGTAGACGCGCTCGTAAAACGCTCTAGGAGAATGCACCTCAGAGACGTTTCCGGTGCGGCGTAGGGACCCTGATTTTTCGCGAATCCGAAACCCAATACGGGCCCTGCTAGGCTATAGTGGAAGTTGCAGCAGCTCTATCAGTGCCGCTATGAAACAATCGTTTTGCTAATGCGTTGTCGCTTGTAGAGCGTTAAACAGGAATCGATGGGTAACCTTCTTCTGGTCACGCGGGGCTAGACGTTTCTGGGGGTACAAAGAGAGGCGCACGCTCCTGCAGGCTTCAGCGGAACATGTGCTTGTGTTGCAGTACTTGATGGCATCCGTCACTGCGGGCTTCACTTCGTACTTTCTAGATGGAGTCGATGCTCGCCGGAACACCGATTTCGAAAATATCTGGCGCGTACGTACAAAGGCAGAGGGCACCTGCTGCCCAAGTGCCCCTGCTGCCCACGTGCCCCTGCTGCCCCCGTGCCCCTGCACACACGTGAAGACCCTCCAAAAGTCGCACAGAGTTGAGTGGAAGAATGCACGTGCGCACACATACATATATATACACATAGATAGAAATCTGTAGATATATGTAAATTTGCACTGCATGGACAGTACGTTTCGCACGATTAAATATATGTGTGTATATAGATGTACATGATTTTGTACTGCGTGTAACTCATGTCCCGCACGTACAAGTTTACTTGCCTGAGGATGTGCCGCGGGTGCTGCGCGGGGAAGCACCCGCACTGCTGGCATACGGCGTTTCCTGACATGTGGACGCGCCTGTATGCATAAAACGGCAGTCATCCGTCAGGACTTGCGTAGAGACCGTGTGAAAATTGTGGGAAAACGGGGACGCTGTAGGTCTAGGAAAGCGCGTGCATCCACACCAGCAACGACTTGTCGCCCTCTCACATAGCATAATGATGATCTACTGGAAAGCTGGAGAGAAATAGCTGCTGAAAGGTTCACAACGCCACATGTGCGGATATGGGCTGGCTTCTCGCAGACGCATACAGGGCCGCAGAGGGGGTTGATGTACTACTGCCCATCGAAGCGTGCCATTTACTGCCTTGCACAGCAGCGTTGGCGTAGAACGCGTAGCAAGATGTCTATCTGTACCTAGCAAGATGCGGGGGACAAGTGTAGTTTATGCAGCGGTGACGAACTGGTGCTTCTGCTGCGGCGGTTCAACAGGGAGCGCAGTACGTACATCCCCGTTAAGCCACACGTACCACGAATGCAGTGGCTGAAGCGTGTGCGTCGGTGTTGTGCGTGTATGAAATTGTTCAGGGTACACTTCTTGTTTCCTTAGCACAATTGTAAGGCCTTTCACGTCGCATCCGACCTGCACTTACGGCTGAACAGGGTGGAAGGGCGAATTATTTTCCAGTTAGAAGTTTGTAAATGCGGCCCCCTGTAACGTGGGAAGATGCTGGAAGAATCGAAGTCTTCGCCGCAAGCTGATCGCAACGGGTGGCACAATCATACGGTGCGTGCGCCTCACGGGGCGTCCAGAAGCATGCAGTACTGCTGCAGCCGATAAAGCTGGAGGGCTGTTAGTCGTTTTGCTTCCCCGCTGCGAAGAGCTGGTTCGGACATACATAGGCGGGCACGCTGTATCCTTGGATGACCTACGCTGCCACCGTGGAAGTCGGACCGCAGTGCATAGCTACACTCACACTCGTGTAACGTAGAATAGCACAGCAAAGGTATACATACATCTGTATATTCAATATTCCGTTTCGACTCTGCATACGCACCTGCCACAAGTTACCACGTTTTATGTGAGTGCCCCTACCCGACAAATGTGCCCTGTATATATATATATAGAGAGAGAGAGAGAGAGGACAGGCTCTCAGATCTAGCTGCTCTATCCGCCCAATGTGTTATGCACCTATGCTATACGCGTACAGTCGTCGAAGGAACGATTAACGATTTCACGGGTCTATTGCTGGATGCGGACTACCCACTTACAATTGTATATCTACATAGCCTTGCACACATCTCTATGCGTCTTCAACGTTAGGCAACACCATGTACTGCGGTGCATCTGGAAAGTGATCATTCGCAGATACGCGTACGTGCGCACAAGAGTCCCTGTGCATATTATACGCCGCGCACTCCCAGTCGAGCTGGCACCTCCTATTCTGACGTCGGACAAAAGCTGTTGAGTTTCATTCACATTGAGGAGTACATCTCCACATTCAACCACACTCCACGGTACTCACTGGACGTCAGTCTACGCGCTTTACCTCGACCGCCTTTTTTTAACATTATTCACTGCATGTCTGCGCAAATTACGTGTGACGGATTTTTATGTTCATGAATTATATTAGGTGAATTTTGAGGTGTATACGTATTGGCGTGTGCCGTGTCATCGAGAGCAGAGTTTTCTCGGTGGGACACAGAGACATGAGGATATGTAGGAATATAGAAGTAGACAACTCTTTCCCTGCTTTTTCGACCACAGGCAAAGCCACGTCGTGGAAAACGTACGTTTATGCGTGTACAGACATATTCTGCGTCGTGTAGAAGATCGGCGGAGAACAACAATTCTTTTTCCGCGCGGACGTGACCACACACTTGCCTCCTCTTCATATATTCTACAGCGGCTTACGTGTAGAGTGTTGGGAAAGGGAAAACTGATATTTCAACCGCGTCGGCGCCTTTGGACTGCTACCGGTAGTAGGGGCGGTAGCAGCAGGCGCCGTAACTGCGACAGTATCAGTACTAGTGGAGGTACTGGTCGAAAAATTAAACTATCGAAACCTGCGTGATAGTCTATTCAAAAGTAGACTATCGAAACCTGTGTGGTAATTCATAGTGAGAGGCAACATCACGCCATATGGTGTGTGCGAGGGTAGTGAAAAATACGTATACAGCTGCTCTGAACGTATATTGATTCCTGTGCGAAGGCTAACTATCCTGCGCAGGTTACGCGCACTGTGCTCCTGGTTTTAAAACCTGATGGAGAAGAGTCGACAGCAGCATTCTGCCTACGTTGAGAGGACTCATTGCCTCCGCAAGTTAATGAGGACAGGCACAACGTACATACGGACACTTTACACACGGCATTTCGGTACAGTTCCGGCCGGCAGCTGTGTGTCTGTGTGTGCGAACCCGAAGATGTCTGTACGGTGAAGACTATGTGTGCTTTGTAGCATATTACTACAAGCATTTGGCTTGACAACCGCTGCCCACGCACTGGCAGGCACACCTGCAGATTCTAGATGTTGTCCCACACTGAGCCGTTATATAGATACCTAATGGGAGTGTACAGCCTGTACTGGTCGTGTACACCTACCTATCGACACGTGAGCAGATTAAGATGGCTCAGAACGTATCGTATGCATTAGCGCATCAATCACACCGCGATTGTGCAGGTGCGGCGAGAGACTTGAGTTTGTTTGTATAGCCCTGTCACAGACAGTCTCCGGTGTGTTCGCGGACACGTGCGAAGCAGGAGCCGACGCTCGTGTACCAATGTGTTTGTCATGGGGAAGCTTTGGAGGAAGTTCTTTGCATGTAGCTCCTCTAAGTCATAATACACAACCATGTATTCTTGGCACCTTTTGAAGTGAAAGACTGTGTAAACATACCTGCCGGCGCCTTAACTGCTCTCCCACAATATTGGGTCTCAGGTGGAGCACAACGCAGTACACATTTGTCCGCAGAAGTTCTTCTACCCAGCTCCCTGTAGGCGAAGGGTACACCTACGCTACTGCGGCAGCAGCACGTGTGAACTTGCGTATGAGAGATGATGGTATGGGTCATCTCCCTGTATGCGACACGAGCGCCCTTGACCATGCAATGCGCATGGTGTCGTCCCTGCCGTACGCTCTTCTACGTGAATACAAGATATCAGCGTACGCTCTAATGGTAAAGTGCGAAGAAAGATTTTGCTTGAATAGCCGACGGCGGAACTGTTGTTCGTTTCCCACGTGAGGATCCTCTCGCCCAAGAGGGCTACGTCGACTTCATCGTGCGCTGCGAAGCCTGGCGATACCAGAGCCTAGCCCTTCTCTTCTCCGTGAACTCCTTTTCTTCTGCTCGTCGAAGCGCAGCAGCCTCTGAAATGATGCGCCGAGTGCGTTCCTGTAGTGGAGGACCGGAGCAACAGCAGATACATAGATGCAAAGATACACACGGTTGCGTATCGTTAGCTGCATCCGAACATCTAACTACAGTTGCACGTGGTCTGTAGAAAGTGCTACTCTGATCCATCATAATTGACTGCGGGATGGGGCTACGGCTGCAGAAAGCTCAATCTCCCCGACCCACACGTATGTCATGTGTAACTGTTTGTGTATAGGGGAGGGTGCAGCTGGCATATCAGTGCTTGTGTATGTTTGTGTGTGTGCTTTTTGACACATGTGGACACCCACACCAAATCTAGATAGACTCGTATCAAAACCCACACACACACACGCACACATATACGCACACGCACGGAGTGTCAGGTGTGCACAGACGTGCGAACACAACTTTATCATAAAGAAACAAATAAATACTCTCAGGGGCTCGACGACTCAACGTGTGGACCCGAATGTGGTGAAATACGTGGGACCCCATTGTCCAAATCGTGTAGCAGAGACCCCACCCTCGCCACATACTTGTTCCTGATCTCTTTCGTACTGCAGATTGCGCAGCCTTTCTGCACGTGCAGCTTCGAGAGCTGCCTTCTCCACCTCTGCGGCGGCCTTGTTCGTCGCACGCAGATATTTTTCTTTCTTCCTGACTTCATCCGCCAGCGCCTGCAACCATCCGAAACGGGATGCACTTCTGCAGCCAAGCCGGGCGTCGGTGCACATACTTCGCAGAAGCCAAGTTGGCGACTACCCTTCCATGTGCACGCAGGCGTCTCAGTGTGCTACATCCATAACTGGGAACGGGATGGTTTTCTTTACGCACACATACTGTAAACGTTCCCCCTTACGCAGGAACTCGTACGAATGTGTATGTACACATACACACATTCGTTTGGACAACGAAGTATGCTTAGGTCAACATATATACGTTAACATTGATACATATGTGGTTTTCACGTGCACGCATGGCTAGTCAATACCGCGATCTTCACCTAACGCGAGCACCCCATATCTGACGTGTGGAGAAAAGACGGTAACAGCCAGATTTGATAGGCAATATCACATGCCTGAATCGGTACCGCATCTCCAAGGTATGCTGTGTAGCAGTCCTTCCATACACTTCCCCAAGAATGGAAAAAAAAACCAGGTACAGACACCCTTTACTGGTGTGCCTGTGGCCGAAGAGTATCCAGCTGGTAGCCCAAACTGACGCATCTCCAGCTGTCTCATGGATTGTAGCGCTGGTGGCCTACTCCACTGTTCAGTATACGGGTGTCGAAGACGCGCATTATCCTATCTTCTGAGGGGCCTTATCGACTTCGTGACCTGCTTAACTGCACGCGAAGGAAATATGCGTACTATATGCTACGTGACGTAATGAGTGTGCACCCAGGAGGTCTGTACCTAGTACTACATGTAGTTCTACTGTAGCGATTACGACTACCCTATTAAATGTAGCAACAAGTCTATCAGCACGGCTACCGCGCAGAAGTACCCCATAGTGCCCCACTTCACCTTCTGAGAACGAGAAGTTGGACTAGTCTTTGAGGCGCCAATAAAAATGCTGCTTTGTGTGTGTGTGTGTGTAAGTGTGTAAGTGTGTAAGCGTGTGAGTGTGTAAGTGTGTGTGTGTATGGGTGCCCACACGTACAACTGTGCGTACATATGTACATCTGTATGCACTCGTGTAGAAACCCCGTAGTGAGGCACCTATAACAGTCACATATACCTGCTCCTTTCTGGCGGCTTCGGCCACTGCAATGGCACGTCTCTCAGCTCCTTTCATAAGTTGCTGCTGAACTGAACATGAGGCAGATACATGAGATCATAAGAGTCGCGTATAAGAGTAACAACATCATGTACATTTGCGTGAGTGTATGTGGGTATGTATGTGTGTGTGTATGTTTGTTCGCGTATGTATGTATGTGTATGTATTTGTGTATGTATGTGTATGAGTGTATCTGGCGCACAATAATTGAGCTACGCTACTCATACGTGAACACAGCGACACTCTCCCTGGCTAAAAATGATCCGCGTTATCATCTCCGTACAATTCAAGACGACAGCAACGACGGCAGTTGTACTTACATGCGTGAAAATCAGGCGCTACATTGCGTGACCCATAAGTTGCTTTGTTCTGTCGGTGTCACCGCTCTCCGGTGTGACCTCTGTGCGTTCATTCGCTGTGAACTTGCAGATGTGTCGACTATCTGTCTGTTCGTCCTACCATTCGCTATACGTAAACCGGATGTGTTTTCCTGCATGCACGTTACCCCTTACGCGACTTACCTCCTACGTGGAGTACAGGCACACACGCACTTACACATGTATCCATATATATTTGTGTATTCACATGTGTGAATGTAGGTGTCCAAACAGTGTTGCAGCATCTGTGGCATTCTCATCTTCCTTCATGTCAGCTTCTTGTAGAGGGTGGTGGCCGGTTGAGTATACACGCACACACGTACACCTTACCGCGCTTCTCAAGATTCATTTTTGTCGTATGGAGAAATTCGTCGTTCAGTTGTTGTATCCGCAGTGCCTGCACGTGGTAGTGTTAAGCACGCATGCCCTGCAGGACAATATCAACAGGAGGCTGGCCTTTGAGGACTAACTAAGCACATACATGAGAGCAGGCATATGCATCCGTATTGATGCCCTTATCACATATCCAGGGTACACAGACACACACTCAGCATCCTACGATTATCAGCAGCGCATCTTGACCTGTGTTTATTCCATACGCGGAAGACACGCAGCAAACAATTCGGCTCGGTGTTGGAGACTTCGAAGCACGTGAAGAGTTATTGAGCGGCGCCCTGCTACTGTAGTGGAATGCAAAATTGAATTCACGACGTCCACATTACTTACAACAATGTGGGGACGAAAAATTCAACTATATAGGTCACTACCCCAAGTATGCTTCCCCAGGGGCGTCTCAGGGCAGTTGTAGAAGTCCCTACAACGATGAATACTAACATTTTCTATTGAGTCTACCGTAACAACCTACATACAACGTACCTACACTGGTGCACGTCTACACCAACAGAGCGAGCACAGCCTCCCCAACCATCTACCTAGATTTAATTTGCTTGCGCACGATGACGTGTGAGCAATCGAGACAAGTGCGTATGTGACACGTTGGACGGGTGCGCAGCGTCTTTCACAGCGTCCACGCAGGTGGTGACACAACTGGCGGAACTTTCTACCCCCTTTTAACAGCTGTGTCATAGAAAATTCATCAGGTCTTCATGTAATTCGTATACTTCCAGCATTCAAAGGGGAAGACCCGTACAACATTATGAGAGCAGGGGCGTCTTTAGTGTGACGTGGGGTTGTACAGGATGTATCACACTTTGCGTCCAAGTGGCCTGATCTTATGTGCCCTTCGAGTGCATTATTATAGAAATGGCTTCAGAATAGGATTCACTACAAACACATGCGGAGTCACACGTCCACACGCGTGCGTAGATTTGCGCAGTTAGTCTGGTACCGTTGCAAGCCGAACTCTCGCAATCTTCTGCTGTAGCTTCTTATTCCAGATCTGTGAGCACCACTCACAACGTAGGCCAGCGCAGAAACGACAACTTTCCTCTCTGCGGAAATGCTCTCACTGGCACACACAGTTGTGCGAGTGCGCATCGTTCCCCCTATCAAAAACGGGAGCTTAAACAGACCAGACTACAATGCTCCGAGGAACAAACAAAACGTTAAATGATTGATTTATTTTCCATAAGCACTTGGGATATCGTGTCTATTGCCGCCGTCGTCCTCGTGCCTATTCGATCGTGAACAGGTATGCTTGTCATCAGTAGGGTACGCGACACCTCCTTATACTACATGTTGAGGCACCATGACGACCCTCTTGTTACGGAGATCCGCCGGGTCTTCTCGATCCCTACATAATAACGAAAAGCTTTACTTTGCAAGAACTATCCTGTGACCTCCTTTGTTGTGCTTTACTGTAGCCTTGTTCCCGTAACACTGCGCTGTAACAACAACAACTACTACTACCACCACTGCTCCTACTACTACCACTACCACGCATACTACGCTCTGCATCCCTCAGAAATCAAGCGTCTGCTGCGGAAGACGGATGGTGTCCAGTACGTCCACGCATGCACACACACGCACATTTACGCACGTATCGGTACGTGATTACTTTGTCTCTTTGTTCAAGGAGAGCTTTTTCAGTACGCAGTAGCCGTTCTTGCCGGCGCTGTTGTTGTTGGCGGCGCTCTTCAACGCGGCGCGCGTTGGCTTGCTTAACAGCTTCTTGCCGTTTCCTGTAGAGAATAGGAGCGTTACGAAAAGCGCAGCGTAAGGTGGTATTTCTGGGAAACCAGGTCCTGACCAAGCTCTTGCTGACAACGCAGCCGTTTTCATGGGGTGAGGTGAGACGAGACCACACAGTTATTACAGATATCTGGCTGTGAAAAGCAACCCTCTGTTACAAGAGAGTGTGCACAACATCGGTACGTGCACAGATCGTGAGCGGTAAGTTCTGACGTGTGGAATGCGTGCGACTAGAGTATGATTGCGTTAGGCAGACGGCACAGCGCTTCACTAACCCTACACACTAACGCGTTCTTACGCGTCTGAATGATCCCTACATTTTTTCTTTAACAGACGTCGGTATATATGGCAAAGATCACATCTGTGACATTCTCGGCGTCAGTGTCCACGTGAGCGTGATACGCGTGTCACAGATCCAAGTTCGTACATGTTGAAGCACTCCCAGAATCGGAGAGAAGCAGAAGCCTCATAACAAACTTAATCTCGTGTGTCGCTATCAGGTAGGCGCGCACGTAGAGTGAACCGTGATTAGAATACGAGTTGGAAAAGGGTGTGAAAAGAGTCCGTTCACGCGCGGGCTACAGCGTACGTACACAGCTAGTCTTGTCGCCTTCATAAACAGTTCCTCATTCCTTTCAACCTTGTCCTTTATGATTTGCTCTCTCTTTCTTCTGAGACATTCAGCCCGTTGGGTCTTCAAGACGCACAAAACCAAAGATCTTCACAATGATGGAAATATGAGCCTACCTGGACGTGTGTACATACGTACTTATCTAAATATATGTGTGCATATAAATAGGTAATTCGCGGTATTCACGTGAAACACGCAGACGTGTCGACCCCCGTGCGCGGGCATATGCTGGGTAAGCTGCATAGGCACAGCCCTCCCTACGCACGAGTGTAGAGGAGATTACGCGGTAATGGAGATAAAAACGTCGGGTGGCAACGCTGGAGTACTGTTTTACCGAATAGGCACATAACTGCAAGTTTCGCACGCACAGAGAATGGAACGGCTTTGAGGTTAAAGTGTCCGACACGCGTAGCTATAAACTGCTGTATTCCGGTCGATGGGTACTCTGTCAGCAAACTTGGCACAGATACGCGCTCTCGCCGGATATGATTCTCCCCGACAGCTCCACAGGTGCAGGGTGCCTAGAGCAGTCAGCGTGTACACTCTGCTGTCCACTAGACAAAACATGTTGATCCACGCTCGGCAGTGTTAACGTAAGAGAAGTTTCTGTCTAGGAGCTCCCGGCACAAAAGTACAGCTACCTCGAGGTGGACCGTGGTCCTCAGCCAGGGGCTCTTGGCTGCATATCCTGCCTGTAGATTTTCTTGACGTTGTAGCACAGGGACCGAGCACGGGAATACAAGTACAACTGTGTGTTTGTGCGCAGTTGGTGTCAGTGTCTACAACCCGTCCGCTCAAGACGTACTTCTCTTCTAATGACACCCGCTTTACGCACATGTGGCCCCTCCAGAAGAACGTATATTACCTGCTTTGCAAGCGAACCGGGTGCCAGTAGACCAACTGTTCAGAAGCAACTGGTCTTTATCCCGGATATTGAGATCCACTGACGCAGTCGTCTACATACTGTATACATAAGACTTTCGATCCCGCCACGAAAAGAGACCGCACTACCATTTGTGCGCAGCTTGATGATTCACCTCCCTCAATCGTACTTTCTAAGCAAGGGAGATACTGTGTTACTGAATTACATGTTCTAGGAATTTGCATGTTCTAAGTCTTTATCCACACTATCATACAAGGAGCACGTAGGCGCACGCACACCTGTTCCATTGAGCTGTCTTTTCGTAGACAGCGCAGACCGCGATACCGCAGGAAGTTCTCGTTTGAACGTGTGCAAGTAGACATGCATTACTTCCTGGTAACTAACACGTAGCACACGCATGTACGTGTGGGGAGGTATGCAAGTGTCGGCAGACATAAAGGCTGCCGTACATTTACATGTGTACACTCATAGAATCGACAACAAAGCTTACTCTCAAATAAATCAGTCTTGCTTTTGCTTCTGCTAAGCACATGCCATTGAGGGTAGGGGCAGAAAGTCTGAAGATGCTTCCGCATCGACGGCGGCGAAGAGCTGCCTTCAAACGTGTAATGTGAAGTGCTGCTCTTTCAACAGTTCTGGCTTCGAGAGCCAAAGCATTCTTAATAAGCTGTGCTTCCGCCGAGGACCTAGATACACGTTGATACGCACAGACAGTTGCAACCATGGGCGTGGAGAGGCCATGATACACAGAGTAGTGTGGCGCTCAAGTGGACGCTATGAAACACGCATCGACGATGTAATCTCGAATCCGCCGGTCTATATACAACAGTTACCCGCATCAGAAATCATTCTCACGTGCGCACAAAGTGTACATGGTGACACACGCTCAGGAAGGGCCCAGACGTTTCAAAAGTGTGAGACCAGGTGTCTCGCGCAGACGCGTGTGTTAATGCAACGGTATTCAGCTCTAACGGAGGGGCAAACACTTATTGAGAATATTACTTTTAAATACACAGATGTCTGGAGACAGCTTGTGCGCGCCTTCCTCTGCACGCCTCGTATATGCAACAACAAATGAGCTTTGTACGAGTTGTGGTTTCCCGTCAGGCAGCAGCACCAGCGCGTCTGTATTGACAGTTGGAACGTCGCAGGCACGGTAGAGTAATGATGACTTCAGTGTTAATATCATCCCTTTCATCGAGTTACAGAAAGAACTGAAGGACACGACCCACTGGGGGAACCGGAACCGTGCAGCGCGGCAACACTAGCTGTAGATCCACGTCGAAATGCGAGTTCCCGTCCTCTTTGTGCATGGGCCTATCCGTCTGTCTGCTTGTGTCTATGTTAGCACGTGTACACATGTACAGCTGGAGGTACGAGTGTAGACACGGACGCAATTGCTTCTCGTGTCCACGCCCTCCTGAGCGTGTGTTATCTGCATCGGATGTCTACGCGGTGATAACTCTTTTACGTCGTGGACGTCGTGTGTAAAGCTACTTCACCTCGACTGGTCGTTTACAATTCACAGCAGGTACAGATATATCCACATGTGTAAAGTCACTTTTCCCACTAAGCCGTATAACTCTTCTTTCGTGCCCCACGTCACCTCGGCTTAACTATGTGTCATGTTTGTGATGCCCTTTACGCACGGACAGAATACCAGATGTCGCTGCGGAACACTGCTCGACAAAATTGCGCGTCTACGTTGCCACACGTATAAATATCGAAACGTACGTCGTCACCCGATCCCACGAACCGAGGCACGCACACATACATACATTCAGACATACAGCTTCTGTGCACCGTGAGCGCACACGAAAACCGTCTCAACCGGTGCCTAAAATTTTAAAATGAAGTGGCTTCTGCATGGCCATGGGCATGGGCGGGCACGTTTAAGCACAAGTCAGGTGTCTCCATCAGCGTACATAAATCCCCCTCGCGGAGATTCGTCTATCAGCCGCCGGTTGTCGAGAGAGCTTACCTGCTGGCTTCAGCGGCAGCCAGTGCGCGCTTCGTTTTTTCTGCTGTTGCTTGCAGTCTCCTCTTCTGTTTGACCTGCATTGGTGTAAATCGATGGCGTGGTATGTGCGCACCACTATAATGTGAAACACGGTATCTTGTCAAAAACTTCGTTCCATCGTGTCGAAAAAAGCTATACTCGTTTACTTTCGCGTTCGAATGACATATAGCGTTCTAGCACATTTGCTCGATCTGCTTCTTCTCCACCTTCGGCTACTGACGTGCCGAAGTGACGGCTGTAAGATGCCATTCATTCCGCCCACTTACTATATGCAGAAGTGAGTGATGAGCCTCTTTTTCCACGTTGTCGCTACCGAGGCCTCCGGTCTCCTTCGCAAGTTTTGCAGCTCATGTACTGTCTTATCTCTAGGGCACTTACTCACGTCTATTTATGTTTTTACACATCTCCCGAGTCGTGCACTGACACTAACACCATCGTAGGTGGTCTTCCACGCACATCTAAAGAACATTGGGAAAGACTATACGTGCCGTGTAATAGGAGCACTTCACGGTGCTGCAACGATACAAATACGAAACAACCCCAGGGGACACGGTCGTGCAAATGAAATGTGTCTTAGGGTCTGAACGGTTCAGCCTTCAAACGTCGGTCGGCCTTCAAGACGACGTATTCAGCAGCGTTGACAGCAACGCATCCACAAGAAAGAAACCACCGCTCTCGGAAAAGAAAGGCGAGGGTTTTGAATACTCTAGCTCGAACGCTAGCACTGGTCGCCGCGAATGATGAAAAGACACAAATTTGTACGACTGACAGTAAAGACGTATGTCATGAACATACCCACCTTTTCAACTGCCTTCACAGGGCGGTGACGAGCCACCCGTACGGCAGTGACCCGTTCCACGAGCCGCACTTTTCCTTCTTGCAGGCTTCGAAGATGCCGTCTGCGCAGCGCTGCAGCCACTGACCTCATTGTGTGAGCCACTGAAGCTCGTCTCCTTTTTGCAACTGCTGCTGCGTGTATGCCTTGAGCTCTTGGAAACAGCACAACACGCACAAAGCCGGTATCACTTAAATGTGACGCAATGATCATGAAAACCAACAGGTTGCTCGTCGAATCAAATGTCGGTCCAGAACGTGCACTCGTAGTTGATATTTCACTGCATTCGTTGTAACTTTTTGACTGTCCGGACGAAACTTTGTATCACAGATTTTCCGTGCTCACTGTTGTGTGGCGTGGGTTGTAAACGTGTGCATACGGATGTGTTCTCTAGGAGCTGACACTTATCCAATTCCGTACGTGCTTATACGTACACAATTTCTACCTGCATTTGGATAGGAACCTATTCCACTTTAAATATATTATCGTCTGGCGAGTTGATGCTGTTCCGTTTTGCAGAATTCGACCATAACATGTAAATCCAGCTGTTTTCCGACTCCTGTTGGTTCACTGACCTCTCTCGCTGCACGGACGAAGAGAGCTTTGGTGAGTTAGGCGCAAGCACACTGCCGCTCACAAGAGGGTGTACACACATGCAGACATGCGTGCGTTCCCTAGCATCCATCCGTGCACACGCACGACTACGTGCAGATGTTTGCATCCATTCCTACATGCCAACGCCGACGTACACGTTGATATAAGGGTTCACAAAGGGACAGAGCGTGGAAAGGGAGCCCTGGCGTACGTGAAGCGCACGAAGGAAAAAGGCATGTGTCAAACCGACTTCGCACATCCAGTGCAGAGTTCAGGATGAAGGAAGCAGCCCAGAGAGTGGCTACGAAGCAGGGTACGCTACGAATCAAGCTGCTTTTTCCCATTGTGGACAAGAGGGCTCTACCGGGCGAGTTGAGCTTCTGCTCGCTTGACGGCCACACTCCTTAGTCGCTGCGTTTCTTGTTCCTTCCTCTCTTTCATCTGCCACTCCAAAAATGGCAATTCGTCTCGCTTATTTATGTCCAGCTGCCGCATTCTGGCGTAAACTTCTTCCTGAATAAGAGATTCAGAAGTTTTACCGTTTCAACTTCATGTAACTACATGGCAGCTTCGACGAGCTTACTGCTCGACACGTTTTCACTCGCACAGACTGACAACGAAAAAGAAGAGCTGCAGAGCGGAAGCGTGTGAGATGGACGAGAAGATAGCTGTATACATGGTCTGTACAGGAAGCACGCATGTCTCATGGAAATGTGCGTTGATTATAAGTGCAGGCATCCATTCGGGCAATCTCTACTTGGCTGCTAATCATCTCTGCAGATGGGGAGCGAGTTATAAATAAGTGTCGCGCCTGGCTGGAAAGTCTCAATGTGAAGTGGCGCTGAACGATGACGTCACTGACGCGGATACGGAACACCCGCATTTTAGCAGGAATACGTCCAAGAAACCACTTCGGAATTCGGTTAAAGAAAGTACTGCGAGTGTAGCGCGGCACGCCAGGGCCAGCAAGAAGTTTACGTGATGCAGTTGACTGTGGTGCGCGGCTTTACCCTTGCATCGTGCGCGGGCTACATCCGACCGCACTACTTAGCACGTGGTATACTCGTGGAAGACAAGCACTGCTAACCTGTCGTTTCTGAAGCAGTGAATCCGCTCGAAGGATTTCAGACGTGGTGAAGCGCACTGCTTCTTGGCGACGCTTCGCAGACATCAGCGGAATGCCGCGGCGCTGCGCTGTGCAGTAAGAAATGAAGTACGGCTAATGAATGCATTTGAGCATCTTCGCAGATTCGAACTCTCCTACGAAATCTACACTACAAGCTCTGAAAGTCCAACCAAAATAAGGCTGGTAACAACGACGTCATTTGCATCACACAAGCTGCCTACCATCTGCTCTACCAGCTACCTCTGCATCGAACAAGCGAGAAGCCTGGGGTTGTGATGAGCGAGCTTATGACACGATCTCCCTTCTTAGACGGCCGCTGCCGCCGTTGAAGTCGAGGCGAGTGTGCGTTTGCTGGCCACGTGTAAACGTCCTGGACCGCGCACCTTAACTTAATGTCCATGAGACATGAAATACGTGTCGGTGCACTGTCGCTTGTATCTTTACGACCTTACGTCTGAAAGGGCACTCCTGGATAAACCTTTCTTCTGCCTCGTCCAACAACTTCTGCATGTTCGTTGGCCTGTGCAGCGCCCACTGGTGGAATGCTGTAGCAGAATCAAGTGGCACTGATCGCACAGAGTGCAGTGAGACTACAATGCGTACCTTATTCCTGGTACAATACGCAATCTTTCGTTACAGGGGGAAGTTTTAACGCGGGTCGACTACGTCTAGCGCGCGTGCACCAATGTGTACACACGAGGTATCGAGGTAAGTTGCAATAAATAACCAAAAGGCGTTCAGGCAAATTTGAAACACTTTTCTCATTGGAACGGTGCCGCTACGCTTCTTTACCTTCCGTAGACTCACGCACATGCAGTTTCGGCCAGAAAAATCCTCACGACGCGGAAAACATGCAGCGAGTGCGAGCTCCCCTCAATGTATCCATAGAGCAGCCTGCAGCGCTTACGCTGAAGACGGGCGTCGAGCCTTTCTGCCTGGTACAACTTACCAGGTCAGCTTACAACTACGCAGTCATCTCTCAACCCTATAGTTTGCCGGTGTACGACTACCCGTCGACGGGAGCGTCTAAGTACTGCATAGTGAAAGTCTCTCAAGAAGACTTCACGATGCGTGTCAGATACACTCAAATTTTGGAGGTGTATCAAAGTTTATCTCAACGCCTCTTGCCACGTAAGGAGTTTCGAGCACAGGGCTTTTTTTGCCCAACTTACGTTGACATCTCCTTTGCATCCGTCTGGTTTCTCTTTCGGAGCGTTTTTTTAGATACCTTCTCTGTGCGTCAATGTCCTTCACAAGGTATCCCTCATCTTCCACTTCTTCCTCTTCCTCCTCTTCTGCTTCCTGCGCCTGCCTACATCTCCCTTCACCGGCTTCATTGTTTCCAGTCTCGTGCAATTTTTCTGTTTTGCTGAGAAGGCTCTTGCCCTCCGGTGTTTGACCGGGTTCACACCAACCGCAGTTGCTTCTGTTCTTCTGTGCACCTTGCTTTCCCTCTGCCTTCTTCTTTGACTGCACGGCCTTTTCGTATGGCGTAACAGCCGTAGGTTCACTCCCTTCGTCTTGCGGATCCCGCAAGTCCATGTCAGAAAGGTCTTTCTCTCTCCAAACTGGATCTTTCCCCGCTTCCACATCGTACGCTGGCCTCCCTTTTGGTTGCAGTCTCCAGCCGTTGTCGGAGTGACAACTTCTTTTCTCTGTGCAAATTGCTAGATCTACCCACTGAGAAACTTCACATGCCTCTGTAACTGCGATTCCAGTTGTGGCATTTGCACTGAGTTGCTGGTCTTTGGTAAAGACACCTGCGGCTTCCGGAAGTGGCCGCACCTCCTCTCCTGTGTGGTCGGGCGTTGGAGGCCTCGAACTGCCGACGGTCGCAGCGGTTGGTGCGCGACAGAAGCTTTCCTTCCTGTCATACTCTGCTTGTCCTTCCTTGCTTGTAACTCCATAACCGAACCTCTGCAGCAAGTCGCGCAGGCGTTTTTGTTTCCCGCCATATCCTTGCCGTGATTCCTCCTCCTGGTCTCCCCGCACCTTCCCAGTCTCTGGGGCGTTGCTTTCGCTCGCAGAATTTTGTCGGCCTCCACCTCCCCCTATGTTGGAAATCCCTCCGCGCACCGCAGTCTCCTTCACCAGCCATGCAACAGGGACGCCTGTAGTCGTCCTCAACGACTCTAAGAAGGGAGACAAAGAGGCGGCGTGCTGCAGTATGCCAGGAATTACATTCGTGTCTATATAAGAGGCGTCGTAATGGCGCACCCATATCGGACGGGCGTACTGTGCGAGAGACTCAGCGTCTAGAAGAAGATGCAGCAGGAGGAAGGTCGTTGACGAGGCGCAGCTCTGTTGAGTAGTCACACACGGAAACGGGACGCCCACTGCAGTGTCAGTGAAGCAAAAGAAAATTTCACTGGTGCACTGACACATACAGCAGGAATTGAGCGACCCCGGAACGCTTTAAACATCTACGTAGAAACAGCTGTGTCATTGCAGCACACGAAGTTGTTTTTTAAGTACCAAAGGAAAGCTCGACTAGTGCGTTGATTCGAGTGCAGGATGTCACGTATGGCTGCACTCTTAGGGACATGAGTCTCGTTGCGTGCAGACTTCTTTGCACCACTGACTACGGACGTAATGCACGTGAGTAATACTTCTATGGTAAGTTGTACATAGACGGATGAGCGTAAAGTGTGCGTCTGTGCGTCCCGGCAAAAAATGTACACGTGTAGTATTTTTGCGATGAGAGGTACGTAGAAAAGCGTTTTACACGTAAAGTTGGTCTTGTGTGCACCCGTAGAGTTGAAACACAACCCGACATTACTATTCGTAAGTGGTATGAGGAATATTCACAATTGTACGCCTTGCCACCGAACACTACCAGCGAAAATCGTCCGCTTCCAGCTCTGTTTTAATGTGGAGCTTGCTGCGAGAGGCACTACGACGGCTCCAACCCGGGGCGTGCTACCCCCTAATGAGGGTCACCTGAAACGGTTCAGTAGAATAAATGTCACTTCGAACTTTTGTGCAGAGTGTTGAATGTTCACAGCAGCGAGTGCTAGACGCGAAGGGCTCAAAATTAGTAACGTGGTAGATGTGATATTATTCTCCGAGGTGGAAAAATGAGAACGTCTTAACAGTTGTCCTCTGACCACTTATGGGCTGCCGTAGATGGGAAGGGGATCAGCGTAAGAACGAGAAGTTTTCAGTACTTTGCCCTGGAACACCACCCTTTCCACAGCTACGAACACCTTATCCTCTTTCACATGTAGTCGGTTTCTTGGTCTTCATCAGCCACTTACCCGCGCAAGCGCAGCAAAACTCTGATGACCCAGCTCTTCATATCCGAATATAAGCAGGTAACTGATTAGCATGTACAACCATTCATCTTTTCTAGTCATCTCCGTGCTGTATCTGTTCACTAAAGCCTCAACTGCGCCTTTAAGCAGGGGTTTGTACCGAAGCACGCCGTAGAACGCCTCGGCAATAAAAGTGGCATCTTCAGGACTTTGTTCTCTGCAAAAAATTGGGAAAACTCGGGTGCCAAGTAATCATTGTGGAAGACTGCAGCCGAATATGCGGACAGCCGCCCATTTATCAGATGACACTTTCCGCAATCACTGCCGGAACTGAGGACGGTCGGAGATATCTACTCATGTTTGTAGGTACACGGTTCGGATAACGTTTTCCGACATACCTGCACCTACACATCTGCATCTGTTGCAGGACAACGACGAACATATAAATAGGTAGCGAGCGTCTGACAGGAACCTCTCAGGGTCAACATTTCGGCACTTCAAACTCGCCTTAGTATCACGTCCTTCGCCAAAGCATCAACTTCACCACGTGTACATACACGCGCGTGTGCGCTCATACAGTTGTGCGCACTTTAGCGTAAGTCGTCAGCTTTCAGGTAAAGAACTGGACAATCAACTCCCCATTTCAACGGCTACTCCGCCGACGAGAAGAAAGACGCTGAAACGTTTGCTTGTTGCGTCACGGAAGGACACAATTCAGTAATTGAATGGTGGCCAGCATTGTTGTCTGTGAAAAACCACGGAGGACGTCGCATTCGAATTTTGATCCGCAGGTGCAGAGGCAGTCAACACGTAATCAGCTTCACTTCCCACATCGCCGTCAGAGTCGCTACCTCAGTGACCCAGGTACGTGGTACGACTGTTTTGTTGTATGTACGGCCACATGCGCACTTCTCACGAACGCGGGATCGGGGATCATCTGCCGTGGGGAGTACCAGCATGTACAGGTCTCACGCGGCGAGGCAAATGCGCCGTGAAACACCTGGAAGGGAACTTTAACGCACCGCTCAACAAAACACACGTACTATGTGGGGCCACATACCAGATGGACAGTACAGACGGAAGCTGTCACTCTCCGCTCATCACCCTCAGGCAGACAGACCTGCCCGTATGCAGAGATACATGGAATATTGCAACTCAAGGTTACAGTTTGTGTAGATCTGGTGTGTTTGTGGACACACTCCAGAAGACATTCTTCTTTTTCGTTTTCTGCCTGTGTATCCACATATGTACGGTGCTTGAGTGGCACACACAAGCCCGCACACGTGCAGGTGGGCACCCAGGACACACGGGCGTGTTACAGCGATCAAATTGTCGTGTTATTCCTATGCGACACTTTTGGAAAAAGAGTAACTGACTTGAGCTGTTCTTCAGCGAAAGTCTCCACTGTGTAGACGGTCGGGTTGTAAGTGTGGAGAAGTCGAACGACTTCCCTTAAAACTACCGCGCAGCGACCTTCTGCTTGATCTTTATTCTTTCTCCACATCTTGAGCCGTCGCCCCCCCGCACCCCCATGGCTGCTCAGAGTGGTTCTTGTGTCCGTCTTCCGTAGCATTATTGCTGGGTGCTGACGATACCTGCTGTCTTTCCACAAGGCTTAAAATGCAACTATCAACACAGCGCATTTTCTGGGGGCTGAAGCAGAATGTTGGATACGCGTGGTAGCAGGACAAGGGGAGGGATGACGCTTCCTGTCTAACGACAATGGCAGGTGCGGAGGGAGTGATGGGAGTCCCCCGCAAAAAGTGCTCTGCTGGCGGCGCCGATGCTTGCCTTCTACCTGAATGCCGACGAGACTGATAATGGCAAGATGGCATATAAGGTGAAGTTCAAGCCACACCGGCTGCCTCTCCTCACACCTCAGAACGGCACCGGACACCTCTCCTCACACCTAAGGACGGCACTTACAGCACCTACTGAGAAACCATTTCTGTATAGTTTTCACCTTGGGCGCGGGACGCTTTTCACTCTTTGTGTTAACGTCAACCAACAGCTCGCGTTTGACGTACACACAATCATTTGAAATGACCCAGGTATACCAGGTATTTCGGCGACTATAGTCTGGGGAGGGTTATGACAAGATTTCTTGTTCGCTATCTACGTAGTGCGCGTCACGTCTCTCCACGTGTGAAACAACTGACTTCTCCCGCCACGAACGTACGTGCTTACATCTGCACATGCAGAGAGGACACGTGGGAGGTCGGATGCAGTGGACTCAGAAAGTGATGCCGATTAAATACGTGCGGCTCGGCTCCACTTATCCTCTCACAGAAGTTCAACAAGTGTTTCACCGTCCCCACATGCGCAGCTTGCTACTATTTCTTCTATGTCGGCGCTGTTCGCTGCTCTTCAATGGTGCTGCTTCAGCGACAATCTTCCAACGTAAGGACATACGCATTAATGGTGCGTGAACGACGCGTGGATACCAAGCAGTTACGCGCGTCGTGTTGCATACGACGTCACAGTCTGGCTACCTTCGCAGTTTGTTGTAACCTGTTGCATACGTCGTCACGCATGCGGAAGTGCTTGTGGTTAGATTATAGCATATGCACTCCTACATATACCTATCCGTATGTGTATTTGGCGGTCTACAAGTACAAGGTGCGTGTATATCAGCTGCCTTCGCCTACTTATGCATCTGTCTGGTGCCGCTTTGAATTTCGGGAACGATTTGCAATATTTGGTCATGTAGCCTCACAGGGAAACACCGGCCCTTGTGCGTACAAGTGGCGGCGCAGCCTCTTTCGTGAGTGCTTTTACTTTACATTTTGACGCTCTGACATACAGAGAGTCACGCGAAAACCACCATATCAATTCCGTGAACAGCTTCATGTAATATGCCCTAATCCAAAAGCCAATATACGCACTGGTAGAGACAGTCTCCATTCTTTGTGGGTACACAAGAGTACACGTATCTATTCGACATAGAAGGGAGCAATTCCTGCGGAAATCTTCGTGATTCCTGCCAGCAACTCCGTGTTGGTGACTGTTCGGTCACTCCGGAACTGAGCAGGTGCTTAGTACATGCATTTGCGCATGTACGCCTGGATAAGTGCAAGAACATGCACATGCACAGAATCGTATCGTCTCGCGCTTGGCTATGCATGAAACGACGTGCAGAATCGTAAATCACGTCTTCCGCAATAAGTCTGCGCCGTTTTGCATGTTGTTGCGGACAGAAATAGTGGTTTATATATGTGTTTTCTGACGTAATGAATGTCGCCGCTAAAAAGCAGGTCGAGACCCACGTGTTGAACTTCGTGCATGCTTGCAAACACCAGAAGCTCGACCACATATGATCCATTCACTTGCGAGATGAACGCTCGTGAGGTGTAGGGGCGCAAACCATGGACACAAAAACCTTCGTCGATGCGTTGCAAGTGGCACCGTAGGATGCAGCTTCAGTTTGTTGTATGCAAGCATATTCATGCTTGGATACAAATGTATAATGCCGTGTTCCCTGCATGCACGCGTTCGTCAGGGCTGTGGCGGAGGCCGTACGGCCCACCACCTGAACAGCATTTCAACGCATCTACGTGAAAATTGTTGCCACTGTCACGTGAGAAGGACAACCATGCAGAGAGTAGCACACACTCCTTCTTGTCAACAGTCGTCTGCTGCCAACCAGCCTCCGTTACTTGCAAACAACCTTCCAGGTGAGGTTTTCCGGCATTTCTCCCGTATTTCAAGCATGCGCACATGCCGAGGCAAATACGATATACCCATACGTGTATCGTATTTTACTTCGAACGCGTGCCTGTACGTGTGTGTGCCAATTATATCTCCGAGTACGTGTCCGCTTAACACTTCTTTCTGAATAAAGGGAAGTCGTGTGACGTCCTCTAGTGTCTCTATCACGTGGCCTCATTCACTGACGGAAGCTCGCGCCTTCAGGAGAGCCATCTGAGCATCGTAAGTGGCCCTAAGGTAAACGAGCTGAGTGGTGGTTACAACTGTGTCTTAGTGACTCTTAGACATCTCATTTGAACCTTTATATACGAATACGCCGGTCACAGTTGTGTGCTGTTATATACCATTATGTAAGGTGGTAGAGAAATATAGTACAAATTCCTTCCCGAAAGTAGAGTGTGCCTGCAGTTCTATCCTCAGCCACCCGCGGTGAATCGAGATTCATTACTGACTACCAAATGCAGGAGGAGCTGCTACATTCTTGACATCGTTTAATCAGTAGGTACGGTCAAATAAGGGGAGATCTTCTTGTCAAGATTGGGGAGACTTGTCTACGTGATGGGCACAACAGGAGAGTGCCAGTAGCAGTATCATTGCTTGTACGTGAAAGTTCATGCCCACGAGAGACCGAAATTTAAGGCGAACGCATACGATCTGGTGATCTGTATCCGCTGTCAAATCGGTGGATACAAAATTTTTCCCCCTTTCTGGAGGACTTGGAGGAGGAAAGGTGCAATAACGCTAGACACTTTATACAAGAACACACGTATACTATAAGTCCTGACAGAAGTGGTAGTCCTCATCCAGATCATCCGAGGGTGACACGTGCATCTGAAGAAGCAGTAGTTCATCCGGGCAGCGTACGTATTCTGTTGATAGACAGGAAGGTATGTGAAGGCTGCAGCTTGTCTCGGGAAATTCTCTTCATCAGGGAGGACACAAACCGCTACAAATAGTCCTTTGCTTGTCGTAGTGTCTGGTGACTTGCTTGAATGCAGTACACTCTGCGTATTACGTGAGGTACAGAGAAAGATCGGACTCGACGGCACTGTGCATTCAGGATTCGTTTTGTGATACGTGGCAAGATAGCGCCGGAGCAAAAGACCTGGCTTTTACAGAGGGCAGTGCTCTAAAAAGCACGGTTTTGTTGAAGAGCTGGTCACTCAGTGCACATATTTGGCTTGTCTACATACAAGAGCATATCGTGCTTCGGCGCTTTTACGTATGTATGCATGCCCACGTAGGAATGGTTTCAGCTCTGCACAGTGCGCAGATAGTATCGAATTGACGGGTGGCATCATTGGCGGTCTACGCTAAGAAGGAAAAATATTAATTTGCCACGTGTGTGCACGTTACACAAGTGAGAACACCAACTTAAAGCATTCCGTTACGCGCAATCCCTACGCGGATGGTCTAGATGAAGAGTATCACCTCTATGAGGACTGACAGTATATGAATGTATATATACACAACTTTTTTACCGTGATAGCACCTGGAGGTAGTACAAGCCGGGTGAAGAATAGTGGTTCCTCTGGGCAAGCGTGCGGTCGAGATGTAGGAAATATGTTAATTTCACGCACTCCACACACAGGGTAACCCTGCGCCCACGCTACGCCACTGCCGTCGCTGCGAGTTCAAGAGCTTGCTGTGTGCCAAACCCTACAAATTGTTTGTCTATCCGTCTAAGTGTAGCAACATCTGTATCTACGTAAACGTATACGTGCTTCCTTATGTTTAGGTAAACACACGTATGTATGTGTGCGTCCTTATGTCTAGGTAAACACACGTTAACACATACTTACGTGTGTTTACTTATAAATAAATACACACGTATGCGTAATCGATCGATTGGACGTCCACGTCAGCGCACAGCTCACAATGTCAATATGGGGCACATCTGTCAGCCCGCGAAGGAGACAATGCAGGCGCGGTTCCACCGAAAGCCAAGCCTCTCCAGTCTATGTACATATGTGTGGCTGCAACACATCCAACAGCACATCGCAAATTACTGCCTATACTTCGTAGGGAAAGCTGCACTGGCCTTTCGTCACACGATGAACAAGGTGAAAAGCCCACTCCTGCCCGGTCTTGTCCACAGGGTACGGTGTGGAAGTGCGTCAAAGCAAACACGGCAATATAGCCAGATGCTCAATGTAGCAACTGCGTCATTGTTCTTGACGTACACGAATGAAGAGGTGTACCTCGCTCTACGGGACGTACTGCGTACAAACACGGAATTTTTACGGATTACGACGGTGTGATCATCGTTCAAGCACTGAACAGGCCTTTAGGCGTCTAAGACGGTATACTGGTCGGACGTGCCCGTGCGAATAGCTACGCATCAGCATTTTAAGTGCTAATTTGGAGTAAAGACGGAGATCTTGACTGATGGAGGCGTGGACGTCTGCATTTTCCTAATTCTGATGTTGCGGGTGCGCTCATTCATTTGGTGAAAGTGCGAAGGCCTGTATGGGTATAGAAATACCGATGCTGTTACTTTTAACGGCAGCTCAGTAAGGTGGTCCGTGCAGATGAAAACGCCGCTGCCTCGAGATACGCGTATACATTGGTACAATGTCCTTGCTGTATAAAATCTGTGGGCTGACAAGCAGACGTGTAATCTGACATCAGTTGTAGCATTTTTGCCGCAATCGTGGACGCACGTACACCATGCGGCATTAGGCGCTGCCGATTGCTTACACGAAGAGGATTTTTAGCGCAGTGGAATACCAGACAGAGGATACTCTTGACACCACGTCATGCACTAGAGCATACAAAGTGAACTAAGCCCCTCAGAAATAGAGATTTCCCTCTGTCTATATTCTCTATATATTATTTGACGTAAGCGGTACTTTTCTGTGGCTGTCTTCAACGTGCCAGAGCACGAGACCGCCAATCGACAACTCCAGTGACTATTGCTCTGTTCTGTTGTGCGCGCCAGGACGCAGACGTATTAGTACTTCCAAGGGTAAGCGCTATCCATATGGTCAAGTTATACAATAAGTGTCTCTTTCCCTTGTCTTCTTCGCAAAGAAAAAAATGTCTCAGCCGCGTAGGAATGCCTGGGTTGGTGGCGGGTCAGCTAGCGGTTCGCCGGAGATTCGAGACTCTCAGTGCACTGAATCTGACGGCCGCAGGGCCTCTCCATCCATGTATATTGCGAGGATCTTACATGCAAACGGTATACGTTTATCAACACTCCTCCGATTCTGTCCAAATTTGTGCGGGAACGCAACCTCAACGCGCTGTCGGTACACCAGGCACTCTCCGTCATTACTGGTTGGAAATAGACATAGTAAACGTATATACGCAAATGCGCGTACGTCCATATTTATTCCGCTTGTCTCCTGCACACCATACGATACGCAAACACTTGTCCTCGATGCTCTATCGCGAGAAGGTTTTGAGACCAAAGAGTTCCTTCATTGTTGGTCTACGCACGCCTAGTACACGCAGCGGCACTACAACAGACACGCAGCTGCTGTGTTCGTGTACAACGGTATGCAAATATATAGCGTGCGTGAGGGCTATCCTTTATGATTTTCTAGTCTACTTAGCTGTATATGCTAGCTGAATTATGTGCTCCTTCGCAGTGTCAATGCGACACTTCGTGGCTGGCCGTGGCTACGCGCGCTGACTTCTCACATGAAAAAAAGTACCCGCTCGTACAGTTCCCCCATACCAGGCTGCTCGTGTGAACAAACCCACAGACTGGGCCAACGTACGCAGTTCTGCCAAGTACGGGTATGGCTTTTATTTGTTCCCACGTCGAATAAAAAACTCGAGTCCAACCATTCTTCAACAATTCTACGCAGAGCTCGGTATCTCTCTTTGGACACACACCTTGTACGTCCATGAATACAGGGTCCGCCAATCACGTTTACGTCTATCACTGCGTACGTTAGCATTTATCTAAACTTCCGAGTATACTCCCTAGTACGCTGCTTGATAGAAACTTTCCCCGACACAGGTTTGCACTCTTTAATGTGTATGTAATTTCAGGTGTCTTTTGTGTGTTTACTTCAACGTCGTCCCGTTGTTGGGTCTTCTCCTTCTTTCCTTCCGTATCCTTTGTTTTTTATTCTTTTTTTCTCCCCGTCTTCCGTCTTTTTTCTTTCTCTTTCTCTCTCTCCTGTCTGTTCTTCCGATCTTCGTCGTGCTCAGCGGCCTATTCAACTTCTGCTTGTTCTGCTTGCGCGTCTTCTTCCTTCGCTCCCTCAGCTCAGGGGATTTTAGCTTATCATTATTTGTCCCGTTTTTTCCCTTCACTTGTCACTCCTGCTGTACGCCCAAGAACGAAGGCACACGTAGGAAGTAGTACCGAGAACGCTGCACACCTCCTCGTCTTCCTTTTTCCCGGCCCCCCCTCCTTGTACCCTCCCTGCTCTACGCACTCAGCTCCTTTCTTTTCCTCCGCCAACTCCATGCTTCCCTGTTCTCCAGAAGGCAAGAGGAACACACACATAAACAAGGGAAGCAAGGGGGAAAAAGTATGGGGAGATTCAAGGGAGCAGCGTACAAAGAGGCGCGCCTCTGCTGCAGTTACTTCATGGTCGAGTGGGTAGAGCAACAAAGTGCAGATGATTGCGGCCTCGCTTGCGTAGAGATGGCTCTGAGGTAGGTCACGATGCAAAAAACAAAACCTACCTCACAATGTATATATATATATGTATCTGTATCTGTGCGGGTGTCGCATATATAGTGATATGTGGGCTTTTTGCACCTGTACGTGTCCACGTGTGCACACTTGATGTGCTTGCGCTCCTCTCCCAAAATCTCTCTCTCTCTCTCTCCGTCCTCCCCCTACAGAAGCAGTGAACCACTACATACTCACATCTATATTTGCACCGCACCCGCATGTGCAAATAATATTGTGTGGGATCCGTGGACAGGTGAAAGTCCTACCCCGTATCGGCCTTTTTACTACGCAGACACCGGCATTTTTTTTCAACTGCGCCGATATCCATTACCAAAGACACTTTAATACCTCGCTAGATGATGTCGGTTGCACGTGGAGGAATGTTTCTGCGCCGCCGGAGAACGGGTGGTGTACATAGACCACGTTGAAACTTTGGTACACACGGGGTGGGTCTTCCACATCGTGTAGCTTCTACAGGCGCATCCCCCCAAGGATGCACGTGTATATGTTTAGACACACAGAGGCACCCAGGCAGGCCTATGTGTGCAGATATACGTATTTGTGTGTGCGGGTGCTTGTATATACGCGGGTAGATAGCTTTCTTTTCTACTGCGAGTCAGCAGGCGCCCACTCCTTTTCAGAGGAAGAAGGAGAAGAAGAAGAGATTCCCGTCGTTGTTGCCCACCGCGCACGTCGATACACTCGCCTGCAGTGGACTCGACTCCCCCCCCTTCTCCCGACGTAGAGCCACAGAGGCATATATAATGAGTGCAAGCATCGCAGCAGACCTCAGCATGTGTCTGCTCGTGAGTACTGTTACCCTTTTACGGGTGAAGACCGCGCTACTTGCATACTTCATGGTCACCAGTGGTGCTCGGAAGAAAAGAACGAACCTCACGATCACATTTTTCGTTTACTTTGTATCTGCTACTTCTCTACTGCATGCACAACAAGACGGGCAACACCAGGGGCTCACATATACGTTCGCATATTAGTGTAGACATGCATGTGGAGACGAGGAAACAGCGAGAAAGACAGAGGGGCAAGGGCAGATAGAGAGAGAAAAAAGAAAGGACAGACACAGAGAGAAATAAACAAAGGAGAGACAGTCAGTTAGATATATATATATATGTATACGTATACACATATGTATGTATGTATATATATGTGTGAGTTGTATTGCACCTATATTGCAAACACATACGTATACATATATATATGTATATATATATACATAATATGTATATCCGTCCTGTAGATATGTACTGACTATACGCTAAAAGTCAATTGCATATACGTATATATACATCTATGTATGTATATCTCCACGTGTAGGGGAAGAGGTCAACTTGGAGGTAGGAGTATGTAGGAGTATCCGTCCGAACATGTTTTTGTTGCTGTTCGAATGTAGAGAAATGTGTGTGTGTCTGTCTGCAGGTGTTTCCTCCGTTGCGTCAGTTTGTCTGTGTGTGGTGCACAGAAACAAATCTTCTTCGCTGTCGCAGTTGAGAAGGGAGTGTGTCTGCTTCTCCCATCGCCCGTCTGAAAATTTTCTCTTGCGGCAGCATGAGGCTGCACCAATCTAAACATATGCAGCACAACACATGTACAGCTCGATAACTGCACGAGTGTATCGCTGTTCGTATATATTCACAATATATCTGTCTCTCTATTTATATATATATATAAATATATATATCTATACATGTATATCTGAACGTGTACATATATGTATGTATATATACACATATATATATGTATATATGTAGAAATGGTTAAATGTGTATATGTGTATATACATATTTGTATGCAACACGTATACATGTGTATATATGTATATATATATATATATATGTATATGAAGAGACGCACAGAGTAGCGAAGCTGCTGTGTTGAAGCAGCTGTCTGGTTTTTCAGAAAGAAATGAGCTGCACGCATGCAGGGGCGGACGGCGTGGTGTATCTGTGGCCCTGAGACGCATGCAGCTGCGTGTGCATCCAGCTATTATTCCGCTAGCATCTTGTCCTGTCATTTTGCATTCTTGTTTTCCTTCTGCTTTCCTTCTTCATTGTCTTCTGCACTTTTCCCTGTGTGTTGGTTCTGCTTCTGCTTTCCTTCCTTTCCTTTCTCCACCGGGCTTCCTTTTCTTTCAGTTCTTTGAAGGCAGATATATATGTATATATATATATGTATATGAAGAGACGCACAGAGTAGCGAAGCTGCTGTGTTGAAGCAGCTGTCTTTTTCTTCTCGTCGGCTGCTCCCCTGTCTTGATGATTCTCTCGTCTTTTGCTTCTGTTTTGTCTTTTCTTCTCTCTCTTTTCTTCTGCTTTCTGTCTGCTGCTGTTGCTGGCAGAGCCCTGGAGCGCGGTCGCAGCGTCGGAACGGCCGAAGCAGGAGGTGCAGCAGCAGACGGCGGAGCAGCAGCAGGAGCAGCAGCCGCAGGAACAGCGACAGCAGCAGCAGCCGACTCCGCAGGAGGCCCTGCGGCGCGACAGACAGCAGGAGTGGCAGCACCCGGAGAAGCAGCAATAGCAGCCGCCCAACCCGCCGCAGGCATCATTGCAGAGCCAGCAGCATTCTCAGCAACAGCAGCAACAGAAGCAGGGAAGAGGGGACGCGTCCCGCGCTGCATCACACCGGAGCTGCGGTGTGGAGCATGGACAATCGATTTGCTGCTGTTGCTGCTGCAACACCCGGCTGCTTTTTCTCCTGCCTCATGCACCAGCACCAGCAGCCTCAGCCACTGCCCTGACGGCAGCAACAAGAGCGGCAGCAGCGGTCCACCTTTGGGCGACAGCCGCAGCAACAGCAGCAACAGCAGCAGCAGCAGTAGCAACAGCAGCAGCAGTACCCCTCTGAGCCCCAACACGAGCAGTAGCGCGAGCAGCAACAAGAAGAACAGCTGTAGCGGCGGCAACGTGAGCAGCAGCTGCTGCAGGATGCTGACCTCCTTCGACGGTTTTAATCCGAGACACTGTAGCAAAGTATGTTCGCTTTCTTCTCCTTCTTGTTCCATTGCTTCTCTCCTTTTCTTTTCTTCTCTCTCTGTCTCTCTCTGCCTGTCGCTCGCAGTTGTCCTACCGACAACTTGCAGCAGGTTGTGGCCCCATACTCCGACAAGTAAAAATCTTTTAAAAACTAGGGAGAGGTTGTGTGATAGAGTATAGATTTTTATCAGTATATCTGGGGAGGTACCGACGTACACCTACAGAGAAATCCACACGCGTGTCTTTTCTTCACGCACGGCGAAGGCACATACAAACTTCACATATATATATATATACACACACATACACACACACACACACACAACAATGGCACGCCCCATTAGCATAAGGTTTGCCCACATGCAGTTGTTTATCTGAAGTGACGAAGAGGCAGAGAGTGAGGAGGTACAAATCTGCCAACGCGTTAACCGGAGTCCTCTCTTCTCTTTTTGTTTGCTCGGACAAGTGTAGGTGCACTTGGATTTTTTCTCCTGACGTTACTGCTGCCGTCGCTCTTGCTGCTGCGGTTTCTGCTGCTACCACTTTCTGCTGCTGTTGTGCTGGGCGGTTGACTGCTGCTGTTCCTTCTGCTGCTGTGGGTGTTACTGTTACTGCTCCTGTTGGTGTTCCTCTTGTTGATGCTGTTGCTGCTGCGGGGTTGACTGCTGCTGCTTTTACTTCTGTTGTTGTTGCTGCTGTAGCTGTTGCTGTTGTTGCTCATGCTGCTGTTCCTGTTGCTGCTGCTGTTGTTGTTGTTCCTGTTGTTGATATTGTTGCCGGTGCTGTTACTGCTGCTGTTGCTGCCGCGCGGCTCACTGCTGCTGCTGTTGTTTCTGCTGCTGTTGCTTCTGCTGCTGTTGCTTCTGCTGCTGTTGCTTCTGCTGCTGTTGCTTCTGCTGCTGTTGCTTCTGCTGCTGTTGCTTCTGCTGCTGTTGCTTCTGCTGGTGCTGCTGTTGCTGCTGCGCGGTTGACTGCTGCTGTTGTTGCCGCTGAGCGGCTCAATGCCGCTCCTGTTGCTTCTGCTACTGTTGCCTCTGCTGTTGTTGGTGTTGCTTTTGGTGTTGCTGTTGCTGCTGCTGTTATTACTGCTGTTGCTGGTACTGTTACCACTGCTGTTGCTGCTGCTGTTACTGCTGCTGTTACTGCTGCTGTTACTGCTGCTGTTTCTGCTGCTGTTGCTGCTGTTGTTGCTGCTGCTGCGGCTCAGGCGTTTTATGCTGGAGTGGTGCACGACGAACAGCGCATTAATGAGCAGTTTCGTTGCGCCAGGCTTGCAGGAGCAAAAATCGACCGCAGGTAATTCTCGAAATGTCTTCACTACTGTTCTTCCCTATAAACAGCTCCTGCTGTGTCTGCGCGTCTCTCTACGTCTATTCCTTCTCATTATCTGTAGAAACGTGCTGACTTTGACATGCACACACATAAACATACATACATATATATGTATAATATACATGTATGCAAGTATCTATCTTCCTCTTTATATATATCTATATTACACATATATATATATGCGTATATGGAGCTACTAGCCCCTGCTTGTATATATATATATACACATACATATATGTACCTATCTCTCTCCTTGTACGTATATATGTACAAATCTATTTATGCATATATGTGTATATATATATGTACGTATCTCTCTCTCTATATATGTATTTATATATATGTATATATATGTATGTATACGGAATTATGTGCCCCTGCATATATGTATACGTATGTGAAGGTGGTGTACATATATATATATATATATTTGAGTACACCGAGAAGATTTATTTTTTTTGCGCATGCGTGTCAGAGCCGAGGTGTGTGGAGTTTCGCCCGCTTATCACCCATCACCGTTTACTCATAATAGATATAAACACGTCTATAAATATATATAAATGTCAGTCACGTGTACATATCTATGTATATATGAAGAAAGCTAGGAATATAGATTGTGGAGACCTGCATATATATAAATATGTGTATATATGTTTGTGAGTAGGTATTCCATGGGACTGAGTACGTAGCTGATACGCAGCCCTTAGGACGTGGGCAGGGCAGCTTTTCCCCTTTTTCATCGTTTTTCTTCCAAGTCACCAGCAACAGAAGATGCAGGGGTTTCTTCACATAAACAGACGCCTTTTCCACGCGCGTATATCTCAGCCTTCCCCCTTCTCTTCCTTTTCCCTTTTTTTTTCTCTCGAGTCTCTTTTCTTCGTTAAACGACGGAGTTGGGACTTTCAGCGCCTCCGCAGATATTCCACGTAAAAACGTTCGCATGCATTATTGTCACTCACGCATGCGCGTCGGTATCCTCTACAAAAATATGCGCATCCACCTATACATACATACGTATATATGTCCATATATATATATGCTTATATGTAGATGCATATATATAGATGCATATATATGCATATACATATATATATATACGTATATATGTATGTATATACACACGTCTATACATATACACATATATATATATATGTATATATGTAGATATAAAATTAATGTGCAGATACGTAGATGTCCTTTCCAGAAATAAGTGGGGAGTGTCTCTCCCTAAAAAAGTGGCAGGACCAAGTCGACGACGGCTTCAACGTTGATATCGCGTTCTCAGCAGCACACATATATATGTATGTGTGTGTGCATGTATATCTATATATATATGTATATATATATATATGTGCATGCATAAATATATATGTACATATATATATATGTATATGTGTGTAGATATATATACATATATATATATATATACATATATATATACATATATATATATATACATATATATATACATATATATATATACATATATATATACATATATATATATATATATACATATATATATACATATATATATACATATACATATATATATATAGGGAATAGTTACTGAGCGACTTCTTGTAGGTGCCAGTCGTTTTTAGCTGCATGGCAACAATATAGATACGTATGAAGACGCAGACATATTTTTATCCGTTTCTATAGATTTTGCTACTATATCAATAGATATAGTGTATCTACTGTTCTCCTCCCTTTCTCTTTAGGTGGGTCACTCCCTTTCGCTCTGCGCTTTTCTACGTCGCTGTGTCTCTGTCTCGCCGTCTCCCTGTCTGTGTGCCTCTGTCTCATGCTGCCCAGTGTTGCCCACCTCGTGAAGCCATTTACGGAAGAAAAGACGCATGTTTTCTCTTCCGTTGTCCACCTGCGCATGCAAAACTGCCAGGCGAATTTCTGCCACAGAGCTCGCTTCGTTTCTTCTAAACAAAGGCGTTGTCATTTGCCTTGTTAGCCGGCCTGTGCTGGATCTCTACTACTCCACCGCAGCAACAGCAGCAGCAGCGGCACACACAGGACCAGCGCCAGACCAAGAAGAAGCAACAGCAGCAGTGCCACACGCAGACGCAGCCCCACACACAGCTGCAGCAGGATCCGCAGCAAAAGCAAAAGGGAGTCGGTCTTCTTTTTCGAAGTGCAGAAGAAGGACGAAAAGGAAGAGCACCAGCAGCACCAGGCAACGCAGCAGCAGCGACAGCAGCGGCGGCTGTTCAAGAAAAAACAGCAGCAACAGCAGTCGAGGTGGCAGCAGCGGCAGCAGCAGCAGTCACAGCACTTCCACCTGCAACAGCTGCAGCAAAGGCCACCACACGGGCCGCAGCAGCTGTCGAAGCGAAAACTCGGGCGGCCCGCGCAGCAGCAACAGCGGTCGAGGCTGCAGCAGCAGGAGCAGCAGCAGGAGCAGCAGCGGCACTTCTGATGTCCCCTTCGGCGTGTGCGTGGACGGCGGTATGCTGCAGCGCACCCGGGCTGCTGCTCGTGTTGCTGCTGCTACTGCCGAGTATATAGGTGTGCTGCATCTCTTCTGCTGCTGCTGGTGAAGTTGGGTCGCAGCAGCGATAGCAAAACGTTCCTCCCCACGTTCTCCTCCTCCCACTTCTCTGCTCGTCTCTTCTCGTAGCCCTAGCCCCGCCACCTCTCTGTACAGGGCGACATATATATATATGTATACGTACGTACGTACGTACACACACACATGCACCGACACCTCCATGTTTGCTACGTACGTATCTCTCTGTATAAACAGTAGACATGTACAAAGGTAGCCTTGCATGTAGTCATACGTATGTACATATATGTTTCATACGTACAAACACACCTACATACATATATATGCATGCACAGGCACATACATATAGAGAGCGAGACAAATATATACATATATCTACACCCGTGTGCCTGCATATAAATCTATGCAGCCTTCTGTGTCCACACACACGTATATATATACACATATACAAGCGTGCGTATACATACATACATGTTTATATATACGTGTATATATAGTACGCATGTATATATATGTATAAATACACACTTTTCTGCGTATGTATGTGTGGACGCATATATGTATATATAAATGCGTCTTGGAGAAATGAGAAGAATGGAAGAACTCTCCTTGCATGCGCGAGAAAGTGAAAAGGGACAGGGACGCGGTGAAGAGAACAGAAGTTGCATGCCAAAGAAGTGTGTACGTATACGTATATATATATATATATATATGTGTGCATGTCTGCATGCATGTAGAGCCACGACACATATATGCGGCTGTAGAGCCTCTCGTTGTGTCCCGTCCGTTGTGCTGCAGGGGAGTTTCTTCTTCGTGAAAACTTTTCCGCATGCAGCGTTTCCTTTTTTGACCGCCGCGACTTTCTCGCTTTCCATTTTCTCGCGCATGCAAATAATTTTCTCCCGACTTCCTCGCTTTCCCCTCGCAGCGGGAAACCGCTCTGCCTTCTGCTCGCCCTCTTCATTTTGTTTTTGCGTGCAAAACTGCCTGCCTCAAATCTCCTCCTTTTCCCTCTCTTCTTCCTGTCCTTTCTTCACTTTCTCTTCTTTCTGGTCTTCTTCTTCTTCTTCCGGCTGCAGTAGAGAGTCCATGCAGCAAAAAGTTTGGTCAAGAATTGCCATGCGACGACGCAGAGAACGCGCATTTGAAGAGCTGCTGCTGACGGCTGCTGAGGAAGGATGCTTCGAGCAGCGGACACCGGGGGGGAAGAAGCAACGCAAGAGGCCTAAGTGAGAGGGATACACGCAGAAGTTGTGTGATTGGTGCGCACAGGACTTCCCAAAATAAAGATAGAGAGGAGGGCAGCATGAAGCGACAAAAGTGCGTATGCGCGTGTGTATATTCGTGTTCCTGTGTAGAGGGAAGAGAGAGGAAAGGCGGTAAAAGTACGTACGTATATATGCGTATATGTGCGTGTTTCTGCACTTTCCCTTCTTTTTGTTGTGCAGGCCACTTTGTTGTTCTTGTTGGCTGTGGTTCTTTGTGGAGACGCATCGCCACTGCCGTCTCCCCCGACGCCAACCTGGCAAAACCAGACGCGGCAGAAGCAGCAGCAGAAGCGGTAGGGGGAGCAGAAGTGGCAGGGGCAGCAGAAGCGGCAGGAGCAGCAGAAGCGGCAGGGGCAGCAGAAGCGGCAGGGGCAGCAGAAGCGGCAGGGGCAGCCGAAGCAGCAGGGGCAGCAGAAGCAGCAGGGGCAGCAGAAGCGGCAACAGAAGCAGCAGCAGCAGAAGCAGCAGCAGCAGAAGCAGCAGAAGCAGCAGAAGCAGGAGCAG
>KL647308.1:1717678-1731792 GCA_000727475.1 Sarcocystis neurona
GAAGCAGCAGCAGCAGAAGCAGCAGCAGCAGAAGCAGCAGAAGCAGCAGAAGCAGGAGCAGAAGCAGCAGGAGCAGTAGGAGCGGCAGAAGCAGCAACAGCGTTGCCGACAGAGAGGAAGGGAGGAGGAGCAGGAGGAGGAGCAGCAGGAGGAGAAGCAGCAGCTCAAGAAGAAAGAGAAGAAGCAGCAGCAGCGGAAGAAACGGCCGCAGTAATCCCAGCGGTCGAAGCAGCAGCAAGAGAGAGTAGAGCAGCGGAGGAGGGACTTCAAGCAGCGCAGCAGCAGAAGAAAAGTCCCCAAGCAGCAGCAGCTTCCACCCTTTTTGTGGGACGGCCTGCTGCCTCTTGCACAAGTGCTGCGTTCTCTCCCAGCTCGTATGAAAAACAGCCGCCGACTGAATCTGCTGCTGCTTCACCTGCTCCAGCTTCCCCTGCGGCAGCCTCGCTGCCAGCTGCTGCTGGCCTTTCTAGGGTCCGCGTCACTTCTGCTTCTGCTCCTCGTGCTTCCCCTGCGGCTGCTCCTGCTGCTGCCTCTGCTGCTGCTCCTGCTGCTTCTCCTGCTGCTTCTCGTGCAGTCGCCTCTGCTGCTGCCCGTGGCGCTTCTCGTGCTGCTTCTGCTGCTGCTCCTGCCACTGCGTCTGCTGCCTGGGAAGCTTCTTATCCTTTAACACTCCCTCTCGTTGGCCCCGCGGCTGCTGCAGGCGGTGCGGGCGACGAAGGCGTGTGGCGGCAACCGCAGCAGCAGTTGGCACGCCGTGCGTTGGCAGAGGACTGTCGGGAGTGGGTACCGCAGCAAGAGTTCTTTTTTTGCTGCTGGACCCGGCGAAGAGGGGGCTGCAGGCAGTGGACGCAGCGGTTCTTGACTTTGCGCGGCAGGCAGATGGTAAGTTTGTTTTCTTCTTCCCCAAGTCAAAAGGGCAATTTGCTCTCCAGCCGTCGTGCTCTTCGTGCGTGGGTCCGCAAACAAACACCTGCGGAATCTTTACATACATGCGCATGCATCAGCAACAGCTCCACTTGCATGCACGTGGACGCGTGAGCCCCTTTTTTTCCACGTGCGAAGATCTGCTTCACAACGCGTCAGGCGTCCAGCAGCTCTCTGCGACGCCACTAACATCCCCTACGCCGGCATGCATGCGTGCGACCGACTTTCGAGTGTGCATGCATGCGACCGACTTCTAATTGTGCACGCATGCGGGCGATTTTTAAAGTGCGTCCGTGCAGATGCAGTTGTTTGGTCTCCAGATGCATGCACGTCACTGCGAGGTTGTCTTGCGCGCCGTCTGCGCATGCATACCTTTCGTGGGCTTGTGTAGTGATACACGCATGCGCGCGTCTTCCCTTCGACCCATCACCATCTCCGTTGCATGCCTTCGCATGCAACCGCCGTGTCTGCGCACCTCGACGGGAGACAGCAGCAGACGCATGGGTGGATCCGCAGTCATCTGTGCATGTGTACATACATATATATATATCTGTATGTGGTTCCATGCATTGGGGAAGGTAGGTATAGGAAGGTATATATTTTAATCGATAGCCACATACTTTTTGGCCGACGTGCCCTTATACATGTGTGTGTGTGTGCGTCCCTCGTCCTTCCTGCACGCCTCGTCTCTTCTTCAGTTCTGTCCGTCTTCAATTCTGGGATATCCGTCCGTAGATTTTTGGACAACTTGGGCGGGGAGGTCTTTCTTCTCCGGCTCTTGGGCAGCAGATTCAGCCACACGCATGCAGCAATACGTGCTGCTTTACCAGCGGTGTGGCGCAGAGATCCTCGTGTAGATCTACTCACACATCTCTACCTCTATCATACGTCTGTCATACATACACATGTAAATATATACAAATATATACACACGTGTAGACGCATTATATGTGTGTGTGTGTGTGCAAGTGTCTACGTATATATATGTGTGTGTGTTCATGTATATATATATGCACACATATCCGTACATACATGTATACATATATATATATATATACATATGTATGTATATACTTGTGCAGGACTACAGAAGACGGGATGCCGTTACACAGGAGTACATAGACGTCCGTATACGTATGCATGCATTTGTATATCTACGTGTCTACACATGTGTATGTATGTGGATACTTGTGTGTGTACATTCGTTACATGTCCATACGTATGTAGAGATTCCTGCATATATATATTGGTATACACATACAAAATTCATCTCTTTACATGTAGAGCAGAAGCATCTATATACACACGCGTGTGTATACATGAGTGCTTGTGCCTATATGCACACATATATATATATATATACGTATACACACACACAGGCGCACATACGTACACATACGTGTACGTGTGTATACATATACGTATACACACACATACACACACATACACACACACACACACATACACCCACACATACACCCACACATACACACACATACACACGTGCACATATATATATATATATATATTTCGGTGTAGGTACAAATATCTGAATTTGCTGGTGAGTTGAAGTTGCGTTTTGTGTGTTGGTGAGTGTCTGCTGCTGCTGCGGTGTGCGTCGTCAGGAACTGACGAAGACCTGATCCTCGTCTCCTTGTCCCAAGCGCTGCGCGTTGCATGCGATTTTCCTTTTTTTTTCTAGCTTTCCTCTCCCTCTTTCGTTTTGTGGAAATGTTTGTCTCGCTCTTTGGCTCTGTAGAGCAAGCAGCCCCGCGAGAGCGGACGCGGAACCCCCGCACGTGCTGCTCTTAAGTACCTGCGTCCTTCTTGCTGCTGCGAATCCATACGCATGCGCTTGTATCTATCCACACGCCCCCAAATAAATACATACGTGTCTGTGTCTATTTCTCTGTCTGTCTCTTTTTCTCTCGCTCCTGGGGGAACACCAGTTGCTCGTATATCTACGCGCACGGGCACCAGTGCGTGTCTACATTTTTTTCTCTTTGTGTCTATCTGTTTTCCTTTGCGTCTCTCTGTGTATCTCCATCTGGTCGTTGCTTCTGATCCTGTCTCAGTATTTCCCTCTCTATTTCTCGTTATCTCTCGGTTTCTCTATCCTTCGGTCTCTCACTTTCTCGCTTTCTCTCTGTTGTGTGGCTGCGGGGGATGTGTTTTTGGTGGGGCTGCGTATGCGGGGCGAGTCGACGGTGGGCGGAGCCCGAGGACCACTTCGTCGCGCGGGACCTGCGCTGCTGTCGAAAGACGCGCGCATCATTTTGAAGCTTCAGGAGGAACGTTTGCTGGGACGCACGGCAGAAAAAAACCCACACAGACATGCGAGCTACACACACATGCAGATGGGCTGCTGAAGAGCAGCCCGCCGCATGCGCAGAATGGGCGACTAATTACGCAGCGACGTAGGGCGCGGCCCACCACACACACACCCACACATACGCATACACACAGAGACACAGAGCAGCAGTGTCCTGCTTCTCTTATTTGTAGCAGTGCCCACGACAGCGACCTTGAAGGATACTTCTTATCGGCCTCTGGCTTTTTTGTTCTTTCCTCGTAAACGGTTTGCTGCACTTGGCTGAAACACGGCTGCTGCTTTAGATAAGGAGCAGAGACAATTTCTGCGCGGCAGACGACTTGTTCCCCGTCGCCCTAGGAGCCTCCGTCTGTCGTCACTTTGTGGCTACTGCTGCAGCTGCTGAGAGCGGCTGAAGAGCAGGCTTCCCCGCTGCGGATAGTCCTCCTGTAGCAGACGACGGAAGACTCGTCCTCGGCCTCGTGCCGTCAAGAAGCAACAGCAGCGCCTGTGCCTCTGCTTCTCTCCCGTACCACACGGTCTTTTGCATCTGGTCGTGTGCTTCCCACGGATACGCGTAGACAAGAGTGTGAGTAAATGTAGTTGCGAAGGATTTGTCTGGATATGTGCATATATGTGCGCACGCATGCACGCACAGGTTGCGTGTCTACTTTTCTAGAGAAGTCCGAATTGTCTAGTTTACATATATATATATATATATACATGTGTTTGTGTATACACCCTGGAGACACGTCTCTTTGAAGGGAGGCCGGTATTCTAGAAGTATACATGTATATACGTGTGTGGATACGGCATGTGCAGATATGAGAAAGAAAGAGAGAACGAAAGAGGGAGACTCCCGGACGACAGTACGGAAGTCCTGGTGGCGTGCGGCACACCCGCCTCAGGTGGCACTGGTCTGGGGGAGAGTTGCTGCGAGAGTTTGTTCTTGCGTTTTTTCTCTCCCCTACGTACACGTAAAGCTTCTGTGCACCCGACGCGCAGCTATCGCATCTTTGTGTCGCCCTTGCGCGAGACGCCTCGAAAGACCGGGCCACGGTCTCATACACCCCTCGCACAAGATTTACATAGGTGCATGCCATTCCGAACGACGACGACTAGGAGATACAAATATATGCATATTACGTGTATGTCTACATCTGTGTGGACGTCTATTGCATGTGTTTATGCAGGTGTCTGCGTTTACATATGCAGACTGTTGGCACGGCGTCAAACGTGGGCGCCTGTACACATGCGTGGAGGAATCTTCACCTTCTTTGCCGACGCTTGTGGATACACGGAGACACCCACGGCTACAAACAGACACACTTATATGAACGTGTGCGTTTGTATACGTACACTTTCATATAAGTCTGTGTATGCAGAAAAATATAGCCAGCCACGTGCAATAAATATATGTGTGTAGAAACGTAAGTATATATATATATATATGTATATGTACAAGCAGAAGAACCTGTACATGCGTGTACACATAGGTGTAAAGACCTACGTCTACTGGTCGACGTCAGACAGCCTGTGCAGATACGCGTTCATTCTACGCACGCAGGCAAAGGGAGATGCAGTGCCCTTTCCATATATATACATATATATATATATATATTTGTCATATCTCGAAACACATACAACCGCATATATAAATATAATTATGCACATGCATGCAGGCACATATATATATATAGTGTGAAATGTCAGGAATTACGCAGAGGTGTACGAGTGTGTACCTACACACAGACGCTGGCCGTGTATAAAAATCGTTTTATTACAGCCAAGTACACATCACTGCACTATTACAGATTCATCCACCTGTACGTAGACACACACGCACACATACGTACACGCGGAAATTTTATACGTCTCCGTCCAGAGACGCAGGCGGAGGAAGTGGACGAAGGGCTGTTCTGCTGAGACGCGGAACAGGCAGACAATCTGTCGGCACAAGCGTCAGCCACATGCGTCTTTGCACTTTCTTCGGGCGCTGCGCGTTGTTGCAAACAAATCCTCTTCCCTGGGCGCGACAATCGTCGAGGTAATTGCTGCTGCGTGTGCGGCACCATCCCGTAACTCCCCTCGGTATCAGGAAGAGCTACTGCTTGTGCTGACTACTGGCACGGGTCTTCACCGTCACGCGGCTTCTGTTGCCGCACGCTCCCCGCTGTCATGCTGCACCAGCAAATTGCTTGCAGGTAGGCAAACCGCTGCTGCTGTTGCACCAGCAGAGTCTAACGGCTCGCGTAGACGCCTGCTGCTGCGCCGCATCAGAGCTGTAGCTCTGTGCGTGCGTGTGTGTGTGTGTGTGTGTGTACTTCGTTAGTAGGTGCAGTCACACGTCCCACGAGAAATACGCCATTTGCACTGGCATGATCTGCAGCAAAGAAAAGAGAGACACACACACTCCTACAAAACTCGTGGGGCTCCCTTAACCAGCGCGGCCTCATGCTGAGTAGAATGCTGTCGTCAAAGGAAAAGAGTACACGACATTCGTCCCACTTTGCACTGTGAAGAAAAGCTGCCGTGCAAGATGAACGTCTCTTTTTCCAGCTCGGTCGCTGTCTCTTTTTCTGTACGAACACGCTTATACAACACGCACACACATCTCATCTAAACATCTACATCGGTCCTTCCATCTCGGTCGCTGTCTCTCTCTCTCTGTATGGATACGCTCGTACACGTACGTACCTCTTATGTACAGACCCACGTCTTAGACCCTGCGGCACCACTGTTCTTTAGAAGGCCGACGCGCACTTCTCCGGTGGGAATTTCTTTTCAAGCAACTTGGTGCGACACCCGTATATCCTAGCGGCGCGGCAGCAGCAAGGTGAGAATACATTGCTAAGCAACACATATGGCAAGGAGCGGCAGCCCACAGACGGCGAAGGGGGAAGCAGGATATGCAGTGGCATTCGCTGGCTGCTGCTGGAAACAGCACGGCAGTGGGAAGCACAAACGATGGAGCAGCACGTCGCAGCGACACAGAGCGATGCAGCAGGGTTGAGCGGCTGGAGCAGCAAAAAGCGGAGGCTACGCAGCCTGCTTCAGCCGCAAGCAGCAGCAGCAGCTTCTGCAGCCTCAGGCCTAGGAGTAATAACAATGACTTGCTGCTTCAGCAGCAAAAAGCGACAGAAGCAGCAAGTCACTGCTACTATTCCTGCTGTGTAGGAGTTACTGCTGTAGTTTCTGCCACAGTTGCTGCTGGTGGAGCGAGTCACTGCTATTACTCCTGCTGTATAGGAGTTGGTGCTGTAGTTCCTGCCGTATTTGTTGCTGGGGGTGCTCCTGCTGCTGTTGCTACTGCCTCTGATGTGCTGCTGTTGTTCCTGCTGGGCGTGATTCTATCACTCTCACCGGCTCGGAACCCGAAGAGTCCGGCGCAGCATGTCGCGGCGGCAGCAGATGCGGAAGCTGCGATGGTGCATGCACGAAACTGCGAAGCAGTGCTGATGGTGCAGCAACAGTGCGCAAGGCCTATTCGACTTTGTCAGAAGCGGTGGAGGCAACGCAGCAGGAGGACAGCGACACACACACCCACGACGGCGGCAGCAGCCCTACTAGCAACAGCTAAAGCACTAAAACAGACAGTAACTACAGCCGCCCGAGATGCGGTGCTGATCTCGTCAACAGCGGCTGTGCGGGGAGTCGTCATAACAGTGACAAGAACTAAGCCGTGGAAGTCGTCGTGTCGCAGCACTACCAGCAGCAACTCACTCGCAGCCACAGGACATCAGTGAGAGTAGCACTTTCTCTACTACAGCAGTAGTATGAGGAGAGAAAGGTACTTTTAAAGGCGTGTCTATGCCGACAGGATTAAATTAGCGACAGCAGCCGCTTTGACAGCAGCAGTCCCTGCACCAGCAGCAGCAGCATCTGCAGAAGTGGTGGCCGACAGAAACACGGTAGCAGTCGCATTAGGACTGCACAGAGAACACCACGTGAAGCAGCAGATGCAGCAGCGGCGCAGCAGATTCCGCAGCACTCGCACTCATGCAGCAGGAACATTCGACGCGACGGAAAACACGGCACCCCTGCTGCCGTTTCACCAGCAACAGTATTCGCAGCAGCACGAGCAGTTCCAGCGATACTGCAGCAGCAGCCTAGGAGCAGCTGCAAAAGCCGCATCGCCAGTGGTGTCACTACAGAAGCAGCAGGAGACCAATACCAGCATCACAGATACAGTAGCGAAGCACCACTGGCAGGACGTACAGCAGCAACAGCAGCACCGTCTCCTACTGCAGCGATGAAAGCGATAGCTGACAGCTGCAGCCGCCCCATCAGCAGCAATCGCAACAAAAGCACAACAGCAGTGACAGCGGCAGCAGCGCATTGGGAAACGACGCTAAATGTCAGCCGTAATGTCCAGAGACTTGTCAGCGGTACTTACGAGAAGAGCAATAGCAGCCAGCGCGCCACAGCAGTGAAAGCAGCGGGCACTGCGAGGGCAGCACCACAAGCGCATGTTGGCAGGAAGAGTGAAGTTCCACTAGCAGGTCTCCTTCTGCAGTATCGAGCAGTACGAGCAGAAGCGAAGGAAGGCTCCCTGACACCAGAAGGAGGTCACTGTCGCTAACACGTGAAGAGGTGATGCGTGAAATGGTGGTTCATCTAGACAGCTGTTGTGGAGAAGGTCAAAGTGACCACAACCGCCGCTTTTTGCTGCGCCACTTTCTCAAGAAAACATGAATATGCTGTGCATTGCTGAAAGATCTCGAGGATTTACATTTGTACAGTGTGTCGTTCTGCTCCACAAGTACCTGACATAGTACAGAGATACACGATTTTTAATACAGACGTCTCTGCATGCATACACACACAACACTACACACGTGCACGTACACACGCACACACGCGTGCGTACTTGTATGCATGTATGTATGTACGCACACGTATCAAACAATGCTATTCATTTGTGTACACACACATGTGTGTGTAGGCTCTACCTGTCAATACCTATTCCCATATATACGTAAAAGAAAGTTGCTGCAGGGCACCACCGAACGAAACTGGCTTTCTGCTAGAAGACATCCTTCAAGCTCTACTTTATGAAGTTGGTCGTGGATGGGCATATGGAGTCAGCTATAGGCTATGTGTCTGTGTGAAATACACACGCATGGATACACGTACGCGGAACACTACAGCAAGCAACTGATTCTTTCAGCAAAGGCAGTGTCTGGCCTCTTCGTCACACCTCTGTCTATGAAAGCGAGACTTCAGCACAGCACCTACTCGACCACCAGCTTCCGCTTATGGTAAAGCGACATCAGGTTGCGCAGCAAGCAGGTGCTGCCGTGCTGCAAGTGTGTGGACGAACAGCACCTGCCACGCCACCGCTGCAGCGCTGCCGTAGTTGTTGAGGCACTACGTTGACTACTGCCGTCGCGTGGAAGCAGCATGCGACGCGGAGTTCCCACTACACACTGGCATAAGCTGCTGCATGTCTCTGCTGCAGAGTGGGAGGCTCTCCAGAGGTCGCGAACAGCAACAGAGACGACTTTCGGGTGTTTGACAAGGAAAGAGGTTGCGGGAAGGACCACGTGCACATCCCGGGAGCAGACATGAGGAAAAAGAAAACAAAACACGCGTTGGATCCACGCACGGATGTCATAACATGCAGAAAAACAGGAAAACACATACATGTGTGCTGCGTCTACGCAGCGGGGTTGGACTAACATAAAGGAAAACAGGCCCACACACGTGTAGGTGCACCCAGGCATGGACGCCTCACCACATGCACAAACACACACACACGTGCATGCAGAGGTTCCCCTCTGGACGCTCGTGCACTCCCTTATGCATATATAGATGCGTCTCCATCCAGCGATTCGCGCATATGCATGCGCATAAGCTACGCAGACACACCCATCCGAGCACAGGCGCTTCGCTCTGTCGAACTGTTGGCGTGTGCAGTTATCCGCGTCCGACTGGATATGCGTCTGTGTGGGTGCATGCGGACGTACGTGACGCATGCAGCGACGTCCACACAGGGAAATGCACCCGCGAGTTTTAAAGACGGAAAGACTGCGTACGTCGTGTGCATGCGCGCACGTGGGGAAACGCAACAAGGAGTGGTGCAGCCTTCTCGGTGTGCGAGGGGCAATACTCCCACAAGCAGGTGTCCAGATGCTGTCATCATACATCCGCACATATACATATATACGCAGGCATACATACACACAAATATACATATATATATGTGACGATCTGCGTTGCTGCGGCAGCTCTTTGACGCGTGCATGCAACGTCATTAGAAAACGTTCCTGAGCATGCAGGCGCGGGTCTGCCGTTCTGACCACGGTACGGAAGAAGTGCAGCACCGGCGTTCACGGGGAAGAACGGCAGAGGCACTTATTGTTGCGCACGGTTTCGCAGCCTCCTATTCAGACGTCGAGGCTTCTTTGCCTCTTCTCTGCGTCATTGCTAGTGTGTAGGCTCACGTGCGTGTCAGAGGAAGTATAAAAAACATTTTTGTTCTATGCGTAAAGGAAAAGCTGCGATAATGCATGAAGTGCACCACATGTGTGGGACTCACGTACACAGATCCAGAGAATAAAACGCGTGGCAGACGTGAGTGCATGTGCAGGTGTGTACTGTGCGAGTTCGCAGCAGGAGCGAGAGCCGCTATCGACAAAAACGTTCAAGCCGTCGTCGACGTGTTTCATAAGGGTGTATGTCTAAATCTCTTCTTGTTGCTCTTGCATGCACGGCACACTTCCCGTCGCCGTTCCAGCCCATTTTCCTGGTGCCACCGGGGTGGCACGTTCACGTTTTCGCTGCCGATGTTGTTGCAGGGGCATGCATCCCAAACTGCAGCTGCCGTTGCTAGGATACAGTTTTTCTGCTATTGTTCGAGTGGACGGCACGCAGCTTTTGCTGTATGGATGGCATTCTTCAATACACACGCCCTCCGTTACACTGTGCCTGGTGTATCGCTGTGTCTCCTCCACACTACTACATTCTGCTGCTGCATGCGTTTCACGCTGCTGCTGCAGCAGGGGCACTCCCTGCCCCTGTCGATGTTTTGCGCTAGCTGCCACGTACAAGCTGCATGCATTTCTTATTGCTGCTGCTGCTGCTGGCGCTGCCGCACGTGCCTGTGACTTCGTCGCGATAGCGCGCATCTGGAAGGGCTCGACTGGCTAAGTGGCTGCGTCTCGTGCTGCAGCGGTCGCATGCAGTCGGCTGCTGCCTGCGTTGCCGCCGCGTATTTGCATCCTCTGCGACGCAAACCGACTTCCCGCTCTACGCAACTGACGCGCTGTGGCGTCGGACTCTTTGCTAGGTAGCAGGGAATTCCGCGAGCTGCAGCAGAGGCTGGAGTCGCTCAACTGCCGCTGTTTCTCTGACGCTGAGTCGGGGACGTCAGCTGCTTCAAGTCGAGCAGAAAGAAGTGCACGGAGAGACAGGCGTCTCGTCGGGCAGCAGCGGCAGCCACCAGCCACACCAACACACAGCAGCAGCAGCTGCAAGCAGAACGGCTGCGAGCAGGAGCAGACGGGCAGTAGTAGCCGTAATAGCAGCAGCAGCAGCACATCGTCTGGTACGTTCTCAGCCGGCAAAGTGGTGGCGAGCGGGTGCTTCTGAGCCGCAGGGCGTCGCCAAAGAAAGGCAGCCGCAGCAGCAGGTGAAAAATGCGGAGCAGCAGCAGCAGTTCTCACCCAGGAAGAACCTCAGGAGAAAGAAGCTTCAGAGCGGCTGCAGGAGAAGCAACTGCGGAAGGCAGCACTTGTAGGAGCCTCGCAAGGCGGGAGCTGGTGCCCAAGTTGCGGGTCTGCAAAAGAAAACGCATGCAACTTAGCGGACCCCAGCAGGCACCCCCATACATTGCTCGCTGCGTCTAGAAGTTCAAGGAAGAAGAAGAAGGACCGTCATCTTGCGAGGGAAATTCAAACGAGAGATACGACCTGTTCGGGAGGCACAGCCACACTCTCTCACAAAACCAACAGTACAACCGCATGCATGCGATTCTGCCCGCAAACATATACATATATATTTATCGAGATAATAAATATGCGCCTGTGACCTCGCACATGGGCATACATCTGCGTGTGTGTGTGTGTGTTTGCAAAGCGATATGCGTGCATGCACTCGCCCAAACGCCAAGGTGGCTATCTCTCTCTCTCCACATATATATATATGTACATACATATATCTGTGCAGATATATATATATAAATATGCATGTCTCTTTTCCTTTCTTTCTCTTTCCCTACATGCATATATATATATATATGTATACCTGTCCCTGTGTCTCCCTTCCTCTCTATATATACATATTTGATATATATATATATATATACGCATATTTATACATGTGAATCTTTCCTTCTCTCTCTCATATATATATATATATATGTATGTGTATGTATGTGTAGCTTTCGATCGCTAGTACGTCCAAGACAAGAGTAAAGTGCCTGCGCGTCATCCCCTGCATGGGAGGCTTCACACATATATATATATACACTGCTGCATGCACGTGCTGGCTTTGTCCTGCTACACGAGCGCGCGGGTGGATTCACCTGGAGTTCCCCCCATCCACACAAAATATATATATGTAAGTAGATAGATACGGGTACGTATCCGTATACGTACGTGACGCCCGTATAGTGTGTGTATATAAGTAAACGAGACATATGTGGCCCCGGATTTGAATTCCGCCTACTTCTCTCCCCATCTCCCCATACACACGAATATACATGCACATACATACACACCTATATATCTGTGCATATGTAATTTCCCGTCTATTCTCCATGTCTCTCTATGTATGCTGTACTTTCATTTCTCTCCCTCTCCCTCTAAATATGCACGCAAATATGTGTATTCATCACTTCCCCGATACGGAGGTCTTCGCAGGTCTTGCTGTCTCTGTGTCTCTCCGAATATAAATATATACCTGCGTCTATCCACACACAGCATTCGCTGCCCCTCACACGTCCAGGCCAAGAGCCACAGCGGACGTCCTCCTCCAAGGCCACGCACATGCATGCGCGCAGCACCACCGCAGGTACATATGTACGTAATTCTACATACGCATTTGGGCAGCAGGAAGCCGCTTACAGCAGGGCAGTCTCGGAAGGTTGAATATTTGCAACGATGAGCAGCTGTTCTTCCGCGCTGCTTCGGGCGATGCCTGCGAGCCGAGACACAGAAGCACACCTGCATGCAGAATTTCTCTTCTTTCTGGCTTTCTCTTCCCTCCGTGGGCCCTTCTCTTCCTTTCTCTGTATCGTCTCCTTTTCTATTCTCTTGGCTGAAGGGGGTTCGTGTCTCTGTAGCAGGGCCTCCTGCATGCGCACACGGGCCCACCCCCTGGACAGGAGGCCGCGTCCTGCTGCTGCGTCTTCTCTATGCCCTTTCCCACGAAATTTCTCTTCGCTCGGGGCGCAAAGGCTCTCGCCCCGTCTCTTTTTATATCTACGAGTGAATTTGTGTCTTCTGCTAGTCTACAAGCAGCACAGCGTCGTGCGCTGCACTGCCTACGTGGAGAGAAGACCCGACCAAAATGTCCCCCGAAGAACTTGCTGCACGGGCGTCCCCCTTTTTTGCATGTGTTGGGACGCAGTTGCTGCTGCTGCCCCGTGCGCGAGACGGATGGATGTCTCCGCAGCTGCAGACTTCCCACACACACGCAGACGTTTCGCTTGGAGACGCGTGCAGAGGAAGAAGACGCCTGCAGAGAGGGCAGTCGCCGGCCACGGGCGTCCCCTGCTGGGAAGACCAGCAGCACGAAAAGGCGGCAAAAGTCGCCCGCGGGTCTGTGCGTGGGCGTGTGTGTCTCCGCATGCATGCGTCGGAGCGACCCTCCGCAGTTTTGCTGCTGCGTCTCTCTCTCCCTCTGCAGACCGACGCAGGAGAAAAACGCCGCCCCCTAGTGATAGCAGCAGCACCCCACGCAGCAGCAGCACCCCACGCAGCAGCAGCACCCCAGTCAGCAGCAGCACCCCAATCAGCAGCAGCACCCCACGCAGCAGCAGCACCCCAAGCAGCAGCAGCACGTCTCGCTGCCGCCTTCCATCTCTGTATGGCAGCTTCTCTCATCATCTTCTCCCACCGAGATGCTCGGCTCCAGAGATATATTTACATATACATACATATCTCTATGTGTATGTCTCTCCAGCGGTCGACTACGCGCTTCAAACTGCTTCCGCTACAGAGACGTAGACGCAGACAGCAGAGGCGAATTTATTGAGCCGACGTCCCCGCGTACACTCGTATTTCTTCCCTTCTCCATACATCGCTCATCAGCAAAACTGCCTTCCACACAAATTCTCCTGGGCGTACGCACATATATATATGTAGATGCTTTTCCACGGACGGCTATGTATGTATATGGATATACATGTATGTATATGTATGTATTCGTGTATATATATATATATATGTTTGACTAGATGATGTGTACGTATATGTATGTGTATGTATGTGCATGCATATGTGTATGTATATGTGTGTGTACGTAGATGTGTGCGTATATGTATATATGTATGTGTATGTATATGTATGTGTATGCATGTGTACGTGTATGTATGTATCTGTATACGTACACGTATGTATATGTATACGTATATGTATGTATATGTATACGTATGTATATGTATATCTATGCGTATGTACGTGTACGTATATGTATGTATATGTATACGTATGTATATGTATTTCTATGCGTATGTACGTGTACGTATATGTACGTATATGTATATGTGTGCAAACGTGTATATAAATATACGTGTACGCATGTATATATATTTGTATATGTATCGATCATTGTCTGCGAACAAATGCGTATATTTTACTTTAGTATTCTCTCTATCTCTCCCTCTCTCCCTCTCTCTCTCTCTCTCTCTATATATATATATATATATATATGT
>KL647308.1:1732203-1747947 GCA_000727475.1 Sarcocystis neurona
CTTCTCTCTCTCTCCTCCTCTCCTCCTCTCTCTCTCTCTCTCTATATATATATATATATATATATGTGGCGAGGTAGTTGGATCGCATGCGGAGGGATGAAATTGTGCGGCGGTGGGTAAGGGCCTTTTGCTTACGCTGCGAGATTTTCGCCTGCCGCCGGTCCCAGATCTGCAGCACGAGCCCTGCGGCACGAGGCAGCAACAGGAGAGAGCAGCAGCAGCAGTTGAAGCAGCAGTTGAAGCAGCAGCAGCGGCAGCACTTCTTTTAGCGGCAGCAGCAGTCCTTACATGCAGCCGCAGGATTAAAACACTAGCAAGACGCATTCATAAAAAAGCAACAGCAGCAGAAGCACCAGCAGCAGAAGCAGCAGCAGAAAGAGCACTTGCAGCAGAAGCAGCACATGCAGGAGTGTTGTTCATTTCTTGAGCTAGGTCTCTGTGGACGTGTGTGTGTACGTGTGTCTTCCCCAAGGACGCTGCTGCTGCAGCATTATGTGTGGGGAAAGAAGCAGAAGAAAGACGACGAAGGAAAGCGCAAGCTGCAAGAAAGCAAGAAATGGAGTACCTCTCTCTTTCTCGCCGTTAAACTCCGCCCCACGGGGATGCAGCCTGCAGTCACACGCATGCAGCAGTAGCAGCAGCCGCGCAGCAGCAGAACGCTGGACGAGAGGAAAACGTAGCCGATAAAAAGACGCGCAAGTCGTACGCGGGGGGAGCAACAGCAACAGCAGAAGAAGCGGCAACAACAGCAGAGGACTCGGGACCAGCAGCAACAAATCAGCAGCACGGCTGTCACGGGCGGACCTTCTCAGCAGCAGCAGCAGCCACGCGGGGCAGCAGCAGGAGCTTGTGCTTGGCACGCGTGCGGCAAGACTTTGCTTCTCCCGAAGCAGCAGCAGGTTCGCAGGAAAAAGAAGAAAACACGTAAGAAAGGGAGACTCCAGTTATGTGTGTGTGTTTGTGTGTGTATGTGCGCCGGCTCTGGTGCCTCTTGGGGTGTACGTACAGCCGGAAGGGACGAGGGAAGACAACTCGCAGAGCACATTTACGGGAATTTCTACCGAGGCGAGAGCGGATAGATAAGGAAGAAAGTCAGCAATTCATAGAAGGAAAAGAAAACAAGTGCATTTGCTCTCGGGACGAAGGAACTTCCTTCCCACAGGACGGCTCCGGCGCCTGGAGTGAGCGACGCACAGTCCCCCTTCTTCAAGTGAAGGAATGGGGTGTACGTACACCACGCAACAAACGAGAGAGTTACCGACGGGTCGAAGAAGTGGAGAAGAACAAATGTTCCCTTTGCTCCTTCTTCATCTCGCGTGCAAGGCCAAGATGTCAACATAAGAAGCAGCAGCAGCAGCCACCCCACACCAGCATTCTTATCTGTTAAAGTGCACTAACTATATATGTGTATATATATACACACGCATATTATACATATATATTTTTTACTCATATATATATATATATATGTTGATATATTCTTTCAACTACACATATATGTTTATATGTGTAAGAATTCAATATATATATATATATATGGCGGGGGAGATACATGTAGGTGCCCTTTAGGCGTGTGTGAAAGCAGCTCTGGAGTGTACGTACAGCGGATTGAAAAGGATGAGCTGCGCAATTTCGAAGAAGAAAGGGGGCAGAGGTGCGAGTTCTTCCTTGCTCAATTCTTCCCTCGCGAGAGCAAGTTTAAGCGGCTCTGCAGCAACACCAGCGGCAGCAGAAAAAGCAGCAGCAGCAGCAGAAAAAGCAGCAGCAGCAGCAGAAAAAGCAGCAGCAGCAGCAGAAAAAGCAGCAGCAGCACCAGGACGTGCAAGAGCATACAAAGTGCAGCTCAGCAGCAGGAAGGAGAAGTAGTGAAGACGACGCCACAGCATACGCAGCAGCAGCAGAAGAAAAGAGAAACTGCCAGCCCACGCGCGGGCGAAGAGCACAAGCAAGGAAGTCAGAATCCACCGAGGGGGGTGCGGCAGCAGCAGGGAGGACGTGGGGCAGCAGAATGGACAGCAGCAACAGCAGCTATAGGACAGCAGTCGAACACGCCACCTCACGCAGCAGCAACAGCAGCAGCAGGCGGGGAAATGGCAAGCCGGTACTACGAAGCAAAAAACCCCTGAAGTTGAGGCGTGCAGCAGCAGCAGAAGCAGCAGGAGCTGGGGCAGTGGCAAGCCCAGCAGCACCGCTGGGGTGGCAACGGTGGCAGTAACGGGACACGCAGGAGCTGATGACGCGTGCAGCAGCAGCAGCGGCCGAGCAGGAGCAGAAGCAGCTGAAGAAGCCTCGGGCGTTTGTTGAGCAACAGAAGGCAGTAGACGCTACTTCGATTGCTGCTGCTGCTACTCCCGTGCTCTTGTCGCTACGGTATGTGCGTCGCTTCTTCCCTGCTTCTCCTGCTGCTGCTGCTTATCGCAGTTGCTTTCTCCTGCTGCTCTGCTGCTGCTATGCTGCTGCTCCCGTTGTTGTTGCTCGTGCTTTATGGAGGGTCCCGCTGCCCGGTCGAGCGGTCCCCTCCCGCTGCTCCTGTTTTTCCTTTTCTTTTTCAGCTGCTGTTCAGTCTCCTGCTGCTGCTCAGTCTTCTCCTGCTGCGCTCGGTTCTGTGCGTGGGGTCTGCAGCAGCTTCTGCAGCGTCTCAAGGACTGCCGTCGCTGTTGTCACTTTCTCTCGACCTCTGCCGCATTTCTCCACAACACACGCAGTTGCTGCTGCTGCTTCTCTCCTCCTGCTGCCTTCTCTTGCTGCTGTTCCCAGTGCTGTCTCCCCCCGCCCAACCCCTACTGCCTCCCGTCCTTTTTCTTCTGCTGCTGCTGGTGTGTTCCCTTCTCCTGTTGCTGTTCTGCGTCTGTTTCTCCTTCTGCTGCCTTGTCTCGCTTTCTCCTTTTCTTTTTCTTCTTCTCTTCCCCCTCCTCCCCCTAATCCACTGCCCCGGCTGCTCCGCTCGGCCTTTTTCTTCGGCGGCACCGCGTGGCTGCTGCTGCTGCTGTTTCGGCTGCAACGGCGGGACGCAGCTGCGGAGAACGTACACCGCACCTGCTGTGAGGAAGGTAGGAAGAAATATATCGACGAAGCGCCTGCGGTAAAGCACCTGCGCACACCACGCGGGCAGCAGCAGCAGGTGACCCGTCGGCAGCGCGTCGGTCGAGAGTCCCTCGGCAGCGAGCAGCTGCAGCGGTGGCAGCGGCAGCAGCAGCTGGCAAGGCACGACGATAAGAGAAGAGGCGCGGAACAGCAGCAGCTGGTCTAGGGCCTCGCTGTATGCGGCTGCTGCTTGTTGATCATTGCTCCCAGACGCAGCACAGCTACCGCGGTTCCTGGGAAGCAGCACCCCACAGAAGAGCAGCAGAAGCACTGCCAGCACACGGCTGGGCGCAGGAGCAAGGCGGAAGAAGACAGGGGCAAGGAACGCGGCAAAAAGGAGAAAGACAAAGAATAAGAGGAAGAAAGCAGCTCGAGCATCCCGAACAAAAACCAGGCAATCACACCAGAAAGGAACGAAAGGACGAGGAGAGGGGAAAGGAAAAGAAGAAGAAGCAGCAGCAGAGCAGCAGCAGTAGCGGGAGAGGCGAAGACGACGATGATGGGGAAGAGTGTGTGGAAGTTTGTTGCACCAGGAGGAGCAGCTGGAGAAAGCATAGAGAGGCCGAAGAAGGACAATAGCGGTGGAGGAAAATACTGGGAGAAGCGCCGCAGCAGACACGCAGCAGGCAACAGCAGGGAAAAGCAGCAGCACTAGGAGAGTCAGACGAAGCAGCAGCACCAACCGGAGCAGCAGCAGCAGCCTGGGCGTGAGTAGCAGCAGCAACAGCCTGACCTTGGAAGAGGCAGCTGCAGCAGCAGCCTGAGCGTCGGTAGCAGCAGCAGCAGCCTGGGCGTCTGCAGCAGCAGCACCGGCCTGAGGGTCGGTAGCAGCGGCAGCACTAGCGTGAGCCTGGGTAGCAGCAGCAGGAGGGTGAGGAGCAGGTGCAGCAGCAGCAGCGACGTGACCAGCAGCAGCCGTCGCATCAGCAGCACGAGAAGCGCAGTATTCAGGCAGCAGCAACAGCAGGAGCACCACGCGCAGTAGCGAGAAGTTCGTACTGTCGGAGGGGCCAAATTTCAAGCGTTGCAGCATGGCGCATTTTCATGTTGACGAGAGAGGAAGCAGCAGCGGAGGCCGCGGAGGAAGAGAAGCTATCGTCATCCCCGAAGAAGGCAGCTGCAACGTCCTCTTGGGTCGCCGTTGCTGCCGTTGCTGCTGCAGCAGCTCCTTCGGCAGCAGCAAGGTGCTGCTCCTCAAGCTGGCGACGCAGGAGACGCCGCGCCGTCTCCCTCGGGACAACAGCAGCGCTGCGCAGTCGTCTATCCCCGCAGTAGTACACGAAGTCTGCTGCTGCTGTCTCTCCTGCTGCCACTGCTTCCTCTCCTGCTGCTGCGGCGGCTTCTCCTGCTGCGGCGGCTGCTGCCTCGCGACCTGCGGCAGCGGCTCCTGCTGCTTCTCCTGCTCCAGCGCCAGCGCCAGGAGTCATCGCCGGCACCACCAGATATCCTCTGCTGTCGCTGTTGGCTCCGCCCCCTTCTCCTCCCCACATAAAATTGCTGCTGGCGTTTCGTTCTCCTCTTCTGCTGCGCCTCTCTTCTCCGCTCTGCTGCTGCTGCTGTTGCTCGTCTTCCTCTCCCTCCACTGCTTCGTCCTCACTTTCGTCTCGTCCCCCGGTGGTGGCTGCTGCTGCATCAGCGCTGTTGCTGCTGCTCCTTACTGCAAATAGCGACAGCAGCAGCCGCTGCAGCCGGTCGAAGCAAGCCTGGTGAATGCTGTTGCTCACTGCAGCAGGCCGGCGCCGGGACCGCAGCAGTTCCAGCTGCAGCAGCACCACACGCACAGCAGCAGCAGGTTCCAGCCGTCTCCGCAAGCAGTTGCTGCTCCTTTAAAACTACGAAGACGAAGAAATACTTGGACACAGACAGAAAGAGACACAAAAAAAACACTACGACTACGACAATAAACTCAACTCGTACTACTACTACTACTGCTACTACGAGGGAGAAGGAGAGGGAAAGGCAGCTGCATGAGCGGGAGAAAGCCGGCGGCGCGCACGCCCAAGAGAAGCAGCAGCCGTTTTTGCTGTTAGATACATCTCCCCTTCCACGCTGTCGGCAGCTGCTGCAGCCGGAAGGGACGCGAAGGAGGGCCGCATGCGGCGGTGATCTCCTCGCGGCGGGCAAATCGATGCGCGCAATCGGCAAGCATGCAGAGGGGCGCGAAGAGACGGAGACGGAGACGCCCAAACTCGCAGACGGGGAGACACGGGAAGGCAGCACGGTGCAGTCTCCTCTATTTATCCAACCGTACAAATATATAAATATGTCCACACATACACGCCTTTATATCTTCCTGTACACACGAATATGCAAACATACCCGTGTATATACACACGTGAATAGATATATACATATATGTGTGTAGATAGATAGATAGACACACATATAAACACATGTCTACAAACTTTCCTCCCACTGCATATAGACGTATACCCGCGTCGAAGACCTGCTGGCCTATACACACACGTATAAATATATATACACGTAGGTGTAGGATTCGCTCCGCTACACAGTTATACATACATATGTGGTTACTCGTAATTTCTGCTCCACCAAGCACATATATATTTGCGCGTCGTATCTGCTCACCGCTAGCGTCGAGGCATACGTATGTCTGCAGCCGTGGCAGCAACGCTACAGCCCTGCACCTACCCGTTTGTATACACCTGCGACTTGCTATGAATATATGTGTATGCTTAGCAATGGGTATGGTAGGGTTCTGTACTTATTCGTGGGTGTCTAGGAGCATTCCTCGTCGTATGAATATAAATAAATATGTTGGATCGGTGTGTGTGTGTGTGTGGAGCTGCTGGTGTGGGGTGTATACACGTTGGCGTGAACAGTCCCGCCGCTGCTGCTGTTTCTGCTTCACTGCGTTTCACACAAACACCGACACATGCGGCAGTCGTACACACACAGAAACGAAGATTAAACCCCCACACAAATACATATATACATATATATGTAGACGTATATATTTATTGATAGGATACATATATATATATATATATATGTAGAGGTATATATTTATTGATAGGATACACATATATATATATATATGTAGACGTATATATTTATACGTGTGTGCTTGCAGAATATTTGTAGAGGCACACAGACAGAGCTCTTGTAGCTCTACTGTAGGGCATTTTTTGTCTCTCCCAAGAGAAATATATGGAGGAAGGGAGACTCCGGTCTGCTCCAGCTGCTGCTCGGGGAGTGTGCGTTGCTGCGCAGGGGAGCACAAGAACGCACCAGCAGCGTCGCTTTCTCCTGCTGCTGCTGCTGCGGCAGAGAGTGCGCTGTCTCTGTCAACAGCAAACCCCTTCACAGGTCACCGCGTCGTCTCCGGGGGGAGCAGAAGATGGACAGAGCGAAGATCGAAGAAAAGACGAAGTTCTCACGCATCCTTCCATGCTCCTAAACGAATATCTACCCTACTATACGTAGACACATATTATATATATGTGCATATTCGTATACACATATATATAGATGCACATATGGGCATACATACATGTATATGGATATATATTCGTATATGGATATATATGCGTGGACACATATACACACATACGTATGTAGAAGGTGGCGCACGAGTGTGCGTATATAGATACGCATGTACATACATCCGTATTCACACAGGTGTGTCTCTACACGGGAAGTTTTGATGTGGAGACCCCCCTGGACCGCAGCAGCAGTTGCTGCACCCCACCACCACCCCACACAGAGAGGGAAAGGCAGATCGGAAGAGAAGACGAAGAAGACCGGGGAAGAAGAAGCAGCAAGAGAAGAGACGAAGAAGCGGGAGGGGAGCAGAGAGGGCGAGAAGTGGGGAGAAATGAGAGGAAATGAGAGGGGAACCCACCTCCATGACGTGTTCGACGTGACGCTGAAGTTGGCTGCTAAAGAGGCACTCGAAGCCCAAGTCGCACAAATGGGCTGCTCCTCTCTGCAGCGGCACAAAAGAAGAGGCAGCAGAAAAAGCAGCAGCAGCCACGTCAGGACAGCAGCAGCGGCAGCAGCACAAGACTGAGAACACGAACAACACCCAGCAGCAGCAACAGCAGCAGAGGCACCAGCAGCGGAGCTGCAGAGGCAGCAGCAGCAGCGGCGCAGCGCAGCGCAGCAGCAGCGACGCAGCGCAGCAGCAGGAACAGATCCACACATACACACAGCAGCAGCGCCATGCGGGCAGCCGGAGGAGCAGCAGCAGTAGCAACCGTGAAAAACGCAACAGGAGCAACACACCAAGAGAAAAAGAGGGAGAGGAGTAGCAGAAAAGATACGCAGCAACAGCAGCTGCAGCACGTGCAGAACAGCAACTTACAGACAGCAGCAGCGCGAGCAGCAGCAGCGGAGGCAGCAGCAGAAGCAGCAGGAGAACATGCAGCGCAGCAACTTACAGACAGCAGCAGCGCGAGCAGCAGCAGCGGAGGCAGCAGCAGAAGCAGCAGGAGAAGATGCAGCAGAAGCAGCGGAGGCAGCAGCAGAAGAAGCAGCAGCAGGTTTTGAGTGGCAGCAGTAACATCACAGCAACGTTGGAGAGAAGGAAAGAAAGAGAGAGGTGACATATTCGACGACAGCAGAGCAAGTGGGACAGGCCTTTCCTGACAGACAAAATCCGCAGAGAAAGAAGACTAAGAAGGAAGGGGGGATCGAGCACGCAAAGAGAAAGCAAACGGAGGACTGAGAAAGAAGTCGTGCAGCAGCAGCAGCAAGACGACGAGGTGGAAGAAGCGACACCAAGAGGAAGAGACGGGAAACGAGAGGAAAGGGAGCACAAAGGAAGTCGAAAGAAAAAGACAAAAAGGAGCAACATCAAGGAAGAAGAAAGCGGACAGGGGAGACGAAGCAGAAGGGAAAAGAACCGGATGAAGTACACCCGGTGGTGATGTTGCCGTGTGCTTCTCTGCACCAGCAGCAGCAGCAAGCTCATCACCGCAGCAGCAGCAGGAAGCTCGGCATCAGCAGGAGCACCGGGGGGTCGTCTGTAGCAGCTGCAGCAGCAGCAGGAGGAAGTTGGTCGGTAGCAGTTGCGGGACTTTGCCTGTTAGCTTACTGTCGGGAGTTCGACGAGCACCGGGTAGCAAGCAGCAAGGTGTCTGACGGGCGCGTGCGCGGCAGCTGCCCGAAGAAGCGCAGCAGCGTCGTCGAGAGAAACAGCAGCAGGAGACGGCTGCGGGTGATAACGCGAAGCAGAGCTTCGGTGAGCTGTTGCTGCTTCTCTCTTTTTAGCAGCAGCAGCTGGTTCTGTCGCGCTGGCGCTGTCCCTGCGCGCCCCTGCTGCTGCTGCAGCTGCAGCACCTCGAATAGAAGAAGTAGAAGCAGAAAATCCCTCTACAGCAATGCTGCTTCTCCTAGAGCTGCTACTGCTGCTGCTTGCCCAGAAGTTTTCTTCACTCGGTCGTCTTCTGCGCCGCTGCAGCCCTGCCGACAGCGGGGTGCTGCGGGCGCAAGAAGTCGACCTGCTGCTGCTGTTGACTTGGCTTGAAAAGATGCTACTGCTGCGGCTCGGCCGGCTGCTGCTGCGGTGCTGCTGCTGCTGCTGGGAAGCAGAGGACGAGGAGGACTCTTGACTTCCGCACGGCGTGCTGCAGGGCCGTTGCTGCTGCTGCTGCTCGCCAAACGAAGAAAAAGAAGAACCGCTTCCCCGCCTGCCAGCCCCCGCCCTCTCACCAGCCGCACCAGCAGCAGAAGCAGCACCGTTCAACGAGCTGTTGCTCGGCGCACTTCCTTCACCATTCCCGTCGTCAGGACTCCTGCTGCTGCTCCTCCATCTCTCTCTGCTGCTGTTACTGCTGCTGCTACTGCTGTGGCCGGCAGCTGCTGCAGGAGACGGCCGGTGGTGATGGACACCGTTGAAGAGCGCTTTCTCGCCCCCACGTGAAGAAGAAGAAGTGCTGCTGCTCACCTGCTGCCTGCTACTCCCCGGGTCACTGCTGTTGCTGCTGCTGCTGCTCAGACCGCTGGTGTTCGGATAACCCCTCCCATTGCTACTACTGCTGCTGCTATTACTCCGATGCTGCCGGCGGCTGTTCGAGCTGCTGCTATGATCCTTCCTGCTGATGTAGTTACTACCATTATTGCTGCTCGAATTGCTGCTACTCCTCGAATTGCTGCTGCTGTTGCTGCTCGAATTGCTGCTGCTGCTGTGGTGGCTGCTGCTGCTGTGATGGCTGCTGCTGCTGTGATGGCTGCTGCTGCTGCTGCGATGGCTGCTGCTGCTGCTGTGATGGCTGGTGTTGGTATGGTTGCTGCTGCCGGTGTGATTGCTGCTGCCGTTGCTGTGATTGCTGCTGCTGCTGCTGTGATTGCTGCTGCCGCTGCTGTGATTGCTGCTGCTGCTGTGACCACTGCTGCTGTGATTGCTGCTGCTGCTGTGATTGCTAGGATTGCTGCTGCTGTGGGCTCTCTGCCGTTTTTTTCTGCGACCGGCGAGGAAGGCGAGGGGGTCGCTTCCCCCTCCCGGGAGCCCGCGCATTTTTTTCTGCTGCCGTCAGCAGCAGCGGCCCGGCCTCAACAGCAGCTTCTTCAAAGCAGCAGCAGCAGTGACACCAGCAGCAGCAGCGGCAACAGCAGGAGCCGCGGCAACAACAGCAGCCGCGGCAACAGCAGCAGCAACACGCGCTGCAGCACGGCTGCGCGAACATGCGTCTCTCCTCCTCCTCCTCTTCCGCCTCCTCCACCTCCTCGACCTTCACAGCAGCAGCACGAGCGGCAGTGGAGAAGGACGAGGAGAAGACGCAGAAGGAAAACGACGGCGACCGCAGAGCAGCAGGAACTGCACGCGGAGGACCACGAGGAGGAGGCGGAGGAGGAGGAGAAGGAGAAGGACTGGTGATTGCACGGGAAGAGGAGCAGGAGGAAGAAGCAGCAGCAGCGGAAGAAGGTACAGCAGCAGCAGCAACGGAAGCAAAGTCCCTGCACAGAAGGCACCGGAAGAAAGCAGCGCAGCGCCAGGAGGAGGAGAAGGAGGAGAACTGCAGTTCGAGACAGACAGAGAGAGCAGCAGAGGCAGCTGCAGCAGCTGCAGCAGCAACCAAGAGGAGCGGACGACGGCAACGAAGGGAGAAAAAGGACAGGGGAACCGGAGAAGAGAGGGCGAGAAGTACGAAGGAACAGCAGAGAAGAACAGAGGGAAGTCAGAAGACGAAGAAGAAGAAGTTGCAGAGAAGAAGCTGCCGCTGCTGCAGAAGGAGGGGGTAAACGGCGTGAAGAACTTGAGCAGCAGCAACGCGTGCGTTTCCCCAGAGCACGGCAGATCGCCGTTGCTGCTGGGCCAGTCGTGGCAGCATTCCTCCTGCTTCCCACACAGCAAGCGCCGCATGCACGTGTACGTCGTACCCACCAACAAAAGGGAAGGCAGCAGGGAGGAGAACCGGATTTTCTTCTCTTCTCTTGCATCCCTTCAAAGGAACACATCAACTTGACGGATTCCTACAACTGTTTACGAGACACACGTACACACACATATATATATGCGTGTAGATATATACGTATACAAATATAGGTTCATATATGTATATATACGTGGATATGTATATATGTGTGCATGTGTACATGTATGTATGTATATATATATATATGGATATATATATGGATATGGATATATATATATATATGTATATGGGTACATGTGTATATGTATGTATGCGTATACATATATAAGTACATATGTACACATACATATATATATATATATATATTTGCTGTAAGATTAGATGTCAGGTCGCCAATATCAAGAAGTGGAGAGGGAGAGACGCGCGAAGTGGGATATGCCCCCGCAGTGGAAGGTGCAGAACAACTTGAAGCAGCAGAAGCAGCAGCAGCAGCAGTCTCAGCAACAGCCGCAGGTACAGTTTTAGCAGCAGCAGCAGCAGCAGGACCGGCAGCCCGTGGCAGCTGGAGTCCTGGCAGCGGCAGCAGCGGCAGCGTAGTGCTTCTTCGCTGCTGTTGAACCGCTGCTGTTGGGCCCCTGCTGTTGGGCTCCTGCTGTAGCTTCTTCGTCTGCTTCTGTGTGACACCCGAAGAGGCTGCTGCCCGCGGAGAGGGAGAACTAAAGGGAAAGACAGAAGAGAGCGACGGAGAGACTAGCAGCAAGAAAACACCATGAGGTCGCAACTTTTGTGGCTGAGATGCTGCTGCTGATGCTGTGCGTCGCGCGGGGTCTGCTTGCTGCTGCTGCTGCTGCGTTGGCGTTTGTGAGCGCAGCAGCAGCCCGTGATAAACTCGGCTCTCTCCACTGCTGCTCCTGTTGCTGGGTCTTCTTCTCTTTCTGCTGCTGATTTTCTCTCTCTATTGCTGTTGCTCCTCCTGGAGCTGCTGCTGCTTCTTCTTCCGCTGGTGCCGCTGCTGTTCTTCGGTTGCGAGAGGTCGGGTTTCCGCGAAGATGCTGCTGCTGTCGGACCTGCGGCCGCAGGTGCTGCTGCCGTACCTCACGCGGCACCTGTTGCTGCTGTCGAAGAGAGGGTTGTTCTGTGGTTGTAGCTGCCTCTGTTGCTGCTGCAGCAATTGCCCACAAAAACTTTGCTGTGGGGCTGCAGCTTCTTTTGGCGCGGACGTTCCCAGTGATTGCCACACTGTGCCTGCTTCTGCAGAGGCTTCTGGTTCTGCTGCTGCCAACGCGTCTGTTCCTGCTGCTCTTGCTGCAGCTTCACTTCCTCCCACTGCCCCTGCACCCACGAGTTGCTACAACCCTGCTGGTGCTGTTCTAGCTGCAGCTGTTGCTGTTCTACCTGCTGCTGCTGTCCTAGATGCTGCCCCTGTTCTAGCTGCTGCTGCTCTTGTAGCTGCTGCCGTTGCTGTTCTAGCTGCTGCTGCTGTTTCAGCTGGTGCTGCTGCTGTTGTTGCTCTGCCAGCTGCTGCTGCTGTGCCTCTGGCACCTGCTGCTGTGGCACCTGTTGCTGTTGGAGGTGCTGCTGCAGTTGCTGCTGTTGCGGAAAATCTTCTGCACCAATCGGCAGAGGACTCTCCCCACACAGAGGCCGGCACATCATGCGCAGCAGCAACTCTCAGCAGCAGCAGCAGCAGCAACTCTGAGCAGCAGCAGCACCAGCACTTCTGAACAGCAGCAGCAGTACGTCTGAGCAGCAGCAGCAACTGGGAGCAGCAGCAGGCTTCCCCTGCGTGCCTGGGCTGCCGCTGCTGCTGTCTCTGCCGCTCCTCCTCCTCCTTCTTCTTTTCCCCCTGTTGTCGCACGGGCGCTGCTTTTGTTGCTGCAGGAGTTGCTTTCCCCGCAGCTCTTGTAGGGGTGCTGCTCCTGCTGCTGAAGCGCCCGCCGCGCAGCTCTCCGCGCACGTGCTGCTGCTGCTGCTGCAGTTATTATTAATCCTTGTGCGGCTGGTGTGCTGCTGCTGCTCGTCCTCCTCCTCTTCTGTCCCGGCTTCTCTCCTCCGTCTTGCTGCTGTCACCGCTGCTCCCTACCACCACCACCACCTTGCGGCAGCAGCAGTAGCAGGAGCAAAGGCAGACGCTCCCGCTGGCCCGCTCCCTTCCAGCAACAGCAGCAGCAAAACAAGCAGCAGGCGCAGATAGAGGTCCGAGGGAATCTGAAGAGCAACGAACGTTGAGGAACTTCCCTTGCTGCAGACGCCTCACAAGGAGCTGCACTCGCTCCTGTGTCATAACAGCATAGCAAGAGCAGCAACAGCAGCTCACACCAGCAGCAGCTGCACACACCAGCACCAGCCGCACGACCCGTCCACGTTTCCCGGCGAGGGAAGGAAGTTTTCCTGCGTGGGTCTCTGCGTCGAGCAGCAGCAGCAGCCGAGGGTTTCCCCTGACGGCTGCACGCAGCGACGACAGCAGCTTCCGCAGCAGCAGAGGAAGACTGCGGCGGCAGTGAGGAGCTCCTGGGGGCGCAGCAGCAGCAACTTTCTGCAGCGGACGAGCAGAGGAGAACTGCAGCAGCGATAGCTCGTGTTGGTACAGCCGCAGCAGGAAAGAAGGAGCCTGCTGCTCCCCGCAGCAGCAGTAGCAGCTGCGCGTTGGGGAGCAGCAGAAGGTCGAGGTGCAGCTGCAGGAGCAGCAGCAGCAGGACGCGGGCGTGAAGAACTTCCCCCCAGCAGCAGTGGCGGGCGGCGCAGCTGAGGACACCTCTGCAGCAGCAACAGCAGCAGCACACACGCTGGCACCTCAGCAACAGAGCGCAGGGGAAGGAGAAGGACCGCTGCAGCGATGGCCACAGCAGTCGGCAGCTGCAGGAGCAAAGCAGCAGCCGGAAGGGAGCAGTCGGACGCGGCCTACTGTAACAGCAGTAGCAGCAGTCCTGCAGGAGAGGCAGCAGCAGAGGCAACAGGGAGGCGACCAAGAAGACAGCGAGATGGCTGCTGAGGTGCCTCAGCTGCTGCTGCTGCTGGCGTGCCCCACACGCGTCGTGTTGCACCTCCTGCTGCTGCTGGGCTGCAGGCAGAGAGATGAAAAGAACGCAGAGCAACAGCGGTTACGGGCAGCAGCAAGTGTCGCGGGCGACGAGACGTGAGAGCGGGAGCTTTTTGTCCGCCACAGACGAAGACAACAGCACCTGCAGCAAGGAGAGACACCGTCCTCCTGACGGCGCGCTGCGAGACGGCGACGCCCGTGCCGCCTCTCCTCTCCTCGGTACCACCCACGCAATCCACTTTGAAGAAATTTTTAGATTTGCTGCGACTCAACTGAGAAGCCGGAGACTTCCGACAGCTCACGGCGGTGGGCCTCGGCCCAACGGAGAGAGAGGCCGTCGCGGACAGCAGCAGCGACACGGAGACACCCCACCGGGAGACGGACGTAGGACGTCGCAGCAAAAACGCATCCCCCCGCCCAGGACGAACGCGAGCGTCGGTCGGGACCGACCCACAGAAAACTTGCTGCTGCTGCTGCTGATGGAGCACACCCCACACGTCTCTTGGGAGCAGGGGGCAGCAGCCGCAGGCGTCTCCTCGCGCGCGCGAGACAGAGAGCCAAAGACTACAGCCCGCGCGCGGCGGACAGAAAACATGTGTGGGGAGGAAAGTGTCTGCTGCAGCGTCCTGCGCCTTCCGAGGAACTCCTCGGACACGCATGCATGCAGCAAATCGAGAAGGACTGGCCGCAGTGAGCGAAGCAACGCGGGCCCGGGGAAGTTCGCTGCTTCACGCAGACCGTCAGCAGCAACACGGCGGGCGAGATAGTGGGGCAGAGAAGTCTACGAGCAACGCAGGGACGGAGACGGCGGAGACACCACCGCAGCAGCAGCAGAGCGCGGTAGAATTCTCCGCAAAAAACCCACGACAGCAAGGGAGGAAATCGCGAGGCAGACGACCGAAGATATGCGCGGAGAGAACGCAGAGACACCACGAGGCCACACATCAGCAAAAGAAAGCGAGCACATACATATATACACACGTGCAGCTTCCCGTTCAACATATATGTGTGTGTATATATGTATGGAAATATATATATATATATATGGAGGTATATATGGAGGTTCGTATGTATATATGTAAATATGTATGTGGGGATGTGTATGTATGTATGTATGCATATATGTATGTATATATGTATGTATATATGTAGGTATATATGTAGGTATATATGTATGTATATATGTATGTATATATGTATGTATATATGTATGTATATATGTAGGTATATATGTAGGTATGTATATGTGTATGTGTGTATATATGTATGTGTGTATATATGTAGGTATATATGTATGTGTGTATATATCTATGCATGCATATATACGTATATGTATGGACGGATGCATGCGTTTTTGCAGACAGAGAAAGGGGCGGAGAGGGGGAGTTTATATGTGGGTGGGTGAGGAGAGCCTTCGAAGAGTTGCTGTCGAATGTCTTGGACGTGTGACGTCGCCCCGCAGTCTTCGCGTTGCCACAAACAGCAAAACGAAGAGAATGGGATGGGGAACTGCAGCTCCTGCTGAAAATCGAAAGTATGTTTGTGTGGATATGTGCGCAACGGTGAGGATTCCTGGAGACGGGCCCTTCGCACAGGATCCCGCATTCATACTTGTACATATATATAACGCTGCATCAACATATATATGACTCTGCACCAACGTATATACATATATAAGCCCTGCACCAACATGTATATACAATATTCTGCATTCGCATGCATATATGTGTATATAAAGACGGTGTCAGTGTGTGTGGTAGTGCTCCGAGATACTTGACGGCTGGTAGCTGGGAGGAGACCGGCTTTGCCACTGCGCAAGTGCAGCTGCTGCTGCAAAATTGCTGCTGTGGTGTAGTTAAAGTGGCTCCTGTGCTGCTGCGAAAGATTCGCCTGCTTCTTCTACGAACGCGTCTGCAGCTGGGACTGTCGGTGTTGCCTGCTTCGTAGTTACTAGTGATTCAGCTCCGCAGCCTGCTGCAGTGCTGGGCTGCTGCTGCAGTACTTGGTTGCTGCTGCAGTACTTGGCTGCTGCTGCAGTGCTTGGCTGCTGCTGCAGTGCTTGGCTGCTGCTGCAGTGCTGGAGTGCTGCTGCAGTGCTGGAGTGCTGCTGCAGTGCTGGAGTGCTGCTGCAGTCTTGGCTGCTGCTGCAGTGCTGGAGTGCTGCTGCAGTGCTGGAGTGCTGCTGCAGACTTGGCTGCTGCTGCAGTGCTGGAGTGCTGCTGCAGTACTTGGCTGCTGCTGCAGTGCTTGGCTGCTGCTGCAGTGCTTGGCTGCTGCTGC
>KL647308.1:1748371-1771344 GCA_000727475.1 Sarcocystis neurona
AGTGCTTGGCTGCTGCTGCAGTGCTTGGCTGCTGCTGCAGTACTTGGCTGCTGCTGCAGTACTTGGCTGCTGCTGCAGTGCTTGGCTGCTGCTGCAGTGCTTGGCTGCTGCTGCAGTGCTGGAGTGCTGCTGCAGCAGCGTTGTGGCCAACCGCGCGTGAAAATGAAGTGTCGGCAGCGGCAGGGCAACAGGAAGGAACGCAGGAAAGGGGCGGCAGCAGCAGTCCTGCAGCCCAGTCCTGCAGCCCAGTCCAGCGAACGACGCAGCAGCAGGGGAAGAAGAAGGAGGTGGACGGCTGTTCTTGCAAGCAACAGCAGAAGACGTGGCAGCACTCCAAACATGAGGCACGTATAGAAAGATGGAGAGTCAGAAAACAGAAGGACGGGGTCGAGGAGAAGTGGCAGCCGTCACTCGTTGGTCAAGAAGTGCCCGGTGCAGCCGTTTGTGTGTGCGGCAGCAGCCGCGGCACAGGTCCTCCTCTGTTCAGAGCAGCAGAGTCGCCGTCCACCAGAGCAGCAGACAGCAAAACACACGGCAGAGGAAAGAAAATAACGCTGGCGGTTTTCGTTTTCACCGTCAAACAAGTTGCTGCAGTGCCGGCGCTCCGGCAGAAGCTCCGCAGAAAGTCGCGCAGCAGCAGCAGCAGCACGTGGATTTGATGGCGGGCGGCACAGCAGAAAGGCAGTTCAAGTTGAAGAGTAGCTGCCCAATCCCGCCCGAAGGGAGATAAAGCGCATGCAGCAGCCAGGTGGGAACGGGTTACGAGAGGAAAACAAACGAAATCGAGAAACGTCCACGGTGCTCTCAGCAAAAACGCGCGAAGCACCTGCGAGAGAGAGTCGCCCGCGCGCGAGCGCCTCCTCTCTATCTCTCCCGTTGTCTGCGTCTATGTATGTGTGTGTGTGTGTGTATGTGTGTGCGTTTGCACCGCTTGAAGCTGCAGCAGCAGCTGCTGTTGTTGCCCGTCGTGTGTTGCTGTTGCCGCTGGTGCTGCTGCTGCTGCAGTGGTGGGCTGCCGCTCGTGCGTTGTTGCTGCTGTTGCACCCTCCTGCTGCTCTCTGTGTTGCTGCACTTCATGCTGCCGCACTTCCGTGCTGCCGGGAGGGGTGCAGAAGCGGAGATAGAGTCAAGGGGCACGGTGAGGCGGTCAGAGAGAAAGTGGAAGAAGAGGGAGGTCGGAGGAGCCGCAGCAGCATTGGCCAAAGCAGCAGCAGCAGCAGAAGACAACGCGGCGGGAAGAAGACACGCGCGGGTGTCGCCAGCACGAGGGGGGGGGGGGTGGGCGCAGGGCGGCTCGATAAAAAAAGACGTCTTCTACGAGCAGCAGCAGCAGCAGGATCAGCAGCGGGAGGGCGGCAGCAGCTGCAGCAGAAGAAAGAAAACGCGACTTCGGCTGCGTATACCACGGAGAAGAGACTGCCCGAGTGATGGAGTGCAGCCTTTTGCAGAGGTGGTTAACTGAAGTGCACGCGCCTAGTTTTGCATCTGCAGTCCTACGGGTAGTGAAATATGCGTATAGAAGTGTTTTTTGTGCGGGCGGAGACGCAGAGATAAACGGGGAGGAGGAAACGGAGAGAACATCTAATTCGAATAGATCTGTAGAAGTAGCTGGACGCGAGAATGAGTGCGTCCCTACGACATAGACAAAAAACTGTAGAGGCGCCCGACTGCTGCTGGCTTGAGAACTGTAGGCCGTAGAGAGGGAAGGAAAGACAGAGAGGAAGACAAGAAAACCGGGTAAGCAGACATGACAGTGTACGTGTCACACAAAGGTGCAAATCTTTTCCTGCTCTTCTCTGTCTCTATCTCTCTACGGAAGGACCTGCGGTGGTCGCGTCTCTTTCTCTCCATTCTTTCCCCGCGAAAAGAGATAGCAGGGAGGCCACGTTTTTCTTCTTCGGCTTTATCTTATTTTCTCCCTTCCTCTCTCTCTCTATAGATAACTCTCCTCTGGAGAAACGCCGTGACTTAGCTCTCTTGCCATCATGTCTGCTCTCCGCACATATAAAATGTTTCGAATGACGGCGGTCGTCTTACGCTCTCCTTTCCCCTCTGTCTTGTATTATTTCTCTCCACAAGTGAGAGGGAAAAAGTGCGCTCGGGGAGGACGTATTTTTGGCGGACAGAAGCGCTTCTTCTTGACTTCCAAGAGGACCGTAGTTCCCGCTTCCTTCCGGGAGAAAAAAAGCTTCTAGAGCGCGCACGCGCTGTAAATCCGCATCTCGTTGCTTGTGGTTCTACACCAGGGGAGAATCGACCTATATCTATCTTCACCTGTGGACGTACATGCGTATACCCCCGCGCACACACACAGAACGCCTCTACTTACATAAAGCTGCACAAACCGGTAAGTGGGGGCACACCGCCGTTTCTACGCATCCAGGTTAACTACGTTCAACTGGACTAGGCACTTGTGTACGGCGTCGCAGTTTTCCTTCCTCTGCGGGAGAACCAGGCAAATGTGCATTCTCTGTAACGTCACGAAGAGGCACAATTCCCACTTCCTGTACGCAGAGGTTTTTTTTTCAAACTACGGATTCGTATGCGCAGGCTTGTGCGCACCCACACACACGGTATGGAGATGTGTGTGATTATACACTTATCTGTGTATGCGCGTGCGGACACAGATATTGATGTACGTAGACTGTGTGCAGGTGCGTATACAGAGGACGGGCACCTGATACGCATACACGCGGCAGTTGTATACATACGTATAAAAGGGAAGAAAAGGACCATTTTTTGGTCCAGCTGGAACTCTAGTTGATAACTCGCTGTTTTCAAATCCCGCGAGAACTTCATCTACGCTATGTTGCAGGTGCACTTATTGCCTGTGATGAGTGCGCGCAAGCATGCACACATGTATATATACAAATTTGAGGATATTTGTAGGATATTTGTGTATGAGTATGTACCTATATATACAACTGTTGACGTAGATATCTGCACACACCTGCATTCCTGTATAAATGTATATATATATATATGTAAACATGTGTACGTAGACCTAGACTTACGTGCACGCTAGTATTCATATGTTATATATGTCTATGCGTCTGTGTATGGTGACGCAGTGGTAAGTCCATACGTATATGCGTGTACACACATATGTGCACCGGAGTTCAACTTACAGCTGCGAGGAGCGCACGTCGTCGTGACGCCGAGCGAAACTGCTCGAAAGTCATTGACTGCTCATGTCGCTACGTGCAAACACGAGTTCGTATATACAGACAACCATGTGTACGTATGTGCCCCGGTGCATACCAGTACTGTTAGCCGCGTGAAATCTACGTAGATGCGTGTGTATATATACATCTGTGTGTGTACACGTGCATATATATGCCTGTACAAACATGTGTGCGACAATTTTGCGTAAAGCGTCACAAAGTATAGTTATTATATAGATGTATGGACTAGGCCTGAAGTTCTATCCAGACATGTATAGGAGTATGCAGATTTACATTCATATATGCATGTGCTTCTCTGCAACTATAAATGGTACAGGGCAGAAGCTCCACTTCGCGGATGAGCAGTAGTTTGTTTGCGTCGACCCACCTTCGCATATTTCACTAGGTACGTGTACATGATGGCGCAGATCAGGGTGTCTCCTCTGGAACACGTACACATACATAAGCGTGCGCGGAGACAGATACATATAACGTGTTTCTGTTGGCATGTAAGTTAAGACGTATATATTGTTGCAACTATCCAGAGGGTGAATAGGACAACCAGACACACGCACACACATATGTGCATGTACATGAATCTGGAAATGTTCATGAGGGTGTTGATCTGTAACACGACGTAATGCGTATGCGGTTTCGAAAGAACTTCGAAGCAGATGAACAGGAGTTTGTTTGCGTCGACCCACCTTCGCACGCGCTCGCAGAAGTCTCGAAGACAGAAAGCCTCTGTTTATCTTGTGTTCGGCGGATACACTGGAACCAGAGGATTTATCTAATACGAAAAGATCCACCGTTGTGGGAACTCGGAATCGCGAGCCAAATCTCTTTTATCCAGCTCTCGTGCACGCATACAAGATATACCATAAACGTGTACAGCGTGAAGTCCACTTACGTGTATGTCTGCATTATTTCAATACGTTGACACGCCGGCGTGCAGGGTGGGAAATCAGAGCTTGAAAAAGGTCTTTTTCGCCTTTCTTGTCTGTTACGAACGTGTAACCCCCTGAACTGTCTCCGACTGCGTCGCTTAGTGTGTTCACGTACGCGTGTCCACAGGACCCTGTGTCAGTTCTACTTATGGCAGGTGTGCAGAGCAGCAGCGTGAGAGTTTGGGGGTCTCAGAAGTTGACGTTTTGGGAGCCGATTGTCACTTCAACCGTAAATACTTTGAGCGTGTTCTACTCGTTCTTGTATGTGCGTGGGTGTGTCTCTACGAGCAGGGAACGCGCCAGCCAACCTGGAGATCGACAAGCACATGCATAGATCAGACGCAGCATAATATTAAGGTGTGCGTTGCTAACATTGTGGAGGTCAAATATTGAGTTGGATGTAAAGAAGCCTCACTTCCAACACTGAAAATGTGCGCGAGTGAAAACACGCCGCGCCTACGAATGAACGTGTGTGCAATTGTGCCCTACCTGGGATAGATGGTGCACGTGGTCGCGTCTGTGTTTGTATCTCCCTATGTACACACGATGACGGTATATTTTGTTCACGTAGGCGTGCTGGTGCAGGATTTGTACTCTTTGCAGGAGAGCAGTCACGCAGTTTGTATACTCCTGTTGCGTCATGGATCTCACAGAAGCGCGATCTGTTGAGTGACGTGTGCACAGACAGAGCAGCTAGATGTTCAGGTGATGCATTCGACTCCACGTAGATTGCGCGCGTGTACACATCTATGAACGCAAGATCCGAGATCACACAAAGGTAAGACATACACGGGTAGCATACAATTACACACGTGTTGTACCCTCACCAGAGACATCTATGTAGGAGAACGTGTACCCGCAGACAGCAAAGACACATTCAAAGTGTGCGTACATATTCTGTAGAACAGTGCCTACACGACGCAGAATAGATTCGTACATGTTTGCTGCATTTGCACCACGGTCAGACAGACATTACGTCACCCATGTGCGGTGCAAAGCATTCTGTGTTTGAGAGTTGTGGATTGACTTCAGTGCGCGTGAAGGCACTGAAGAACTGTCGTCGGTTGTCTTCTTTTGGGAGACGCTCTAACTCTACGTAATGTAGACGACGTTTTTCTGCCAGAACGCCGCGGCATATGTACGTACGCAAATGTGTGCGTCCCCGCAACTCCAGCAGCACCTAGGACTACGACAGTCAAGCGTAAAATCATTCCCCCGCAAGCGTTAAAATGTTCACTCCAGCAGCTGCAACACTCGACAGCAGCAACTACGACCACAACAGTAGCACATACTGCAGCGGCAGCCTGACACCTCGTTAAGGCAGCCGTGCGTCTCAGGTGCACAGTGCCAAAGGTACGCGGACACATACGGGTGTCCAATTTTGTAGGTGTCATTTAGAAAAATAACTTCACCCATGCTTGCGTACACGCTTACAAGGTAGATGCGTAGTAAGGAGGTTTACCATTTTGTCGGGAAGCGTCAGAGTTCCGTGCATGGCGGCACATCCACACGAATAATGTGCAGAAGCGACTCTCTCTGTCGTGCGGGTAAGTCTCGGTTATTTGTGCTGTTCGTGCCTGCGGGACTGATTTCGGTTTGAGCTGCAAATGCACCTATTATATTACACGCGTCGACTCTCCTCGTACGCGACACAGCTATACAGGGAGTTTTCGGCAAAAAGAGTGGGATTCCTCTTGACTGGAAATCATGGTGAGAAAACAACCACACACACTGGTTGGTTTCAAGCGCTGCGCGCATTCACGAACACGGATAGTTCCACTGGTCCACCACGTTCCACAGAAGTGAAAGAAAACAAATCTGTGAATTCGAGACCGTCTTCCGTCTTCAATAGTGCCCCCCCTGCTGTACTTGATTTCACAAGCAATGGACACATCCTCATCTGCGTCGGAATGTCCGTCTGAACGCCAGAGACCAAACGCAGATCTCTACTCACGTTTAACAAAAGGGAGTGGTACTTGGCACCCGGACGCAGAACGGCGAAGTGTCAAAGCTTGTGCTGGTTCGGGACGTTAGTGTCACGTTGTAGCGAAAAGTAGTTCGAATCTCATTCGACCACGTATTACGCGGTTTCCCCTTCCGTAACGTCTAAATATTATAGTTCCGGCGGTGCATACTTGCACATACCAGACGAATTTGATCGGAAATCGACTTCTTTCTTCACCTGCTTGGAACGCCTACTTCTCCACCGGTGTGATCGACCAAGACCGTGTTCTAACGCCGAAAAATAAGTCGCACACAGGGCGTGGGGTCTCAAGTTTAATGCTGGAATGCGTCATACGCCGAAGTGAAGTCTGGAAGCCGCGAATTATGCTTGAAACACCGCACAGATTCTCTTTCCGTCTTTTAGAAGTACACACGGACTTCGTAGCTCTTTGCAGCAACGACCGTGTCGCCTGACTTGCTGAACTGGCATTGTGCAGTACGATCGATTCTCGCATTTCTTTCTTGAACACTAGTAAGTACTTCGCACACACTAGTGAGGCAGGTGCTCTTTCACTTTGACAAACTAACATCTTTGGACAACGTGTGCGTATCCCCTGTGTGCCTTGCCGCGGTAGAACAAGCTTGCTTGCTCTAACCCAACATTTTGAAAAGGAACAAGTGCAAGTTTGCAGTTTTGCACGCGACGCACACACATGTGTAGGGGCATCCTATGGGTATGTTCCGTGCAGCTAAAGTCAATGGTACTCATGCTAAATGCGTTTGCTTTGCTCAACCACATGAATGCATGTCAAATGAGGAGGTACTGTTCGGCCGATTCACAATAGAGTTGAAGCTCTTCGTGTATGAATCAGTCGAAGTTTCTTCAACAAAAAACTATACAGAACTGGAGGCTTTCCTTCCACGACTCTTACCTTAAAAGGCTTCTTGCTCCCCAGATCATCACGAGACCACGCTAAATCTGTTTTCTGCTGCAGGTAAATTGCGCATATGACAAACTGCGTCCAGAAAAAGGATGCTCTCCCTATCTTCCCGACAGGGTGGTACGCACTGGGCGCCACCGTGTGGTGCTTCTGCGTGCTTTGTCGCACGGTTAGGTGTGCAGACAAACAGGCGGTCACCTTCGCATCACTATCTATAAATATACACCTATGCAAAGCTTTCAAGCTCCACGTGGTGCTCCTGCGGGAACCTCCCCTCTAAATGCGCACATATGTGGCGTTAGACATGACTGACAACTGCACGTATGCGGAAGCTAAGACGAGGTGGAATCTTTACAAATGAAATTCAATGCGCGAGCTGAGATGAAAGCGATTTTCACTTCTTGCGCTCAAAAGCGTGTATTTTGCCGCCAGTTTGTTAACTGGGTCTATTGGTGCGCGTGTATACGCGGGCGCCTTTTTAACCTACAGAGTTTTTGCAGGTATACGTGAGCCTCCAAGAAGAAGGACAGACACTTCTGGCCAGTTTTTTGCCTTTCGCCTTGCTCGTGCTGTCGCAGTTTTTCGCACTAGAAGGCAGGCGACAAGGCTATATACTGCTGACACTGCTGCACCTGCCGTCTCGAGCCTGAGAGCAGCAGCAGCAGAGACAAGCCACCGGCGAGTGGACGCGGTCGCGGTCGTCGGTGTGCGCAGGTCTCGCTCTGCCGCGGCTGCTGCGCCAGCTGCCGACAGTGTGTCTGCTGCTATCATTACGGGTGCAGTTGCCGCTCGGTCGAGGTGGAGGGATCCCCGGTACTCATGTCAGTATAGAAAGAGATTAACTGGAGTCCTACTAAAGTTTTTTTTAGCCTTTACGTGCGGCGACTCGGTCGGGAACTGGCGTGGTTCGAGACAAACCACTTTGGTCCTTTCTTTTTTCCTGCGCCTTTTGCCATTTGACGAACCTTACCCGCCCACTTATCTTCTGGCCTTAACAGATTGAAACACTTGGGTTTCTCGTCACCGTCCTTCTCTCCTTCTGCCTTTGTAGGGGACTCAAGATGGCACCGTGTGCAGATGGAAGAAGAGGAATCCAAGCAGCGGACATACTGCTGCTGCTGCTCGCCGCCACCGCTACGCTGACCGTCTCCACGCGTCAAACGCAGGCCTACAAATACTTGTAAGAAAGCTTACCGTTCGTGCTGATTCTGGAAGAAATATATCCACAATTGTCTATTAGCTCTGTTCACCCCGGTGCTCTTCGTACTGCTGCTGCTGTTAAGGCTCCTTCACATGCTTTACTACCGTAGCGCGTCTTCATGTTCTTCCTGCCTCTCCTGGTGAAGTTAGTCTACACGAGGAATAACTCGAGCTACACAGGATACGTATCTGTTGTCGCTCTCCTGCACCTTGCGCTACCAAGGCCAATAGCAGTACGCGGTCCCGAAAGTACTATAACAGTACTGTGGTACTTGGGTGTGCTGGAAGAAGGGAACTTTGGGTCAGTACGAGCTACTTGAGTATGCCGTCTTAAAGAAGAGCGAAATGCATTTTATAAGGAGGGGTACGCACCTAGCGCGTGCGTCGGTGTAGAAGGTTGCAGCTCACTAAGTATTCGCAGTTCACCAACGCAGCACAGAGTGCGACCTGTTGATTGCAAATCTTACGCAGCAGTAACCCAGTGGAAACGGTTTGTTCTGAGCAGCTACATTTTCCCCAACACTGATTGTCTAAGCGGCGGCAGGCGGAGAGAAACGGAACAGAAGCAAGAGTTTACAACTACTATATATGTGTATTTTGCGAGTAGATAAGCACAGAGCAGAGCCTCTGGACAGTCAACGACCGAAGCACGCAGTAGCGAACAGTAACACTGTATTGCACTCTGATGCTCCACTTGCACTTTTGAATTGCCTGCGAATGTTTTTCGAATTGATACAGGGAGGGCGTACTAATTGAGACAATGGATATGAAGCCTTTCATCGGGGACGACCGTGAAGGACGTGAGTTCTGCAATAAGGGGCATTGTTCTCCCTGTTGTAAACACGCACGAGCACGTGTTCAGAAAATACCTCACCCTGCTGTTACTTTTTGGATTTCAGAATGCGTCTGACACTCGCAGTGGGTAGACGCGTGGCCCTCATCTCTTAATAGCCAACGCGCGTAGCACATTGCAACAACTGTCTTTCGTAGCAAGGCTCAAATATGCACTCCATTTCTGCCACTCGTCATCCGTGCTCAGACCCTATTCATTCAGATTATTATCCTCTGTGGGTAAAATCTGTACTTCTTTATGGGAAGCTACGTACGTAAAACCATGCGCACGTGTATTCTCTCTGCGCGCAAGTCCACGTATGTAGGCGTACATGTCAAATTATGCATACATATATATGTGTAGGTAAACAAACGTGGTGCTGCCTACGTAGGTGGGAATTTCTGTTAATGCGTCACGGCCACCCTCAACGTGGGTGTGTGGGAGGGGAGGAGGTACGTTGATTTATCAAAAGAATACCCGGACGAGTGTCCTTGTTTTTAGTCTCCACAGAGGCGCTCCGTCGTCTTCTGCGGATGTCTTCACGGGTGTGAACCAATACGTATGTACAAGCTTACACGTGCGTATATGCAACCCTCCGGAGAACAGTGTAACGATGTGCTTCTGTACCGATCTGCGCGCCGGTTTGTCGGTTTCGCGCGTGCCTTGCAGACGTTTGCTACGAGGCGGACGTCGTCTTCGACAACGATACTACAAAAAAAATGAAGAAGGACACTCCAAAACGGTGTCAAAACAGCTGCGCGAAGGAGCCTCAATGTTATTACTGGTCATGGGATTCTGTTACTCAAACCTGTTACCACAAAGGTCCATATGCTTTGCACCGTCGTGAGAGAGGTGGAAGGTCCCAAGGATATATAAGCGGCCCGAAGAGATGCACGATGCCGCATCCGATGCGCTGCTATGAACTAGGCGTGGCATATCAGGGACACTTAATAAAAGATATAGAAAAAGTTGATAGCCCGTTTTCATGCCATGAGAAGTGCCTCGAGGACGACAACTGCATGTACTGGACGTGGTACGGAGGCCAAAACATGAGATGCTCTCTGAGCCACATTACAGCCCTGGAGGGATGGACACAGGATGAATCAACTAGAGACGCTGTATCTGGAATGAGATCTTGCGGTGAGTGACTTTCAGCGCCCTCGTGCCTGCCACGGTCGACACACCTGTTCAGCTCCTGCTCGCTCAGAGTGGTAGATACGTACATCTGAGAACCGTAGATTACGGCGTTGTGGTCTGCAGACAGTCGGGCAACGAAGTAGCCGCACGTGGTAGAAGTCCGCGTCAGCAAGCCTTTGAGGGTGGCAGTGCTGTACGGATGTGCTATCCTGCTCGGTGCAGGTGTGAGCACCTAAGTAATGACACTTGGTGTGTGTACTCGTGGGCATGCCAGGGATACGTCTTGGCCAGGGAATACAGTGAGGAAGCACAGATATACGCTTGCTCAGTGTAGCTTTTCTTCCTGATGGGCAAGTACGAGCAGAGAAAGTGTCGACTTCTTGCAGATAAATGTAGGAGAAAGGGGATTACACATATGTTTGGGCCAGGAGCCTTTCAGAAATGGTGGACATACGGAGGACAAGTACTAGCTGGCTCTCGCGCAGATATGGAGAAGCACGTGTATTAGACACTCACGTAAATGTGGTTAAATGGAGGCAATGTACAGGCTTCCCCGGAGCTGCGCAGTGTTCTGGATATGAACAACATAGTTTCAGTTGTGGAGATGGGCTACGCCACCGACGACTCCTCGGGGACGTATCAAGATTTACATGCACGAATGAGGAAGCAACACGAATCTTCACAAATAGGTGGAAGCGTGTAACGAGCATACTTGCTGGCAGCAGAAAATCATAAGCAGTTTGCATGCCTCCAGTACACCTCTCTGGGTGTGCCCTTAAGACGAGGCACTTGACACGTCATGTGAGACGGGACAGCCCGGCTCTGAGCTACACCTAGTTTTAAAGTCGCCGGACTGGTGCCTTATCCACAACCAAATCCGCTGGAGCGTAAGCCCAAGACGAGGCAGTTGAGAGCTCATGTGAGTCTAGGCAGCCGCGAGCCTATGCTGTACCTAGTGTTAGATTCGTGGAAGTGGTGTCTAATTTGCGCGCAAATCCGCTGTAATTCAGACACCCCACGAACGCTGTCTGCTTCCGACGAACCGCTGCGCACCACAACAGGTGTCGACGAAAGTACATGCGCACGTATAACAGTGGGGGATACATTGTTCATATGCTTGGGAGGAGAGATGCTGGAGGCTGCACGTCAGGCTCTTTTGTCCGCTCCCTGTTAATTTCTCCTCAGTAGTACTTCGTTGTGCTTCATCTCTCCCCCCTGCTGCCCCCATCGTCTTTGCTGCGTTTGCGTTGTTTACGTTGCCGCTACTCGCTTTTTCTGTCGGCGTGCACAGTGTGGACGTCATGAGCAAAACTCATTTGCTCTCCTGAATGGATTGAACTGTATGCGTGCATGCGTTTCTCAAGGGTACGCGTATACAGATATATGTTCGTTCTCTGTTCCTGGTTTGTTTCCTCTGTCCCGTGCATATTTCTCACTGCGCTGCTGCATTCTCTCTCTCCTGTCGACATTCTCAGCACCGCATGCTTTGTACCACGCGTTTTTTAGCTTTTCCTACTGTCGCATACTATGCTGTTGCGCCTTGCTGTCTTCTTGAAGCAGTGTACTTCGTTGCCTGCCCTTTTTCCTTCACTTGATATACCCGCGGTAGCCTTTTACACGGTTGCGTTCGCTGCGTTGTAAAGTGCTACTTTCCATCTGCGTCGCCGACTTTTCTGGTGTGTGGCCGTGCGTGCGTCGACAGGCCCTTGCGTGGAGCTGGGTGTTGATTATCGCGGTCATGATGTTGAACGAATTAGCAACGAGAGAATACCGGTGGCAGAAGAGTGTCGTCGGCGCTGTATGCGGCATCCGGGCTGCTTCTTCTGGACGTGGGTGAGAAGCCACAAAGGTTGCTACTTGAAAGGCTTGGAAGCTCTCAACGGACGTCTGCAGGACGAGCTAACAGTTGACATGGTGTCAGGCTCGAAGTTCTGCCCGATGGATCGAGACCTCCGAATACAGCTGATGAATAACGTGCCCTGGGCCAGCAGAGATTTCTTCCGTCACTCCAAGGCTCCTTGCTATGAACAGTCAGTGGCGTATACAGGTCAGCCGGAGACAACTATTAACGACTTGTCGGTAAAGTGCGCTCACGACTGCCATGTCCGTTGCAGAAAGGTGGAAGGGTGCGAATACTGGACATACGATACAAGTACGTACGAATGCGAGTTGAGGCCGCTTGATCCGAACACGAAGAAGAAGAGAGACGACACAACCGTGAGCAAGATTTCTGGCACAAAAGATTGTCCGTGTCCCGACGAGGAACTGGAGGACACTGAACTCTAGAAAGCACGCTCTTAGAGCGACACGAAATCAGAATTCTGTTTTGTGACTGCTGCTGACGATCGGTTTTAAGGTAGTGTGACCCGCGCGTACATTTTGTATTCTGTGACTGTTCGTGAACTCTCAATATCAATGTGCTCACGTGCAGCGATTGAGAAACCTTTGTGTCCGCGGGCAAGAACGTACTGTTGCAGCATCCTCAAGATGCATGCACATCTCGTACATTGTTTCACTTTACATCTTATGGACGCTTCTATGAGTAGGGGGTGTGGGCTCTTATGGGCGCGCACGCTGGAGACGGCATGAGCAAGACTCTGCTGGGCTAATACATGGACTGCGAGGTATCCAATCGTACTTTACTCGAACAGGCCTGTGTACGTATGCAGATAAAGCTTCTACTAGATACGCCTATGCAGATCAGCGCTACATGACTTTCTCACGTGCATGTCTGTTCCTGCGTGCCCTTTCTATGGTGCACGGTCGCGACGCATTACGTGAGTTCTGCGACCCTAAGTGACTTTTCGGCTGAAAAGGGATTTTCAGGCGTTGCACAGGAAATTGGACTGGATACTGAACACACACACAATCTGTGGACACTCCCACCCGCCGGCTGTGGCTCTTACAATCAGCGCATAGATGTTGCACTGCCCTATGTCTGTCTCTCTGCATGTAAAAAGAGACACACACGCACGCGCACACACCCACAGCACAAAGATGACGGATGCGCACCGTATTCCTGTATCTGAATGAACACACGTGTCAGCCCGTTAACGTAGGCTGCATTCTGCTGACTCCGCGCTTGTTAGCGTTTCACGTTTTCCGACAGACTCTTCGGGACTGGATACTCGAACAGAAACTGGCTGCCTCCCATGTCACCAGCACTAATAATGAAACACCGGGCTTTTTGAAGTCCCGTCGAAAGCGTTGTCGCAGAAGCGCAGCTCTTACCTGCTCTTCTGTAGTTTTCTACTCAGGCAAATTAGCAGAGGCTGATTTACCGCGTGTCTGTATGAACGGTGCCCTCTACAGCTAATTTTGAAGCCCTACATCCTTGAGCTGCTGTACGCCCAGACACACGCGTATTTAAAGATATGTGCAGACGTAGGTAGATACGCACCGCAGGCACGTGGAACCGAAACTTAGCTACTGCTGACAGACGAAAGAGCCTGACTGATTTGCTGTGGTACACGCATACACAGACGGCAGTTATATGTTTGTTGAGGAACGTGTCGGACACGATTCACAGAGAGGTGCAGATATAGCTGCCGCGGAGACGCTTGCTCCTCATGTGGGAGACTCATCGCTCAGAAACACAGTACACTGACATTTCAACCTGCCGCTGCACATTGCCATGTGTAGCTACAGAAAAGGAGACCACCTGCATTTCTATTCTAATCTGTCAATGATTCCTCGAACAACAGAAGCAGTTGATTCTTGTGTGTACGGCGCAATGCGTAGAAAGTATGCAAACAAAGCACAATGCTCTATTTCCAAATAGTTACTCTTTCTCAATACAGGTTTGTCCACTGATCAATCAGCTCACTCATAGACGTATGTCTTTGCCGACACGTACCAGAGACAGACAAGCACGTTCGAGAGCACGTCAGTACTGCGCACAAGTCTGCAGAAACGGATGCGTGCCGCACGTTGCAAAGCCTGCGCAAGCCTCGTAAAACATTTGCTCTCATGGAACTTACACTAAGTCCTTCCAAGTCTGTATAATTCGTCCAGTTCTGCAGAGATGAAGTCATTAGGCAAGATTCTATCCATTGAGCAGTCTTTTTTTCTTGCTCTGTTCTGCTTGCGAAGCGCTCCAGTTAGATCAGTCCACGGGGTATGAGGGTACACACATATATATATGTAGACACAAACATATGTGTACATACGTGTGCATATAGTTGTGTGCATACTGGGTTCACCTACCTATCTGCGTATCCACGTTATACAATAATATCTGTACGCCGTATTCCTGGTGCTGAACAGCCGATGCCTTCAATGTGTCGCTGAACACGGGGTTGCAGGGGGGAAGTGACGCCAAGGTATCCGTCTATACTTGTGCACACAACAAACGTTTCACGCTGTAGTCCAACTTGTTCAGCAGTGAAGCGCGCAGCTCTGTTCAGGAGACGTTCTTTGCGTGTAACTAGCCGGCGTCTCGCCTGGGACGTGCACCCCACCACATGTGGCACAGACTTCTGCGATTATCTCTCCTCAGAAAGCTGTTTGCTCGACAAGGCATTGTACGCACGAGCCTAAAACTCGCCCCGTTTCGCTGCTTTCCCAATGATACAGCCCCTCCACTCTCTGCGCCACACAAGTTCGCCTTCCTCACTGAAGTGGCAGTTGTATGCACGTTTCTCTTCGAGGCGTCAGTGAGATGGCTGCTACAGATTCAGTGGTGCGCTGCCACTGATGTACGTCGTCCGTGAATAGCATATATGTAACGTTAGATTTTGCATACAGTAATGTGACAGACGTCTGCAGATATGCAACATCCGATCCTTGGGGCACCGGCTCAATGTCTAGTTGATTGTGCGAGGGACGCGGCGCACTTTGAAAGGTTTTTCCGTAGTGCATGGCCATTTACATTCCGGGAATAATGGAGCTAGATTCACGTCTTCTTTGAACCCTCTTGGTCTTGCAGCGTACCAGGCGCTGCCAACAGATCAGCTACAAGTATTTCAACAGTGTGGTTAACTCCTAAGGTGCGGACAACCAGCTCTACGCAAAGAAACACATTTCAACGAGAAGGGAAGCATCAGACAAAAGGGAAAGCAACAGCGTGTCCATGGAGTCGCCCAGCCTTCGTGCGTTGGTACCTACGAGGAGATCCGGCAAATAAATCAACACCTTGGTGGCTACCACTTCTGTGCTGTGCCAAAACCATTCCTTTTCTCTTCGTCAACTTCTTCTGTCACTATTCTGTACGCGTCTCGCGTGAAGGACGACCCCAGGAACGGCAGCGCAGCAGCGGGAGCAGCGCTCACAGCAGGTTACACAGCTACCACGGCAACAATTTAAAATGGCACGGCCAGCAGCATCAGCTGCAGTTGGTTAGCTGTCCTCGCAAACAAAAGCAGCAAGTCGATAACAGGGAGTGCAGTATAGGAGTGATAACACCAGACAGTCGAACAAAGAAAAGACGACGCAGCAGCAACGCAACGACGGCACGAAGGGAAGTGTGTCAGCTGCAATATTAGCCCTGACCCCACTGCAGATACAGCGGAAGAGTCAGAAAACCAGTTGAAAACCGCGGTTGCGGAAGTGTCGCGTCGGTCGCCTTTATGCGCCTGTATCAACATTTATATCAACTGCTGTGGGCAGCTGGAAAAACCGCAGCAGCTCGTGTATCCAGTTTATATAGTACAGCATGGGTCAGTCCGCGCAGCAACGCCGTTCAGACCTAGGCGGAGGTGTACTTTGAACGTGGGTAGACACGTGGACACGTGTCTGGTGTGGTTGCAACGCAGACACACCCACAGCCCCCCCCCCCACATATACACGTACGACTGTACCACAAGTGCAGCCACTTTTTAAGGGTGGAGGTGTACACGCTGTGAGTTAAGCCAATACAAGACATGTATCTGTCAACCGGAAGGTGTGCAGGCGCCTATACTTCTGTACACACAGAGAATGCTTGTTCTGTCGGAGAGTGTCCCACAACGGCAAAGCCATCAGCAGCCGTGCTGTGTCGGCAGCAGATAGTCAGGAAACGTTTCCGAGCAGCAGCAACTGACGCAGGCAGGCACTGGTCCTGTCGCTGCTGCCGTACGTTTCATGTCCAGGAGATTGCAAAACAGACGAGCGCTCTACGCGTGCGGTCCGTAGCGGTTACCTGCGCTCACAGCGTGGAAAAAAAGGACAATCTGCTAACTCTCTGTGTTTCCACAACGGGTGGAAACGGAGCACTATCGGCGGAAAGTGCCGGGGTCGCTGCAGCTCCTACTGTCGCTGCCTTTGCTGCTGTCCTGCGTGAGCCATTGTTGTTGATGGGCTGCTGTCTTCGGTACAAGCAGCTTTTTTCTGCTCTGTTGTGTGTCTCACTGAGTGCCTGCAGATCTCTTTGCAGAGCGGCAGCAGTTATAATAACAGGCAGCTTCCGTGGATACCCGCCACCCGAAGAAACAGCAAGATTCAGGTGCAACAGCCGCAAACGGGCAGACGTGACAGCAGCAGAACTGCCTCAACGAAGTCGCGCGCCTGTTGCTGCTGCGTCAATTCCTGCTGTTTCCTAGTTGGGGCGATTGCTTCCACTGCCCCAGTATGTCGAAATTTCTGCAGCTGCTGCTCTTAAGCAAATTCACGCGTCTGCGCGTGCAGCTTCTGCGGCATGGTCACCTGCAGCCGAAAACGCAAGTGTTGCACTTTCTGGAGTGCAGCTCCTCAAGCTGCAGGACGTGTCTCCTGCGGCTCACCTTTTACCCTTCGTTTCTCCTGCTGCCGCTGCTTAGGTATCTGCTTAAGTATCTGCGGCTGCACAGCTGCAGGGAAGCAGGCTGAGGCAGGGCAGCGATCGCTGCTCCTCCATCTCTCTCTCCCTCTCCTGCCGGTGCTGTCCCTCTCGTTTGCTATTCTCTGCTGCAGCAGTTTGATTAGTCAGGAGTACTTCTGCTGCATCTGGCAACGCTGTTTCTTTGCTGCTGTCTTCTCCCCCCAGGACGCAATGTAGCCAGCACCCAGAAAAATTCCCCGTCGGCCTACGAGGCTCCACCAATTTCTTCTTGAGCGCTCCTCACGTCCTGCGCTCTAATAAATCCTCCTGCTGCAATACAACTGCTGGAGCACGTCTTCCTGCTGCTTCCTTCAAGGCTGCGTCGGTAGTATGTCAACTGCCGACATAGCTGCTGCTGCTCTTGCTGCAGTGGGTGCTGTCGTATCTGTTGCTCCTGTCTTTGCTCTTGCCGTGGCTGTGTTGCCGCTGCTGCTGCGGCGGCGCCTGCTGCTGCTGTACTTCTCACCTTACCTCCTCGTGTACGGTGGCTGCTGCTGTTGAAACTCTCGCTGTACTTGGCGTCGCTCGACGTTGGTGGTGTCCCTGCGGCACCTGTGCAGCACACGCTCTTCCTCCATTGACTGATTCATTCAGAAAATTCAGTCGTGCTCATCTAGCGAACTATCTTTTCCTTGTCGCTGCCTTTTCTCTTCACGCTGCTGTACTTACTGCTGCTGTACTTGCTGCTGCTGTACTTGCTGCTACTGTACTTGCTGCTGCTGTATCTGCTGGTGCTGCTGCTGCTGTACCTGCTGCTGCTGCTGCTGTAAGCGTCCCTGCTGCTGTTGCTGCTGCTGTCGCCATTGATGCTGCCGCTGCGGGTGCTCCCGTTGTTCGTTTTGCAGCTGTTGAATCATCTACACCACATGCCTACGAGGTCTAACTTCGCAGCAGCAGCTACGACAGCGACGGCAGTAGCTGCTGCTGCAGTGGCCGGCGCAGGCGGTGACATTCTCCTCCTGCTGCTGTCTCTTCTCTTCGCGTGGACGCACCATAACCCCTGGGGTTCGACGTCCTTAAAAAAAGACGGCAACACCGAGTCGTCGCGAGCGTCTCTATTGCTTTTCTACCTGCTGACGCCACGAGGTGGCACCCCAGAGAGGTCCCGGCGGTACAACAGCAGCAGGGGGACCACTTCCGCAGCAGCACCAGCAGCACTGCCGCAGCGGCAGCACCACTGCCGTAGCAGCAGGAGCAGCACTGCCGCAGCAGCCACAACTCCAGAAACAGCAGCAGAGAACGGCAGCTTGGTGTGCGGACGGACCTTGCAGCCGCCGCTTCTTCCGATTCAGCGGCAGTACCCGTGTGATGCGACAGCAAGAGAACTCAGCGAAACGAGCAGCAGGAAACCCGCAACGACAGGTGCGGCAAAAAGACACGCAGCAGGCGCAGCAGCAGTGCCAGCAGCACGTATCTCAGATGGAAAGCAGTTGATGCAGTCGTACTTGTTGTTGTCGTTGTACTTGTAGTAACGACGCCGCCGAAACAGCACAGCAGCAGTAGTAATACTGGTGTACGAGTAGACATGAGTAGCAGTAGTAGTAGAAGGAGCAGCACTAGTAGTATCACTCCTGCTAGTACTCCCATTACTAGCAGTGCAGCTAATACTGGTAGTAGTAGTAGTGGTAGCAGGGCTAGCAGTAGAGGTAGTCGTGCTGCCAGAGCAGCAGTGTAGTGGTAGTAGTAGTAGACACTTAGACTAGCGTCGCAGCACATTGTTTCATTCGATAGTCCACGTCCAATCTGACAAGGAGAAAACAGAATATTTCTGTTATCCAGAAGGCGACTGTACCGAATAAATAATTACTTCCTCCATATATCTTTTCCAGATAACTTGGCAGCTGTGAATCGATTTGTAGCTCCACTACATATAGTGCCAGGACGGTATTTCTTAGCATACTATGCCATATTAAAAGTAGTAGTAGTAGTACTACTACACTACTAGTAGTAGAGGTAGTGCTACTACTACTACACTGCTGCTCTGGCAGTACGACTACCCCTACTGCTAGCCCTGCTGCCCCTACTACTACTACTGCTACTGCCAGCATTAGCTGCACTGCTAGTAATGGGAGTACTAGCAGAAGTGGTACTGCTAGGAGAGATACGAGGAGTAGTACTACTACTGAGACAACAGCCATGTAGTAGTAGTTGTCGTGGTAGTAGTAGTAGTGTGAATAGTAGTAGTAATAGTCGTAGTGGGAGCAGCAGTAGTAGTGGGAGTAGTAGCAGTAGTGGTATTGTAGTGATAGTCGGAGTTGTTGTGGCAATAGTAGAAGTAGTAGAAGCAGCAAAGGTAACAGCAACAGTAACAGGAGGAATGTTATCGTAGTAGTCGTAGTAGAAGAGAAAATTGTCGTCGAATTGTTTATAAGGAAGCCGGGCTTGAAAAAGGAAGAGCCGCAGCAGCAGCAGCAACCGCGTTGAACGTGGCTTGAGCGGCGGTCCACGTTGCTGCAAGAGAAAGCGAAGGAGAGTGTGGGGTCGTTGGGGCTCTGTTTTCTGCAGCTGTGTGATAAACGTGTATCGATAAAGAAAAGGTGAGCAGCCTCTACCGGAAGTTCGCCTTCTCCTCTTCCTCCTCCTGCTGCTCGCTTCTTCTTTTTTGAGCACAGATGCTGCTGGAGTCTGTCTGCTGCTGCTGCTGCTCTTGCGGTTCATTCCCCTTGTTGGCTGTGTCGCCTTGTCAGGCTGCGGCTGTGTGGGGCTTCTTTTTCCACCGGCAGCTGCTGCGGTGGCGTCCTGTTCGGTGCAGCTGCTTGCAGCGGCTACTACTGCAGCTTCTCCGCCTGCTGCAGCAGTTGCTGCTGCAGCAACGCAATGCGTGCATCCCGCTGCAGCAGTTGCTGCTGCTGGGTGCGCAGGTCCATCTGCTGCTGCTGCAGCGCCGCCTCACCCCGCCTCCGTTCCACGGTGAGCTGCTGCTCTGCCTTGGCTGCTGCCTGCTGCATGCGTTCTCGCACGCCTCGCATCTCCCTGCAGCAGTGTGAGCAACAGCAGACATACACGGCAACACCCCTGCAACGCCTCTGTCACGGTCTCACATGGCAGCAGCTGCAGCCTCGCCCCTCCACGACGGCTAGACAGCACCCACCGCCTTGCGACCCTGGCAGCAGCAGCAGTCGTAGCACGGCGGGCTGAGGAGAACGCTGCAGCAGCAATCGCAGGGCAGCCGCCGCCGGCGGTGACACTGCTGCTGCAGCCAAGCAGCAGAACAACAGAGTCGCTCTGCCAGCAGCAGCGCACCTGCTGCTGCTCGTCTGCCCGCTGCAGCAGCAGGGCGTCCTGCACCACCCGCAGCAGCAACAGCAGCACCGCGGCAGCAGCAGCGGCGGCGCGACAGCGCTCCTGGGGAGCAGCACCATGTGTGTATACAAACGTAGGCGAACATATACACATACGTACATATACGGACCTGCGCACCCAACTCGAAAGAACAGCAGGCCTGTCATGGTGCAAATCGCAAACGTACCCTGTCTCAGAGTGTCCAGTTGTACAAACCACGAATCATATGTATTAATAGAAAGGCAAAGACAGCAGAAGCAGTTGTAGAATATATATGGCAGTGGGCGTACGCACATCCACGCAAAGCGCCTACGTGTGTATGTGTGTGACGACTTAGGGCTGCTTCCTTGGATATGTGCAGACGTATATGTACGTATGTGTATATGTTCGCCTACGTTTGTATACACACACTGGTTAAGCACGTGCCCCTCCTCATGTGTATATAATTGGATCTGCTTACCTTATTTACATATATATATGTTCTCACTTATATATGCTATGTATATCAAAGCAGGACACGCAACTCTGCACATATCCAAGGAAGCAGCCCTAAGTCGTCACACACATACATACAAATGAAAGGACCTCTGTGTCTGTATACGCGTACGGATGTAAAAGTAGATGTATCTTTATATATAAGTGAGAACATATATATATGTAAATAAGGTAAGCAGATCCAATTTTATACACATGAGGAGGGGCACGTGCTTATATCGATGTATGTATACAAACGTAGGCGAACATATACACATACGTACATATACGTGTATATATTTCATAAGATAAGAAGACCTAACTCGTTATATATATAGACGAGTGTAGTCCTATATATATAAATGTGTTCATATATATATATGACAAATGTGTGTACGCAGAAATGAATGATGTAGGTAACCGGCAAGCAGCTAAAGGGAATGCCGCTTTACACCACGATAAAGACAGCCCCGCACATGTACACCTACACATATATATGTATATGGGTATATTTTCATATACTGGTACACAAATATATGTATATATATATGTTGGCGATACTTCACGAGTATATCCATAAGCACTTCTCTATTTACGTGGAACGCATATATGTATTTAGGGACGCAGAGCCAGAGAGAGGCAATAGACACACAGGTACGGCTACGTACACATGTGTACATATATGCGCATATAGACATGTATATAGAGAGATTTATGGACATTTATAGCAGATATATATACGTGTGTATATGTATACACTTATACGGAGGGGGAGTAAGAGAGAAAGTAGAGAGGTAGGTACACACACGTATATATACGTACACACGGACGCCTACATTTGCATGTATGTAGATGGATAGATAAAGAGACAGAAAACTTTTGCAGACGAGTATTTGTGCTTCTGACCGGCGCAGGTTGTGGAGCTCTGCTTCGAGAGCGCGGCTCTGCTGCTGCTGCAGACGCAGCGCCTCTCTAAGTTTCTGCGTCTCCTCCGTCTGCAGAAGTAACAGCAGCGCCACGGACAGCACCAGCAGAAGCACACGCGGAAGCAGATGCAGCAGCAGCAGCAGATGCAGCAGCAGCAGCAGAGGCAGCAGCAAGAGCAGAGGCAGCAGCAGCAGCAGAAGCAATAACAGCACCAAAAGCAGCAGCGGAAGCAGCAGCAGAAGCAGCGGCGGCAGAAGCAGCGGCAGCAGAAAGAGCGGCAGCAGAAAGAGCAGCAGCAGAAGCAGCAGCAGCAGCAGAAAGAGCAGCAGCAGGAGCAGCAGCAAAACGCAGCGGCTGTGTGTGACTCACGCAGGGGGCGACGCAGAAGCATGCGCAGAGAGGAGCAGAGACCAAAATAGCAGCAGCAGCGGCGTGGAGGTGGAGCAGCAGAACAAGGAGCAACAGAAGCAGCGCGTCACGTCACTTTTCACAGCACAGCACGCCACTCCCAGCACCAGTGGCAGCTACTTCCGTATACATATACATACATAGAGACAGAAACATATACTGAGAGACAGACATACGGATATATATAGAGAGAGGGAGACACAGAGACAGACAGAGACGGAGAGATAGACAACAGCAACAACTTTTTTATTGACTGATAGAGGGGTAGAGTACGTAGGGAGAAGGAGGGGCAAGCACACACAGAAAAAGTAGTCAAAGAAGTATGTTGACGCTTTCCACTAGGAACCGCAACGGTGTGAGGAGCTCCCGAGAGCAGCAGCAGCAGGCAGGTGTGTGCGGCCCAGAAATTGCAGCAGCAGCGCGCAAAAAGCTCGAAGGAAAACAAGGCAAGAGGTGTCTCGTCTTTCAAACTACTAGACGAGCCGTCTACTTGTGCTGCTGCTCGACCGTCGCAGTAACAAATGTTGCTAACGCTCAACCTGCTACTGATGCTGCTGTCACTGATACGACCTGCTGCGGCTCCTTCTTCTGCTGCCGCCGCCGCATGCTTCTTCGTCTCCTGCGGCTCTGTCTGCGAGACTCCAACCGCTGCCGCTGGTCCGCCTGCTGCGCTGCTGCTGCTGAGATGCTGCTGCTGCTGCGAGACTCCCCCTGGTCCGCCTGCTGCGCTGCTGCTGCTGAGATGCTGCTGCTGCTGCGAGACTCCCCCTGGTCCGCCTGCTGCGCTGCTGCTGCTGAGGTGCAGTTGCTGCTGCGGCTGCACTGCTGCTGCGGCTGCACTGCTGCTGCTGAGGTGCCGCCGCTGCTGAGGTGCTACTGGTGCTGCGCGGCTGCTGGTTGCAAACGCTGTGCCGCGGCCGTTTCTTCTTCTGAGCCGCGATG
>KL647308.1:1772106-1788445 GCA_000727475.1 Sarcocystis neurona
TGTGTGGCAGGAGTTGGCTGCGGCTCCTGCGTCGGCTGCTGCGGCAACGCGACTTCTGCTGCGGTGGCTGCTGCTGCAGTTGCTGCTGCTGCCTACGAAGAAAACCGCCCTGCCCCGCGGCTGTCGGGCAGGACCTGCAGAACTCCTACTGCTGCTGCTCCCGTGGGATTGCCCTGCTGCCGCCTCCTGCCACTGCTGCTGTCTGCTGCCATTGCTGCTGCCTGCTGCCGTGGTTGCTGCCTGTTGCCATGGTTGCTGCCTGCTGCCATGGTTGCTGCCTGCTGCCCTGGCTGCTGCCACTGCTGCTGCCTGCTGCCTGCTGCCACCGCTGCTGCCTGCTGCCATTGCTGCCGCCTGCTGCTTCGATGACCAGTATATGCGTACCGCCTGACGTGTTGCTGCTTCTTGCTGCTGCAGCTCAGCAGCATGCCCCTCTCTCTCTGCTTCCAGCGTTTCGACGCGGTGTCTGCTCACACAACAGCAGCAACGGCAGCGTCACACCCCACAAAAAGTTTCCACCGTCGCCCTTCCTCTTCCTCTTTCTCCGCCTCCCTCTCCCTTTTTTTCTCAGTGACGCGCCAAGAAAGCAGCAGACCCGCACATGGACGGGACAAAGGCCACATGCGTATGACTGAGCAAATCTCCCCACACCCCCCATGCATGCGTGCCAGTGACACGTGCTCAACAAGCATGCATGCATATGAAACGAGAGAGGGAGAAGAAGAGGAAGAAACGGAGGCATATACAAATACAGACGTACGCATGCATGTTTTCAGCACTACATCCACATACACATATGACAGAGAGAAAGACAGGCGGATATATATATATATATGCGTATGTACGTGTGCATGTCTCTTGAATTATACACATACATATATATAAGAAGAAAGGGGAGAACATATATTTTATACATATATATATATACGTGTATATGTATATATGTGGATGCATGAACGTTTTCGGAGTTGTATGTACACATATATATACATATATATACGCGTTGGACAACGAAGCTGCTGCTGTTTTGCTGTTTCTATCAAACTTCCTGCGGCTGCTGGTGGTGCTCGGAGATATCCTCACTTCGCCTACGTTTTTAACTGCAGCTGCACCTCACATAAAGCTGCTGCTCCTGACCCTTCTTCTCCTCCTCCTGCTGCTCCTCACTCTGCTGCTGCTGCGACGGGGAGTACTACGCCCACTGCTGCCAGTCCGCTTCTACTACGACTACAACTACTGCTACCCTGCCGCTGCTGCTGCTACAACTTCGATAGCTGGTAACCTGCCACCTGCTGTTGCTGTTCGTGCTGCTCCTGTTGCTATTCCTGCTGCTGCTGCTACTGGTGCAGCGGCGCGTCACAGCAACTTGCTGCTGCTGCTGCGGGGAGATGTGCGGACCAGCTGCCTCGCGGACTGCAGCTACAGCTGCTCGTGTGGTGCAGTGCTGCCCTTCCGCGGCCTGTGCTTCAGCTGCTGTCAACCCGTCGGGTCGCCGCTGCTGCTGCTGCGACGGTCGGCAGTGTCTGCAGAGCAGCTTCACAGACCCGCACACACATACTCCATCCACACGTGACTCTGTGCCCTGCTGCTTCTTCTTCTCCTCTCTGCTGCTTGTTCTTCTCAGTTCCCCTTTTTCCCCTGCGGGTGAGCCACACACACCGATAGCGCTGCAGCTCGGCTGCGAAGAAGTTGTCTGCTGCAGCAACTGCAGCAGCAACGCGTTCTGCTGCTGCTCCTCCCGTCTCTCCTCCTGTGCAGACTCCTGCAGCCACGGCCGCTCCTTTCGCGCCTGCTGCTGCAGCTGCACAGAGGCAAGCGACAGCGCACAGTCTCTCATGAGAAGCTGCAGCGGCACAAGTGCCTCACAACGCATGCGCGACCCTCCCTACACGTCTCTTCTCGAGAGAAAGACAAAACAGCCGCGGCAGCAGCACCGCAGCAGAGACAAATGCCAACATAAACACACGAGTCAACATTTAAAAAATTCCACGCGCGAGGCAGCAGCTTCATCACACGTCCGACTGCGGCGACTCCACCATGTCTCTCTGTATACGTAAGTCGTCTCTACATATACATATACATATATATACATATATATATATATACACACGCATTATATGCAGATACATACATACATGCAGATAGATATATACATAGATATACATACATACATCTATATATACATATGTGGATATATGTATATATACATATATATATACATATATACGTAGATACACATACATACATATATATATACATATATACATATATATACGTAAATATATATACATATATATATGTATAGTTGCGTAAACGTTATATGTTTACAGGCGTGTATGTGGAAGAGATGAAAATGAAGAGGAGAAAACCTGCAAATCTTCGTGAGAGACACGACAGCAGCAACAGCAGATGTAACAGCGCCACCCCCCCCCCCCCACCACACGCTCCACATACATATGTACATTTTATCTTTCCCTACAATATATATATTTATACATATATATATATATAGGGAGACATATGTTCTACACACACTCGTCCATAATATCTAATATTAGTATACGCATACATATGTACATGTATATATACATATATAGATAGATATATAGGTAGATACAGATATAAGTACACGTAGGCAAGACACTTGTCCCAGTGTATCAACACGTATACACATATATATATATGCATATGCGTATGTGTATATATATATATGTACACGTACATATATATATATATATATATATATATATATGTGGCGAAGACACTTGCCAGAGACACACACACGTTTACATATTACCGATGCGTATATATATGTTTGTGCATGTATATGTATACATCCATAGGTTGATATGTATATATGCATATAAATTTGAATAGAGGTATATGTATATAGAGAGTTGTTCTCCAGAGTTTTCCATCCTCGCTATGCGTGTCTCTCCGTGTGTGAGTCTCGATTTATGCACCTGCGAAGGGAGACGGAGACACACGGCCGAGCAGCAGCTGCTGCGCGCGGGCAGGGCAGCACAGAAGTGGGGGGCGCGCAGGAGAATTTTGCAGCTGAAACGAACGAAGTGACAGCAGCCGCGAGTTGTCTGCAGCACCGCAACGGCGGTTGGCGTCTCCCACTCCGCTGTTCACAGAACTGTGGGGCAGTCCTACAAATACGGACATATTGATAGATATAAACCGATGCACATAGATATAGATATAGAGGCAGGTAGATATAGTTAGATATAGATATAGATATAGGTGAACATAGATAGATAGCGATATGGTTGGATATATCTATATATATACGTAGATATATAGATATAGATATAGATAGACCTAGACAGAGATATAGGATAAATAGGATGGATAGATAGGATGGATAGATTGGATAGATAGATGGATAGGATGTATACACAGATAGGATAGATGGATGGAGAGGATAGATAGACAGACAAATGAATATAGAGAGATAGACAGGATAGACAGAGATGCCAACAGGCGTCGAGGTGGCGAGGTACGCGCATCGCGATATTTGTGAGGAAAAGTATTTGCATGCGCGAAGGCAGCTAGAGAAGTGTGTGTCACTACGCAGATGGCTGCAGAGGTGTGGCGGCGTCGAACAGGCAGCAGCAACACGGACCGACGCCTGCAGCCCGACCTGCAGCAGTAGCACAGTTGCAGCAGTGCCAGGAGCGACGCAGACGCAGAGCAGCAGCAGCAGCCACCGCCGAGGCCGCCCACACAGCAGGCAACAGAGCAGCAGCAGCAGGCAGCACAGAAGCAACAGCAGCAGCAGACACAGCCGCAGCAGCCGCACAGGACCAGGAGCAGCAGCAGCTGCGTTCCGGGAGCAGCAGCAGCAGAAACAGAAGCAGCAGCAGCAAACGCGGGGGTACCAACAGCAGCAGAGACAGAGAAGAAAAAGGAGGAGGACGGGGAGGAGGAGCAGTGGTGGAGAACGGCAGCAGCTGGAGCAGAAGACATCAGTGGCAGCTGCAGCGCCCGTTCTGCGCAAGAGCACCTGCAGCGGCACGAGACGCAGCAGCAACAGCAGGTGGTGGCCACGCGCTGCTTCTGGGGGCAGCTGCAGCAAGAATCAGCTGCTGGCTTACCGTCGGGGACGTGATTTTCTCTGACAGCCGAAGAAGTCTCCTGCTGCTCTTCTTGCTGCTGTTGCTGCAGCAGCAGCTGCCGGACTTGTCTGCCCAGCAGCCGGCGTTCTGTGCGTTCCTGGTGCAATGCCGCTGCAGTGCCACCCCACAGCGATCCGACAGAAGCAGCAGACTCACACTTCCATGTGCACGCCCGCATATATATATATGTGTAAACAGGTATATTCATAAGCTGCACAAACCTGTGGAGGGACATCTACATGAAAATTTACATGTGTGGGTTTGCAGGGGCACCTGGTTGCAGGCACGCTTTGGCTTGAAAAGAAAGACCAGCAGCCACAAATACTTCCGCAAGTTCATCGCGTCAACAGGTGCATGTCTTCTTCTGATTTACCAGTACACGCTCCAACCGTATCTGTCTTTCTCTCTTTCTTCTCCATTTCTCTCTCCATCTACATGTGCACCTATACTTTGTTTGTGACCTCTGTTGCATGCACTACAGACTGGTAGCAGCTCCATACATACAGAGAGACCGCCCCTTGCGTGGGAGATTTGGGACGGTTGCAGTTGACCAGTAGCAGCAGCAACAGCAGCAGCAACAGCAGCAGCAGAAGCGACAGCAGCAGCAGCGGCAGCAGCAGCAGCGGCAGCAGCAGCAGCGGCAGCAGCAGCAGCGGCAGCAGCAGCAGCGGCAGCAGCAGTGACAATAGCAGCAGCAGTGACAACAGCAGCAGCAGTGACAACAGCAGCAGCAGTGACAACAGCAGCAGCAGTGACAACAGCAGCAGCAGCGACAGCTGGAGCAGCAGCGACGGCACCAGCAACAGCAGCGCAGGTCACCAGCTGCAGCGGCGACAGGAGTATAGCAGAGCGGCAACGGCAGCAACTGCCAGCAGGTGGAACACCAGCAGGGGCGAGAGCAGCAGCAGCAGGAGCAGCAGCAGCACCAGAGCGTTGTATGGAGGCGGTGGAAAGTCTCGCAGAAGCAACAGGGGTCGGGAAGGGCGAAACTGCTGTTGCATGCGCATTAGCAGCAACAGCTGTTTGAGCAGCAGCAGCAGACGCAGCTCACCGCGGAGCTCTGTCTCGCATGCATCCTGCTGCTGCTGTGCGGCTGCTTGTTGGGCTGCTGCGTCCTGCTCTTGCTGAGCCAGCAGCTTCTCTAGCTGCTGGACTTGCTGTTGATGTTGCTTCTGTGCTGCCTGTTGCAGTTGTAGAAAGGTCGCTTCGCATCGCTCAAGCAGCACCTGAGCCTCCTGCCGCTGCTCCTGGAGCAGCTGCTCTGCATCCGTGACTTGCACGCGCAGCTGCTGCAGCTCGGCTTGCTGCTCCTGCACCTTCTGCTGCAACCGTTGCTGCTCCTCCGCGGCCCTCGCTCGCGCCCCCTCTTCTGCCTGCTGCTGCTCCCACCGCTGCTGCTCCAGCTCCTCCTGCAGGGCCCTGTGTTTGGTTCTCAACTGCTCTTCCTGTCTCGCCACACAGCGCTCGCGTTGTTCGAGCCCCTGCTGCTGCTGCTGCAGCGACTGCAGCTGCTGCGCCACCAACTCCTGCCGCTGCTTCGCGTCCCACTGCTCCAGCTCCATCGCGTCCTGCTGCTGCCTCAGTTCTTCGCGCTGCTGCTCTACACTCCGCTGGCGCTGTTTTACCGCCTGCTCCTGCTGCTCGAGTCGGCGCTGGTGCTGCTCCAACGCCTGCTGCTGCTTCCTGAGCACCTGCTGCTGCTCTGCAACCCCCTGGTCGTGCTGCTTCGCCTTCTGCTGTTGTTCGTGGAGCGCCCGCTCCTGCTGCCGCAGCTTCTCCTTCTGTCGGTCCAGCTGCTCCTGCTGCTCCTGCAGCTTCTTTTGTTGTTCAACAAGAAGCATCCGCTGCTGCTGCACAGCAGCCTGCTGTTCCTCCAACGCTTGCTGCTTCCGCGACATCTCCTGCTGTTGCTGCTCCACACCCCGTTGCTGCACTTCCAGCTGCTGCAGCTGCAACGCTGCTTCCACCTGCTGCTGCTGCTGCTGCGCTGCTTCCAGCCGCTGCTGCTTCTGCGTTTTCTCCTTCTCATGCGACTCTTGCTCTTGCTGTTGCGGCAGCGATTGGGTCACCGCAAACTGCTGTTGCTGCCCTTCCTGCTGCCGAAGAAAAACCCGCGTCTTCTGTTGCAGTGCCTCCCCCTCCTTCTCCTCATACCGTGACCCCGGCGTCTCCCGCTGCTCCTTCGCCCGCTGCTGCTCTAGCTGTGCTCCTTCCCGTTGCTGCTCTCGCCGCGCTTCTTCCCGCTGCTGCTCTCCCTGCTGCTGCTGAACATCCTGCTGCCACCGCTCAAAACGCAGCTGCGCCTCGCCGTCTTCTCTTCGCTGTTGCTGGTGCTGCTCGAACTGCTGCTGTCGCTGCTGCTGCTCGTGCGGGTCCTGCAGCAGCTTCGACTTCTCGCCCTGCGAGGCCTGCGTCTCCTCCTCCTTCCCCTGCGACACTGGCGACTGCAGCTGTTGCTGCTGTTGCTGCTGTGACTGCTGCTGATGCAGTCGCTCCTGCGCAGCAGCTTCTTCGAAGACTTCGACGAGCATTTCGTCGGAAGCCGTGCTACGAAAAGCAGCAGCAGTCTCAGTTGCAGCACCTCCGGCCGCAGCAGCAGCAGCGGCATGCAGAGCCTTTGCTGCTGCAGCAGCAGCACCGGCAGGAGCAGGTTTCTCAGCAGCAACACCAACAGCAGCACCCCTCGCAGCAGCAGCTGTACGTGTCGTGCACGAATTAACGAAAAAGGCGTTTGCATTTTCAACAACAGCAGCAGCTCCCTCTACCCTCTCGGCGCGAGACTTCTGCTGCTGCTTCTCTTCCTCTGGCACTGCAGTGATATCCCGCTGCTGCTGCGCCGCCTCTCTCTCCCACATTTCTTCGTTCTGATACGGCCTCCCCTGCTGCTGCTGCTCCTCTTCCTTCTGCCGCTTCTGCTCTAGCTGCTGCTGCTGCAGCTCCACCTCGTGCTGCTGCTGTTCCTGCGCCTGCAACGACTGCTCCTGCTGCTGCTCTGCCTCTTCCTCTTTCTGCATGTGTTTCTCCTGATGCTGCTCTTCCGGCTCCCGCTGCTGCTCCTGTTGCTCCTCCGACTCCCCGTGCTGCTCCTGCTGCTCGTCCGACTCCCCCTGCTGCTCCCGCTGCTGTCTCTCTTTGGCCTTCTCCTGAGACTGCTGCTGCTTTTCTTCTTCCTCCCGCTGCTGCTGCTTTGCCGAAGGCGTGTCTACGTCGAGGTCAAAATCGACGTCCCAGACGCCGAACGGCTCGCCTACGTCTGCCGCTGCTTCTTCATTAGCAAAGACACCGTTCTGCTGCTGGCTTTTCTTCTCCTTCTCTTCCGGCTGCTGCTGCGTTTGCTTCTCCTGTTGTTCCGCGAGCTGTTGCACTGCAGCCACATGCAGGGACACGCATTCCTGCTGTTGCTGCTGTTGGCCGTCGCACAGCAAAAGCTGCTCTCCCCACTGCTGCTGCGGTTGCTGCTCCTTCCCTGTCCCCTGGTGCTGCTCGCCCCACTGCTGCTGCGGTTGCTGCTCCTCCCCTGTCCCCTGCTGCTGCTCTCCCCACTGCTGCACGTAGAGCTCTTCGAACTCCTGCTGCGGCTGTTTCTCGTCTCGCAGGTCGATTCGCTGCTGCTCCGGCGCCACCGGGCCCCGCCCGCCGTGCTGCTGCTTCTCTGCCGCTGGCACTTCCGGAGCCTGCTGCTCCCGCGTCTTCTGCTCCTGCTGCTTCTCCTCGTCCGCATGCAGCAGCAGCCCTTCCTGCTGCTGCGCTGCTTCTCCCCACTGCCGCTCTGTTTCTGTCCACTGCTGCTGCGTTGTGTCCTCTTTCTCCGTCTGCTGTTGGCCACTTTTGTCGAGCCGTCCCTCCTGCTGCTGCTGCTGCAGCTCTTGCAACGCGAGCTGCAGCGCGTCTTCTGCGTCGTCCCAAAACGACACATCCACGACTTCTCCTCCGTCCTCGTCCTTCTCCTTCTCCCGCTGCTGCTGCTGCTGTTTTTGACTCCCTTCTTGCTGCTGTGAATCACCTCCTGCAAGCCACTGCCGCCCCAACTGCTTCTCCCCCTGCTCCTGCTGCTGTAATTGCTGCTTATGCTGCTGCTGCGGTTGCTGCTCACGCTGCTGCTCTTGGTGCTGCTCATGCTGCTGCTGTGGTCCCTGCTCATGCTGCTGCTGCGGTTGCTGTTCATGCTGCTGCTGCGTCGCCTGTCGCTGCTCACGCTGCTCTTGCGCCGCCTGTCGTTGCTGCTGCTGCAGCAGCATCTGCTTCCAAATGTCTTCCTTCTGTGGCCCGTTTGTGCGTCTCGCATGCGGCCAGGGCGCTCTGTTGTCTTCACTCCCTTCCGTCAACTCCTCCTCTCTCGCTTTCTGCTTCTGCCGCTGTTCCTGCAGCCAGTGTCGCACTTCCTGCTGTCCTTTCTCCTGCTGCTGCTGTTGCTGCTGCAGCCCCGCCTGCTCCTCAGGGAGGTGCTCCTCCTGCATCACAGCAGGCTGCTGTTGCCGCTTCGCAACGCCGCCGTCCTGCTGCTGGTAGATCGCGTCCTGCTGCTGTAGGAAATGCTGTTGCTGCTCTATAACCTGCTCCGGCTGCTCCGCAAGCTCCTGTCGCTGCTCCTGACGCTGCTGGTGCTGCTGTGCTGCAGGGGGCCGCTCCGCTGCAGGCTGCTGCTGTATTGGCTGCGGCTTGACAAACTGCTGCTGATGCAGCAGTGTTCCTGGCTGTTGGCTTCCTCCTGCCTTTTCCTCTTTCTCCTGTTCTTCCTCCCAGTCGCACGTGTCATCTCCCCATGCCCAAGCGTCTATTTCTTCAGCAACTACTTCCTGCTGTCTCTCCTGCTGCTCCTTCTCTTGGTGCTGCTGCTCTGCGTGCTGCTGCCGCTTCTTGCCGTGGTGCTCCTCCGGATCTTGCTGCTCCTGTTGCGACTGCTGCTCGTTTTGTTGCTGCTGTTCCGTCCCTTCTTGATTCTTCTTCTCCTGCACTTGCTGCGTCTGCAGCAACCGCAGAGAATCTTCTCGTATACTGGCAGCAGGAGAAGACGCGGCAAGTGTTGAAAAGCTGTGGGGTAGACTTCCAACTGCAGGCGAGAAAACTCGCTCCCGACCTTTCACGCGTGGAGCCTCAGCAGCAGCAGCAGCAGGAAGGGAAGAAGGAACTGCTGCGGGTCCTGCTGCTGTCAGCCTGTTGCTCTCCAGCTGCGTTGCAGCAGTGTCGCCGTCGTAGGCTCCCAGCAGCAGCTTTTCCTTCCCTGAGACGACCTCCCACTGCTGTTCTTCCGCCTGCGGCTGCAGCAGCACGTCTTGCTGCTGCTTTTGTTGTTGCTCTTGTTGCTGCTCCTGCTGCTGCTCTTGCTGCTTCTGCTGTTGCTCTCGCTGCTGCTGCTGGTGGAGCCGTTTTATTTGGTTCCGCGGCTGGGCACCGTCCCCCTGCTGCATCTGCAGCTCCGCCGGCTCGAGCTGCCACGTGCAAGGCTGCTGCTGCTGCAACTCTTCCCTCGGCTGTCGCCGCTTCTTTGCTTCCTCCTCCTGCTGCTGCTGTTGCGTCTGCTGCTGCTGCTCTTCCTCCTCCTCTTGCAGTTGCTCTAGCATGAGCGCATCGCTTTCCCAAGCCGCTGCTATTTCTTCGATGTCCCCAGCAGCACCGGCAGCACAAGCGCCCACCTGCTGCTGTGCCGAGGTTTCTCCTGCAATTCTTTGCAAAAAGAAGTCCTCCTGGAGCGGCTGCTGCGGCGTAGCGTCAGAGGCGACTGTCGGGTGGCGCCGGCCCTGGTCGTCCTGTTGTTCAAATTGCTGCTGCTGCTGCTGCGAGGGCGGCTCTGTTGCCTGCGTGTACTGATGCCGCTGATGGTACCACGCCGCCTGTTGCTTCTGCTGCCGTTCAAGTGTCTGGCCAAGCCGTTGCTGCAGCGCCACCTCCCCCCGCAACTGTACCTGCTGCTGCTGGTGTACCTGCTGCTGCTGCTGCACTATCTGCTGCTGCTGCTGCTCAATCTGCTGCTGCTGCTCTACCTGCTGCTGCTGCTCTAGTTGTTGCTGTTGTTGCTGCAGTTGCAACAGCAGCAGCTCGTCTTCGTCGATAGAGTCACCGGCTGCGTCCCAGGACGGAGCAGACAGCGTCCAGCCATCCCGCTGCTGCTGCTGCTGCAGTCCTCCATGCCACGTTGCTGCTGCGGCAGCAGACTCCCCAGCATCCGCCGACGGCGGAGGCAGCAGCGGCGAAGGAAGGACCCCGGAGGGCATCAACGAAGCCGCTGCAGCAGAAGCGGCACGCCGCTGTTGCTGCTGCTGCTGCTCTTGCTGCAAGGAAGTGCTGCTGCTGCTGCCGCTGTCCTCCCGCAGGACGCTCGCCACAACGCGCGTGAGCCACATGCTGCCGCCGTCTTGCAGAAGAGGGAAATTCAAAGAAGAGAAGTGCTGCAGCAGGTGCACACCCCGGCATCGGCCGCAGCAACACGAGCAGCAGCAGCAGCAGCTACAGGAGCAGCAGCAACAGGGGCAGCACAGCAGCAACACGAGCAGCTGCGGGAGCTACAGGAGCAGCAGCAGCAGCTACAGGAGTAGCAGCAGCTGCTGCAGGTGCAGCAGCAGCACTGGCGATAGAAAAGGTGTAAGCCGTCGCAGGAGCTTCGGGGAAAAAAGTTGCTGTACAGACCGCTGGGACTTTTTACGGCAGCGGGGAGGTGCATGGACCAGCAGCTGCAGCGGCAGCAGCGGACGTTGACAGGGGCGCAGCAGCGCAGCGGGTGCTCAGCAGCGACAGCAGCAAATGCGCTGCGTACCGCAGCAGCTGCCCCTTCCTCTCCCCGTTCGTCCGTTCCCACCAGCAGCAGCCCGACACACCGGCAGCAGCAACAGCAGCAGCGGTACGTCCGTGCTGCAACAGCACCCGCGCAGGCGGAACAGCAGCAGCAGAAGGCAACAGCAGCACCAGGCCTCGATAGCAGCAGCACTGCGCAGTAGCAGCAGCACTACGAAGCAGCAGCAGCAGAAGAGGGTGGTGGTGCTGCTGCTCGCTGCAGCAGTAGCAAGAAAGAGCAGCTGCTCGTTGAAAGAGCGCCCGAGCAGTCCCAGCAGCAGCTCCTGCAGGCGGGGCGCCCCATTTATTTGCACCGACGTCTTCACCCCGCAAGAGCTGCAGCAGCAGAATCCCCGCGCTCACATCGCAGCTCCACCGCTCCTTTCCTCTCCGTCTCTCTATTTCTCTCTCTGTGGTGCGCATGCAAATGCATGTGCATATCTACGATTATATGCATGCAGAGTGCAGGAGAGAGGAAGAGAGGGAGATGAGAACTTGTGAAGAGAACCCCTGGAAAGGGCAGCATCTGGTCGTCCCTCTCTGTGTCCAGCAGCACACACGCGGCGAGCTGACGAGGTGAGCAGCAGCCTGGAAGGGGGGGACGGAGGGCAGCGGAAAAGAGGGATGGAAGCACCGTGCGCATGCAGCGCTCGCTGCTGCCCTGTGCGGGTGTGTGTGTGACGGGGAAGGGAGGGGGTTGCGGGTGGGGGGCAGCGCCGCAGAAGCTGCTGCTGTTGCTGCTGCTGCTGTGTCACCGGGGTTCTCCACGCGCCACTGCTGCTGCAGCAACTTCAAGACGAGCAGACCCCACACCACTTCGACGCAGGCGCAGCAGACGCGAAAAAGGGGCCCCACGCATGCGGGAAGCAACGCGGAGGAGAACGCGGCCCAAATTTGCCAGCAGAACGCGCATGCAGCGCCCCACACATAAAATGATGAAATACGTCCCGGGTCTGCCAGACGGCGTGGGAAGCAACACACACAAACGAGGGGCTCTCCGTTTCGCTGCCCCACACACAGACGCATGCACACCTACAGAAAGTCACATACACACAGACGCATCTTGTATGTGTGTTGTACAGAGTAGTACATGCATATAAGTGGGCAAAAAGTCACACACATAAAGAAATAAAGAGACAAAGGGAGGCAGAATAGACACAAATGGAAAAAGGAACGGAAAGACACGGACCCAAAGACAGAAATACACACATACATACACATATAGGAAGGAAAGGAGAGGGATACAGAGAGATATACACACATACATATATATACATATATATATATACAAAGGAACAGGAAGAGAGGGATACAGAGATATACACATATACATATATATATACATGTATATATATATAAAGGAAGGGGAAGAGAGAGACACAGAGTGAAGTACGGGTATATATATATACCCCTACTAAGAAGGAGAGTGATACAGAGAGATATATACACATACATATATATATATATATAGAGAGAGAGAGAGAGAGGAACGGAAAGAGAGGGATACAGAGAGATATACACATATATATATAAGGGAAGGCAGTGAGAGGGATACAGAGAGAAATGCGCGTATATATATAAGCAGGAAGGGAAGGAGAAGGATAGAGATAGATATACGTATATATATATATATATGTGCGTAGACTGATATAGAGATGTATACAGAGACGTGGGGAAGATAGGAGAACGGAGAACATTTACAACTGTTGGAAGGGAGCGAAAAGTAAACCCGAAAGTTGTCCAGCGAACTCCACCAAGCCACGTACACACACTAAATATATATATATGTACATGCATATATATGTATGTGTATATATCTATATATAGTGAAGAGAGAGGACGCGCAGCAGACTCGGACCCGCTTCAACAGGCCCGCCCGGCATACACCCACTCACACACATAATGTTCGGCATTGCATGCTTGCATATGTACCCCGAGCATACATATACATATACATATATGTACACATATGCAGCTCAAACAGATATATATATATGTATGTGTATGTGTATGTACACGGATGCAGCTCAGACATATATATATATGTTTATATGTGTAGATAGACATGCAGGCAGTTGGAGAAAAGTGAGAGACGGGCCTCATAATAATCTGCGTATATAACACATACCCACACACAGAGCTACATGACATCGCTGCTGCTGCTGTTGCTACGTCTCGGCAGCATATAGCGCGGCTTCTCTCAAGGAGGCTGCCTCTGCGCTTCGACTACTGCTGCTGCTGTCGGTGAAAAAGCTTCACTTCCGCCTCCTCCTGCTCCTGCTGCTTGTGACTGTCTGCTGCTGCTCCTGTTGCTGGTTTCGCTGCTCGTGCTGGGGGTCCTCCTTCCGCTTCGCTACAGCTGCTGCTGCCGCTGCTGGCGCCGCGGTGCCACCCCTCCGTAGCGCCTGGCTGCCGTTAGGGGAAGGCTGCTGCAGGGGGACACACTTAGCGGAGAGTCATGTATGCCAGCAGGAGGAGAAGGAGCAGTTCCTGAGGCGCAGTCCTTCCCCAAGGCAGCAGTAGCAGCAGCGCAACATCAACAGCACATCCGCTGCTGCTGCTGTCCCTTTTCCTGCCGCCAGTGGGGCGTCTCAGGACTTCACCGCTTCTGCCCCTGCTGCTGCTGCTGTTCCTGGTGCTGTTCCTGCTGCTGTTGGTGCTGTTCCTGCTGCTGTTGGTGCTGTCCCTGCTGCTGCTGCTCGTGAGTGCGTCCCTGGTTTGCTGCTTCTGCTGCTGCTGCTGGCGCTCCTACGCGTGGCGGCCGTGTCTCTGCTGCTTTGCTTGTTTCTCGACAATGCCGGCAAGCAGTGTTTCGAGCTGGTTGACTGGTCTGGTGTGAAACCGCCGCTGCTGCGGTGCTCCTGCTGCAGCTGTTGCTGTTCTGCATATCCTTTACCGCTGCTGCGTACCCTTTGCTGCTGCTGCCTCCTTCCTCTGCCGACATGTGCGGTTGTTGCTTCTGCTCTGTTGCTGGAGCAGCAGCTGCAGCGGTCTCAGCGTGTTTGCTGCTGTGTTGCTGTGGTGGCCCCTACGCTGCTGTTGTTGCTGCTGCTGCGGTCCGTGCTGGTCTACTGCTGATGCGGGTGTCCGTCGGCCGCTCCTGAGGCAACAGAAAACCGCACACTGCCACGTTGGCGGCGTTTGTTGCTGTTTTTCTGCCGCTGCTGCTGCTGGAGTAGTCGTCACTGCCTGCCATTTCCTGCTGCTGCCGCGGGGAAGGACTTGCTGCACCGCGACAGTCGTTGCTGCAGCGGAGAGCCGCAGACAAGGCGGTCAGCGGGCAACACACTTCTCCTGCGTCTTTCTCGCCAGGGAAAGACACAAGGGAAGACTGGCGCGCAGAGAACCAGAAGATGAGAGAAGGAAGAGGAAGACGAGAAGGAGGTGGGAAGAAACGCGGAAGGAGCGGCGCTTGCAGGGGCGTATCAGTTTCTCCAGCAGCAGCAAGCCACAGGCTGCTGGCGGAGCAGCAGACCGCATGCGGAAGAAAGCAGCACGGCAAGGACAAAAAGACTGCGCTAATAGATTTCCCTGCAGCAAAGCAAGCTCCTTCCCCTACAATACCCCTCCCATCGCTCTTGCTGCTACGAATTCCTGTTGCACCTGCCGCGCGGGCTTCACGGTCGCGCTGCGCTTCACTCCCTAAGGAGCTGTTGCTGCCGCTGCGCTGCAGCTGTCGACGCTGCTGCTGCTGTTCCTGCACAGCAGCTGTCAGGGATACACTGCTGGTGCCGCGGCTGCAGCTATGACCGTTGCTGCTGTTGCTGCTGCTGCTCCTGCTGTCGCCGGCGGTTGTCTGTTCGTGCTGCCCTTCGCGCTCTGCCGGTCGGCCGCCGTGGTGGAAGTGCAGCGGCTGCCGGTCTCACGCAGACGTGAGCGCTGCTGCTACTCATCTGCTTTTTTCCCACGTACTGCTGCTGCTATGTGCTGCGCGGTGGCGCGAGCGCCGCTGCCACAGCGCGGACACATGCTGGGACAAGAACCGTGAGAGACAGAGAAAACGGGACGCGGGCCTGTCTTCGCGGTGTCTCGCACTGCTGCTGCCACTGTTCGTGCCGCGCGCACGCCTCACACACACACACCACTACCTGCTGCTGCTGCCGGCGGTGGTGTTGCTCTCCCTGTTGCTTCGTCTGTCCTCCCCGCTCGACGGATGTAGCCGTTGCTGCTGATCCTGCTGCAAAAACGCAACTCCTGCTATCGCTACTCCTACTGCTGCTGCTGCTGCGACTGTCTCTCGTGCTCCGCCGCTGCCGTTCCAGACGGTGTTACTGTTGCTCTCACTGCTGCCCCTGAGGCTGCTGCTTCTCGCGCTGCTGCCGCTGGCGGTGCCGCTCCTGGCGCTGTTGCCCGTGGCGCTCGTGCTTCTCGCGCTGCTGCTGCCGCTGACGCTGGTGCTCTTGGCTACTGCTCTTGGCTACTGCTCTTGAGCTGCTGTCGCGGATTTCGTTGCCGTTGCTGGCACACACTGCTGCTGTCGCGCCGCTGAAGGCAGCTGCTGTCGATCTTCTCTCTTGTCCGTGAGGTGCTGCTGCGGTGCCTGGGGCTCGCGAGCCGCGTATTCTGCTGCAGCAGCGGCAGCTGCCGCGGCTCTTGCCGACCATCCCGCGACTGCTGTTGGTGCTCTGCGTCCTACTGCCGGTCACCCCGCCACTTCTGCTGCTGTCGCTTTGCTCGGCATGCAGCAAATACAAAGACGTGCACACACGTATACGCGAGAGCGTTACCTTGTCGCTGCTGTTGCTGCCGCTGCGAGGCCGGTGCCGGTTTTTCCTCGGCGTCCACACGCACCAGCAGCAGCAGCCGACCCGCACACAGCAACAGCGGCAGGCCGGGTGCAACAGCTGCAGCAGCAGACACGTGTCTCTACCCTGCCAGAATATGTGTGTGTGGCCTGCTGCATGCGGCTTCTGCACCTCGTCACTGCTGTTCCTCACGCGCCTATGCGTTGATCTCTCCCTTCCTGTCCCATCCAGCTGCCCCTTCCTTTCCAAAAAAAAGAGAAACCTCTGCTGCGCACACGGTCGCCGGTTGTGTGCCTGCTGCTGCGAGTACTTCTCTGGCGCTGCGAAGTGTCTGTGCTGCTGCTGCACTCGTGTCCTACACACACATATGAAAAGATTCGTAGCTGCTGCTGCCCCAACTTTCAACAGCCGCTACTGCTGCTGCCTAGCGGGGCACGTGCAGTTCCTCCCTGACGCCTTTGCTGCTGCACCGCTGCTGCTGCTGCTTCTGCTGCACGTCTGCTGCTGCCGCTGCTGCTCGGCTGCCGCCGTTGCTGGCGCTTCGATTCAACGGCAGCAGCCAGCAGCAGTAGGGACCCTCCTCCCAAGCAGCAGCAATGCAGACACATGACCGCGACAAGAGAAGCCTAAAGCAGCAGCAGCACACCACGGGCAATAACAGTAACAGCAGCACCCAAGCAGCAGCAGCAGCGGCACTCCACA
>KL647308.1:1788997-1857322 GCA_000727475.1 Sarcocystis neurona
CAGCAGCACACTTACCGAGCAGCAGCAGCAGCAATAGTAATAACAGTGACAGCAGCACCCAAGCAGCAGCAGCAGCGGCACTCCACACACCGAGCAGCAGCAGCAGCAGCACACTTACCGAGCAGCAGCAGCAGCAACCCACTTCCACGCAGCAGCAGCAGCAGCACCCCACCTGCCCACCGGCAGCGCCCAGAGCACCCCACAGCGCGTAGCAGCAGCGACTCCGTGGAAAGCAGCTGCTACAGCAGCAGGGTGTCAGGCAGGGACCAGCAGCAATAGCAGAAGCACGAGTAGAAGAGGTGACACTAGCAGCAACGGCAACCTGGCAGGAGTAGTAGCAGGAAGGGCAGCAGCAACCCTTCTCGCTTATCCTCATCTTCGACAAGGCCGGGAAGGGACTCCGGAGCAGCGACAGCCGCGGGACAAATTTGCCTGCGCGGCCGCAGCAGCAGGTATGTGATACCAGCAGCAGCAGGTAGCAGCAGCAGCAGGTATCGCAGCAGCACCAGCAGGTCCAGCTGCAGCAGTGGGTATAGCAGCAGCAGCAGCGGGTGTGACGGGGTGAGGATGAGGGTGACGAGAGAGAGCAGCAGCAGGAGCAGAGGTGGAGTGGCCCCGAGGACAGCAGCAGAGGCAGCAGGCGTCTGCGAAGTCGACGGAAAGGTTCTGCGACAGCAGCAGTCGCAGCAGCGCCCTCCCCCCCGACCGCCCCACGAAGAGCAGCAGCAGCGTCAGCCTGGACCGCTGTAAAATCCTCGCGTGGGCCTAAGTAGTCGCAGCAGCAGGACACCGTCGCAGCAGCGGCTGCACAGGAGCAGCAGCGGCAGGGGAAGCAGAGGCGGACAGAGGCGGGACTAGAAGACAACGCGAAGAGAAAACATATACGGCAACACATGCTGCTGACCGACTTGTGTGTTCTGTATCAAACGCAGTTCCTTTACCGCCGCCGCTGCTGCTGGTATGGGCACCACGTGTGTTGCTGCTGCTGCTGCGACGCCTGCTGCTGCACTTGCTGCTGCATGCGCCACAGCATCTGCTGCAGCCGCAACTGCTGCTGCTGCTTCTTCTTCTATTTCTTCTGCGTGGCTTCCACATGCCCTCCAGCCGCATGCAGCTCCGAAGAGGAGTCTCCACCGCCTCGTGCTGCTGTTGCCGCTGCGTCTTCTGCGGCCCGCGCACAGAACAGGAGCGTTTCCTGCCCAAGTCCTGCGGCGGTTCCGCCTCCTCCCCGACCTTCTCCTGCTGCTGCTGCTGCCTCTGCTGCTGCTGTACGACGTAGCAGCCAGGCCGCGCTGTGAAGCATGTGCCGCCGCTTGGACGGGCAGTGGCAACGTCATTCCCCGACACAGCAGCAGCGCGCGCTGTTGCAGCACCCTTGCAGGCAACAGCAGCAGCTGTACCTGTAGCAGCTCGTGCACCAGCAGCAACAGCTGGCACGGCAGCAACAGCAGCAGCAGCTGGGAAATCAGCAGCAGCAACAGCTGGAGCAGCAGGAGGACCATCTGGAGCAGCAGCAGGAAGAGGTGGGGCAGGAATAGCTGGAGCAGCAGCAACGCAGGCAGAAGAAATATTTGTACCGCTTGTCGCTGCTGCAAGAGCAGCACTAGCCGAGAAATGTGCGGCAGCGGCTCGCTGCGGTGGCCGACTCCGGCGTTACTAGACAGCAGCAGTCTCGCTGCAACGTGCAGCAAGCAGCGTAGCCCACGCACCAGCAGCAGCTACAGCAGCAGCAGCTGCAGCAGCAATACACGCAGGATACGCAGCAGCAACAGGGAAGGAAGCAACAGGGGAAGCGGCGACGACGGCGAGAACAGCAGCAGCAGCAGCTGCGTCAGCAGTAGAAGCCCAAGCGTCCGCAGCAGCAGCAGGACAGCGAGTAGCAGCGATGCGACGCTGGGGAGCTGCAGCATTTCCGTCCCGCCGTGCAGCAGAAATGGAGCGCCGCAGAGCAGCACTGACGGCGCCTCTGCCTTTTTCTACAGCGACTCTTGGCGCAGCTGCAGCCGCTGCAGCAGGAGGAGGACGGCGCCGACCGACAGCAACAGACCGGAGCAAAAGCAGCTCCACAGCAGCCCTCTCGCAGTCAGCAGCAACGCGTTCACCAGGAAGAAGGGACAGCAGCAGAATCCCTGGTCTCAACAGCAGCAGCAGCAGCCTCCTCGGTCTGAACAGAAGCCGCGGCAGCAGCCTCCTTGCTTACGACAGGAACAGCAGCAGCAGCGATATCGAAGGGAACAGCAGCGTGAGACACATCCGCAGCAACAGCAGCAGCAGGAGTGGCTTGCCCGGCAGCCCCGTGCCTCATCCGGAGAGAAGAGGACGCACAAGAAGGAGAAACACAAGCAGCAGCAGCACATGGCAGTCTTGTCTTGGCACCTGCTGCAGCCGTTTCAGCAGCAACACACATGCCGTGGTTGTCGACTTCTTGCTGCTGCTGTTGCCAACCCCTCATCGCCACCTGCTTCTCTGACTTGCCAGGCTGCTTCTTCTTGTCCTTTCCCACCTGCTGCTGCTGCTGCGTCGCAAACTTCTGGTGCGGCCTCTTCTGCTCGGGCTTCGTCGGCTGCTGCTGCTGCTGCAAGAAGGGGGAGGGGGGACGCCGCTGCTGCAGCCGCTGCCTCATGTCGGAGGTGCTGCTGCAGCGGCGCTGCTGCTGCTGCTAAGAGAAGGAAGGGGAAAAGGAGGGTAGCTGCTGCAGTGGTCTGCTGGCTGCAGATGTTCCCTGCTTATATGCCGCGTCGAGGCAGTGCATGCGACAGCGCTGCAACAGCAACAGAAGTAAGAAGGCGACACCGTCTTGCTGCCCCTGCTGCTACCGCGACGGCTCACAGAGCGGCTCCGTCTGCTGCTGCTTTCTCTGCTGCTGCTGCGCGCACTGCTGGTGCTGCTCGCATTGCTGCTCCTGCGACGCGCACTGCTGCTGCTACGCGCACTGCTGCTGCTGCTGCTCACACTGCTGCTGCTGCTGCTCACACTGCTGCTGCTGCTGCTCGCATGGTTGCTGCTGCTGCTGCGCGCACTGGTGCTGCTACTAGGCCTGCAGCAGGTACCGCTTGTCAGATGGGCAGGGCTGCGCGGCGGAGTGCAGAAGCAGTTGCTGATTTGTGGGGACAGTTGGGGGCCGGTACTTCTCTCCTCTGTGACGATGAAGCCACCCCTGCTGCTGCGCCGGCTGGCGTCCTCTCTGCTGCTGCTGCTGATTCTCTTTCTGCTCCTCCGAATTTTCTGCGTGCTGCTCTTTTCTTTCGATCTGACACTGCAGCTGCCGCTCCCTGCCGTGCTGCTGCTCTCTCTGCCGCTGGGACGCTGGCTGCTGCTTTCCCTGCTGCGACTGCTGCAGTATCACCGTCACGCAGACTAGCAGCAGCAGCAGATCAAAAAAGAGGAGGAGCAGCAACAACAGCAGCAGGAAGAGGAGCAGCAACAACGACAGCAGCAGATCAAGAAAGAGGAGGAGCAGCAACAACAGCAGCAGGAAGAGGAGCAGCAACAACGACAGCAGCAGAGCAAGAAAGAGGAGGAGCAGCAACAGCAGCACGAGGTCAAGGAGAAGAAGCAACAGCAGGAAAGCAACTCGTTAGAGCAGCAGCGGAGGGTCGCTTTGAAGAAGCAGCCTCTCTTGCTTCTCTCTCTGTCTGCTGCAACACAGCTGAGGCAGGGACAGCAGGAGCAGCAAATGGAGACAAAGCTCCAGCAGCAGACCGAGGAGCAACAGCAACAAAAGCAGGAACAACAGCAGCAGCAGGAACGGCTGCAGGAGTAGCAGAAGCAGGCACAGCGGCCGGACCAGCAGATGAAGGAGGAACAGCAGCAGGAGCAGCAGATGAAGAAATAGCAGCAGCAGGAGCAGCAGAAGAAGCAGAACAAGCATCAACAGCAGATGAAGAAGGACTAGCAGCAGGAGCAACAGGAGAACCGGGAAGAGCAGCAGGAGCAGCAGAAGAAGTACGGACAGCAGCAGGCGGAGCAGAAGGAGGAACAGCAGCAGACAGAAGCAACGAACCAGCAGCGGAGGGAGAAGAAGAAGAGGCAGGGACGGTGTGGGGAGACTACCACTACATTACACTGCCACTTTTCTACAGCAACAGCCGCATCCATGCAGGGCATGCGTACACCTGCATGTTGGGCGATGCAATAGCAAGATACGCTCGCTCTGCGCAAGGTATTCTCGACTGCCCGCCTCCCCGGCCTGCAGCAGCAGCAGAAGCAGCTGTAGCAGGAACAGCAGCAGCAGCAGGGACAGCAGCAGCAGAAGCAGCAGCAGCACAAGGAGTAGCGCCAGCAGGACGAGAGAAGGAGGTGCCAGGAGAGGGAAGTCGTGCAGTAGCAGGCGAGGGAGGGTCCTTAGGGGAAGAAGCAGCAAGACGCTGCACCGTGAGCCTGAGATTCGCCAACTCTAAGGCAGCTGCTAGGAAAAACATTTCCCTGCGGGGCTGCAGCAAGAAGGCAGCAGCAGCAGAACAAAAGGATGAAGCAGCAAGCGAAGAGGCAGGCGGAGGTCGGGGCGTCCGCAACGACGCAGAAGCAGGAGGAGGAGAAAAAGAGGAAGAAGCAGCAGCAGCAGAGTCCGCGAACCGAAGAAACACTCGGCTGCTGCAGCAGATCCCTCGCAGCTGCCTGTTGCTGGTAGGCGCAGATGAACACGGCGGCAAAGTCGCTCGCGCAGCAGCAGCCTGGTGGCTGGCAAAGCAGCAGCAAATGGCTGCGCAGCAGCCAGCAGCAAGACACTCCTCAAGCGCAGCAGCAGCAGCAGCGGGAGCAGCAGCGGCAGCGGGGACAGCAGCGGCGATGGGAGGAGCAGCAGCAACGAGAGGCACAGCATCAGAAGGACGAAGAGAAGAAGGAGGAGGAGCGGCAGTAGCAGCAGATATTGCTGCAATGGTACAGACAGCAACAGCTACACGAACGGCAGCAGAAGAAGCACCTGGAGTGGCAGCCGCAGAGGCGTTGGCCGCATCAGCAGCAGCACCAACAGCGGCAGCAGCAGGAACAGCAGAAGCGAGGTTAGCAACAGCAGCTGGAGAAGGCGCAGCGGCAGAAACAGCGATAGCAGCTGTAGGAACATCCAAACGCATTGCTGCAACAGAGGAGCCCATAAGTGTTGAAATGGCAGCAGCAGCACCGACAGCAGCAGCGACAGCAACGCCGCATGCAGACACAGCAGCGCCTTGTGCGACAAAGCTGAAAGGAGCAACACAGCAGCGACAGCAGCTTTCCGCAGTTCGTGCTGCTGCAGCTCTTCCTGCTCGTGCCGCTGCTGCTGCTGCTCCGCCTCCTGCTGCATCTGCTGCCGCTGCTACTGCAGCACCACCTGCCGCTGCTGCTGCTGCTCCGCCTCCTGCTGCATCTGCTGCCGCTGCTACTGCAGCACCACCTGCCGCTGCTGCTGCTGCTTCGGGTCATGAAGAAACACCCGCTCGTTTTTCAAAGCAGCACGTGCAGGAATTCGTGGACCGCATAGCGTCGCACACGCAGCAGCTGCTGCAGCGCATGCACATGCTGCACCCAGCAACTGGTGGCGTGTGCTTTTTCCGCACAAGCGAAGAGGACGACGGGCTTTATTTCTCGCGTGCACGTGCTTCTGCTGCTGATCCTTCGGCTGGTGCTGCTGTCGCAGGTGCAGCAGCCACTGCTGGTGCTGCTCGTCGTCCGGCGGTTCCTGCTGCAGTCGTCCCTGCTGCTGCCTCTGCAGTTCCTCGGAGTCAGCACGAAGCTGCTGTGTGGACCCTCTGGCGCACGTTAGAGAAACGGGGCTTCATCCGCCGAGGGAGGGCGGCAGCTGTCCCTCCTGCTGCTGCTAGTGCGGGTGCTGCTGGTGGCACTGACTGCCGGAGCAGCAGCACTGTTCCTGCCGCGATCCGAACAGAGGGAGAAGAAGAAGAATCGCACGTGTGGGGTGTGGACAGCAGCAGCGGCCGTCAGCAGCGGCAACAGCAGAACGAAGCAGGGGAGGTCCTGAAGCAGCAGCAGCAGCAGCGTCTGCGAGAGGATGCGCAGCAGGTGCAGCAGCAGCAGCAGCAGCACAAGGAAAGAGAGCAGGAAGAGGAGAAGAAAGTAGGAGAGGAGAAGATGAAGAAGCCACAGAAGGACACGGGGCCCTTTGCATTGCTTTCAACGATCGCGCAGCAGGAGCCTGAGGAGGAGGAGCAGCAGCAGCAGGAGGCGGAAGTGGTGGTGGAACCGCAGCAGATACAGGAGGATCCAGAGAAGGAGACGGAAGAAGGAAACGAAGAAGAGGAGTTTTTTTATTTTCGTCTGGCCGATTGCAAAGAAATGCTGCTCGAGTAAGCGACAAGTTGATAAGAAGTTTTTCAAGCTCGTGATAATGCCACCAGAGGACGGTATTATTGCAGCTGCCTCAGCCGTCGCGCACGCATGCATCACACAACGCAGGGGATGTCTCTCTTTCTCTGCCGAAGAACAACAGACATTTGTGCGCACAGGAGAGGAGAGTAAATTTCTTTGAGTCTCCTGCAGGGATCATCCCTTTCTATGCTGCTGTTCTTGCATGCGCTTCTCCACTATCGAAAATTCTCTCACATACATATATATGGGGAAGTCTCTGTGTATCTGTATATATACGTATATATTATATATATGTGTGGAGAATGTTTTCTCTCTGTCTGGACACATATATATATGTAAATGCATGTGTTTGCGCATGCCGGTCTTAATTATCCTTATATACACTTCTGCACTATGGGATACTCTCTCTGTCTATATATATATATATATACGTGTATGTATACAGAGAAGTCTGTCTTTCTCTCTCTATATATTATTTTTTTCTATACACGTACATATATATATACACGTATATTCTCTCTTTCTCTATCTCTCTATACACATATGTATATATATATCTGTATATCTATATATGTATATATATATATATGTGAAGAGCTCTATCTTCCTCTTCCTCTTTGTCTCTCTACATAGAAATATATATATGAAGGATTCTCTCTATTTATCTCTCTTTATATATATAGGTGTCTGTATACACATATATATATATATATATATAAATTCTCTCTGTGTCTGACACCTCTATATATGTGCGTATATATATATATGTATGTATGGAAAATTCTCTCTATAGATATGTGCACATACATGTGTATATATGTATATGGAGAGCTCTCCCTATCTCTGTCTATCTCTCTATATACATGTATATATGTATGTGTGTGCTTCCTTCTTTGTTCATTCCTTTTCTTTTTTTCTTATGAACATGTGTGTATTGTTTTCTTCCTCTGTCTCTTTATATATGAACGCACTGCCTCCTGCAGCGCACGCGAACATTTAGGTGTATGTACACCAGAGATACGTCCCTACCAACTCGCACGTACATGTCTGCATTAGAGAAAGAAAGAGACACACGTGTATATATAGAAAAAGAGAGGGAGCTAAATATATATATATATATGTGTAGATAGGTGGATATAGAGAGATAGATATGAATAGATAGATAAATACATATATATATATATATTGTGAGGGCCCTTATGTTCAGACATATCACCTATGAACAGAAAAACGTCCTGCTGTACAGAAGCGAAGTTCTTTCTCTTCTTATATATATATGCATCTGTATGGAGGATCACACACACACACACATACATACATTCATACGTATATGTGTGTAGATGGATTTCTTTATTGATGAGGTGAGAGACATTTATACCAGCGTGAGGAGGTGTTTTTGGCGCAGAAGCAATACAGGAGGAATACGTGCGTCTGCGTAGACGTGTGTAGATCTCTGGGTGTGGATACTTCCCTTTTTCTTCTCTTCGCTTCCGTCGATGTTCGTGTCTCTTCCGTGGAAGGGATGAGAATTCGCTCGAGTGCAGAGACACGCGTAGAAGCTGCATGCGGAAATTTATGAGTTGCTGGGCAGCGGGGCTCCTGCAGTCAGCCGCCTGCCCACGCGTGGCCGAAGACGCCTGTGCAACGGAGTGGGGGAGGGCGGAAGATGAAGGAGGACGCCTGGGGACGCACAGATAGACGCGCACACCGGGGTGTGTCCTGCGGTGTACGTACACCTCACGCGAGCAGTAGATTCCAAGTGTACAGACACCGCGCGCGCGCGGGAGTCTACTTTGCGCAGCCTGACTTGGGTGTTTGTTCACGCGTTCTTCGTTCGCAGAAAAAGGCCTGTGGACGGTTTATCTTCTTCTATGGAATTCCTGTGTGTATGGGCGCCTCTGCCCTGGTGTACGTACACTGCAGCTGCACTCATCGCGTGTCCGCCCGTGTGTTGCGAAGATCATGTCAAGCCTCTGCGATCTTTTTCGTGCGCGTCTACGCTGCCCGTCTTTTCTCTTCGCTTCCTCTTATAGGTGTAGTCTTTGTTCAGCTACGCACACGCCTGCTACAGGAAAAATGCTGTGGTCTGGTGTACGTACACCTGTTGACCCAATAGTGACACCAGTACCAGCCCTCTCGTGTATTTGTTGTGCGATGTCTTCAGCTTCTTTGCTGCTGTCTCTGCTTTAGCTGCTTCTGCTGTTGCTGCTTGTGCTGCTGGGGTCCGCCTTGCTGCTGCTGCTGCTGTCCCTGCTGGTGGTGCTGCTGCCCCGACTGTTGCTGCTGCTGTCCGTACTACTGCTGGTGCTGCTGTCCGCTCTGCTGCTGCGCATGTCCCTGCGGCTGCTGCTTCTTGTAGTTTCTACCGGAAGCATCCGAAGTTCATCACGCCCCAGAGTTGCCTGCGAGAAGTGCAGACATTCGTTCAGGAGGGAAAACTCAGAGATGTTGCCATCTCACGCCCGGCTGAGGCCTACAGTCTTCGCAGTCTGTGTGCCTCTTCTCCGCGTGCTGCCGCACCTCTCGACTCAGCAGCAGCAGCAACAGCGGCCCTAGGAGCAGGCGCAGCAGCACGGGGAACGGCGAGCCAGGACGTCGTAGCAGCAGCACAAGGGAGGAGCAGCGGAAAAGAGAAAGCAGCGGGTGCGGGGGAAGAAGCTGCAACGGGCAGTCAAAAAGACAGCGTTGCAAGTTCTTCACCAATCGCACAGAGGGTCGACGGATCTTCAGAAGCAGCAGCAGCAGCAGCAGGCGTCGGGCCAGCAGCAGCAGAACAGGGAGGGGAGACGGAACAGCCACGCGGGCCTTTCGGGCTCGCAGAAAGCAGCGACGACGTGTGGGGTTTGCGCGTCCCACCGGAAGTAGATCTTTTTCCCTGGCAAGAAGCCGATGAAAAAGCAGCGCAGTGTCTGCTTCCCTGCGCTGGCGCGGCTTCTGCCGTCAGCGAAAAGCAGATATCGCGTACTGACAGGGAAGCAGGCAGCAGCAGCCACAGCAGGGAGAGCATCACCAGCAGCAAGAGAGACAGCAGCAGCAACTCCAGCAACGACAGCAACATGACCAGCAGCAGCACCGGCAGCAGAGGCAGCCCAGGCAGCAGGAGCGACAACAGCAGCAGCAGCAGTATTACCCGCTGCAGGAGGCATGCAGTATATGTGTGGTTCGAAGCGTTGGTAGGGTACCTAACAGCAGCGGGCTACCCCGACGTTCGTTCTCCTCGCTTCAAGAAGATGTGGTACGTATTGCTGCTGCTTCTTCTATCCGCCCATTAGGTTCTTCTTCTGGTACTTCTTCTCGCTGCTGCTTCTGTATCCTCTCCCAACTTCCCATCTGCCGTCCCACACACGCGCTGTTGCTGCAGCTGCTTGACCTCGCCATCCCAGTTCCTCGTGTTTTCCCGACGCCGCTGCCTCAACTCGCGTCTCTACGAGCGGTCTCCCACGCTGCTGCAGCTGCTCCCTGGCGGCTGCTGCTGCTCGCTGCCGGTAGTATCCGTCCCGTAGTGCTGCTGCTGCTGCTTCTCGCTGCTGCTTCTTGCTGTTGGTAGTCTTCGGGTGTCGCTGCCGCTGCTGCCGCTGTTTTTCGCTGCTGGCAGTCTTCGGCTGCTGCTGTCGTTGCTGCTGCCCTACTGCTGCTGCTTCTTCGTCCTCCTCTTTTTCTTTGTCTGCAGGAACTGTGACGTGTGCGTATATCGCCGTCCAACTCCGGTGTACATACACCTAACTTTGACAAGACACGCAGATTTCTCTGGCTTTGAAAACTTGATCCAACTTCATTCTCCTCTAAATAGAAAGTGCCCATATATATGCGTATATGTCCACATGTATATATATATATATGTGTGTGTCTACGTAAGTATACATGTGCCACTGTTGCAGACGAGGCTTCACATATATATACATATCTCCGTAGCAATACATGTAGAATTCTCTCCTTATAAACCAACACATGCAAATTTATATCCTCCCTCTAAATGAATTGTACACACGTACATATATATATGTAATGAGAGAGGGGAAGAGAAAAACCCAGGGAAGCCTATATATATATATATATATATGCAGACGTGCTACGTTGTACATATATGTGTACGTAGTAGGGTCGCCTTGCAAAGGATACGTCACACATACATATGTGTATATCTGCTTATATATAGAGAGAGACGGAGGGAGACATACCTATATATATATATATTTGTATAGATATACGTGGTGAGTTGTACACATATGTATATATGTGTACCTCTGTGTATGTGTATGTGTGTATATATATGGAGAATATATATATGTGTGTATATATAGACGTGTATGTCCATTCCGGGGTGCAGCAGCCCTATTCTTCGCCAGCCACATGCCTACGACGTCTATGCTTGGCTGCTGGGGGAGCCTGCAGCCATGTCTGTAGGGAATATATATACGCGTACGTGTGTCTCCTATATATTTGCCGAAGAAGAGGAGCTCATCGTAAAGCCTACAGCAAACGAATACATATAGAAGTGTATACTTTCTTGCGGCGAATCGAGGTACATGTGTGCTGCTCTACTTGTGGCAGCTGCAGCAGCGCCCCTTTAACACACATGTGTGTGGGTGTGTGTGCTTCTCTGCTGTTGGAGTTACGGAGACCTGCAGCAGCGCCTCTGAAGAAAGTATACGCATTTGTGAATATGCGCGTGTGTTTCTCGATTACGTACTTTCGAGAACTTCGCTTGCAGCAGCACCTAGGAAAGTGCGTGTATATACACACTCACGTATGGACGCTTCCCTATTGATAGACGCGCGTGAACACTTGTGGGGGGCAGCCCCGAGGCAGGACAGGAGTACATATTCTTCTCTGTGCAGATCCATTCCCTAGGACTTGCCCACCAGGAATGTGTGTGAAATGCACATGTGTGTCCCGTCTCCCCCCGAAGAGAGTCCAAACCCACTGCAAACTGCCCTCGACGTGTATGTGTAGAGATACAGAGAGATAGAGAGAGCGCATGATTTATTTGTACGTCCCGGACCTAGTCCGGTAAATGTATATTTTCCTCTTCAAAAGGATAAATCTCTTCGCCAGGAGACACCCCTTCCCCTGGTGCTGCTCGCAAGGGGCTAAAATTGCGACAGCCAGCATTTCCTGGGCTTCTCACGCATGCATCCCCTACACAAACAGTCCACGCCACATCAACATATACATGTGTCTATATATGTGTATATGTATACCTGTGTCCACTTATATATACATATATATGCGTATATATATATGTATGTCCAGACACACATGTGTAATAGAAGCAGTGACCATACATATATACATCAATATATACGCCTACATATATATACATGTGTGTGTACGCCTATGTTTATTTACATATATATACGTATATATGTGAGCGTATACATATGTGTGTATAGACACACGTGTCCAGGTAGAAGCGGTGAATGTACATACAAACATCAATATATATATCTACATATATATATATGTGTACACGTATGTCCCTATATATATATGCGTATACGTGTGTGTCTACAGGCACATACATGTACATAGAAACAGTAAAATATACATGTATGCATCAAAGTATACACCCATATACATATATGTGTAGACATACGTGGAAATGTGTCCCCTCATATATATGTGTATATGGAGATATATTTGTATGTATTGGTTCTCACCGGCCAAACACTCGTTTATATATGTTTGTATAAATAGAGGCACGTTTGGTGAAACAGCAAATGACATTTTTCTTTACATTAATAGATACCCAAAAATATATACAAAGACAGAGAGACAGGTATACGTATATATATTATATACTTGTACTTCGTTCAAATATACAGAGAGATAAAGAGACATATATATTGTATACATACGTGTACAGATAGATAGATATACAGATATATAGATATACATATACATGCGGATATATATATATACTTCGTATGTACCGAAATATATATATGTATATGTATGTTTGTGTACTCCGCTCAGATACATATATATATATATATATGTATTTATGCATGTGTACTTCGTATAGATACCCCAATACCCCAGAAAATATACATATGTGTATATAAGGTGTGTACTTTGTTCAAGTAGGTATATATGTGTGCTTCGTTCAAGCATCCATACTTACGTATACGTACTTGGTAGATACCCAAGTGTATATGTATACTATATTGCTCATATATAGATATAGATAAATATGGAGGGAGAAGTAGAGAGGGGACGCGTCGTGGGTCCAGCTACATCGGTGGGTGGGTGGGTGGCTACAGAGGGACAAGTAAAGCAGGAGGGGCATACGCGCCTTTGCATGTTTGTACTTCGTTGAGGAATTCCTTTTCAACAGGCCACCGGCGTTGCAGATACTTGGCAAAGACATCCTGCGTTTCCACGCCGTCCTCTTCCCTGCAATTTTGATCGCTGCTGCGCTGCCCCTGCCTCGCAAGCTCCTGGTGCATGGCTGGCTGGTGGACCGCAGCAGCAGCAGCAAACTCTCCAAGACTGCCTCTGCGCGGCCTCCTGCTTCGCGCCTTCCGCTGCAGCAGCAGCAGCAGCCGAAGGGCCAGGGGGCTGCAGCAGCTGCCGAAAAAGACTGCAGCAGCGCCGCACCAAAGCCGAGCACCAGTCGACGCAAAGAAGCCCACCACAACAACAGCAGCACCGAGACGAGCAACAGCAGCAGCAGCACGACCAGCAGCCCTACGAGCAGCAGCAGCAGCACAAGCAGCAGCAGCAGCACAAGCAGCAGCAGCAGCACGAGTAGCAGCAGTAGGGAGGAGAGACTGGACACTGCGACTTCGGCGAAGGACGAAGACAAAGGGGCCGGGGCGAATATTTTGACGGAGGCGTTGGAGGCGAGTCTCAGCCGCTACGGCGCTGACACGGCAAGTCTTCCTTGGGTGGCTCTCGTGCTCCTATCTTCACCTTCATAAATTTGCAGGCCTGCATGCCTTTGTCAAGGCATTATTTCTGTCTTTGTGCGTGTATGTGTATGTGTGTGTGTGTGTACGTGTGTGTGTATATATGTCAATAGAGAGGACTGCATGCATGCGTTTTCCTACGTGCGTTTACACAGGCGGCCCTTGCAAGGACAAATCCCCGATGAATAGTCACGTTCGTACACGCGTCTCCACGTTCTAGGCGGGGTATCCTTCCTCTCCCACAGATGCATTTGCTTCTCTACATTTATAGATATACGTAGATGTACACATATGTATGTCTATGTGTATGGGGAGATGTCGCCAGCCGACGTGTGTGTATGAATCAGTACCCCACACGTACAAAGAAAGGGAAAGGTAGTACAGAAAGGATAAGAAAGAGAGGGAAAAGAGAAGGAAAAAGAGAAAAAATGCGAAGAGAGAAAAGGGAAGGAGGAAAAGAGGGGGAACGGAACAAGCAGATATATGTATGTATGTGTGTTGCGTGAGTGTACGTAAACAAACAAGACGAAAGCAAGAGAAGAGGAAAAAAATCATATATAGAGAGAAAGCACAAAGACGAAAGATAGAAAACGAGAGAAATACAGAAAGAGGGAGGAAAAAAAAAATATATATATTATGTGAAGGTGGTACGTATACGTGCGACTGAGGCTCAGACACGTTTGTATGTACAACTGCGGGGTGTGCGTGTGTGTGTGTGTGTGTGTGTGTGTGGTGTACGTACACCCCAGAGAGACGCAGCCCCCCTGTTATTCTGCGTGTCTCCCCCTCCCTTCTGTACGAAAACATGGAATCGTATGTGCAACGCGGCGGGGCTTCACAGCCCTGCAACCCGCCGCTGCCTCGCGTTGTTTATTCGTCGACTCTTCCTCGACTTCGTCTTCGTCTTCTTCGTCCGCCTGCAAATGCAAACCTGCTTGCGGTGTACGTACACGCCTCGCCTGCTGCTGCTGTATCTCCGCGTGCTGCTGGGCTCCCGCTGCTGGGGGCTCTTCCCCTCCTTCGTCTACTGAGTTCCTTCCTGCGGCGCCTGCTCCTCAAGTTCGTGCTGCCCCGTCTTCTGCTGCTGCTGCATCTTCTCCTGCCGCTGCTGTCGGTGTCGCTCCTGCTGCTGTTGCTGCTGCTGTTGCTGCTGCTGTTGCTGCTGCTGTTGCCATCTCTGTTCCCGCCATTGCTGCTGCTGCTGCAACTGCACGTGGTGGTGGTGGTGGGGTTGCTGTCGCATTTGCTGCTGCGAGTGGTGGAAGTTTGCTTCTGTGAACTTTGCTGGGTGGGGTGCTGCAGCTTCGTTTTTTTCTTCTGCATGTGAAGGCTCCGGGGAAGGACCTCGTGGTCGATAGCTCGCTGCTGCGGGCAGCGCCGCCTTCCACGCAGGCGTCTGTCAGGATTTCATCACCGGCAGGGGCGGCGGCAGCACCAGGCGCGGTAGGAGAAGGAAGAGCAGCAGGACCAGCAGCAGCAGAACGTCGCGCCGCAGCCGCGACAACAAGAATCGCAGCAGCAACAGCGGGAGCAGCAACAGCAGCAGCAGCAAAGACATCCTCCCTAAGGCGTCGTCTTGCTACTGCTGCAGCCGCGCCTGTTGCTGCTGCCTGTGCAGAAGCACCTGATGCTGCCGCATTACGGTCGAGAAAAGAAACGCGTTTTGGTTCACCGCCGGCCTCGCATTCGACAAACAGCAGGAAGGCCGGCGACAGCAGCACCAACAGCGGCAGCGGCACGCACAGCAGTAGAAGCAGCCGTCTCGCCAGTAGCAGTAGCGACAGCAGGAACAGCAGCAGCAGCAGCGAGGTCAGCGGCAAGAGCGGCACGGCTACTAGCAGCATCAGTTGTCCGCTCAGCAGCAGCGACGACAGCAACAGCAGCGGTGACAGCAGCAGCAGCAGCAATGGCAGCACCAGCAATGGCAGCACCAGCAGCAGCAGTGGCAACACCAGCAGCGGCAATGGCAGCAGCAAAAATTGGAGCAGTAAAATTGATATGCGCAGTGGGAGTTTGCAAGAAACGAGACTCCTGCTGCGGCACAGCGTCGGTAACCTTTACTACCGGGTTGCAACGCTGCTTCATAAAGCTGCTGCTTCAGGTGGACGGGAGGACGGCTGGCTGCCGGCGTGCCCGTCCTGGCTGCTGCACCGATTGTTGCATGCAACTCCAGCAGCAGCGCAACAGACACCGGCAGCAGCAGAAACAGCGGCAGGAACTCGTCGAAGGTCTGCAACAGCAGCGCCGCGTGCGCACGGGGAAGCAGCGGCAGTGGCGCGTTCGGAAGCAGCGGCAGTGGCGCGTTCGGAAGAAGAAGGAACATGTGAAGCAACCGATATCTCAGGGGCACCAGCAGCGGCAGCAGCTGCTGCTGCTGCAGTCGGTACGCGAGGTGCAGCAAAAGCAGGAGAGCGCATTCCTACAACAGCAACAGCAGCAGCAATCCCTTTGCAGAGGAATACTGCTGAAGATGTCAAACGCCCAGAAGCTGCAGAAGGCGAAGAAGACAAAACGTCAATAGAAACTCCTGGGCTAGAAGAAAAAGCGCGCGCCCTGCCAGCAGCAGAAGCAGCCGCAGCAGCAGCAGAAGAAGACGCAGCGGCAGCAGAAGAAGGCGCAGCAGCAGCAGAAGAAGACGCAGCAGCAGCAGAAGAAGACGCAGCAGCAGCAGCGGTAGCAACAGCAGGAGCAACAGAGGCAGTAGTAGCAAGGTCTGCGGAGGTTGAAGCAGCGGCGTCGGGGGCGCACGCAGCTTTCCGAGGTGAAAGTCGCTGCGTATCTTCGCGAGGAAGTGCAGCGGCACCGCCGATTTCAACGCGCGTGGACGCACTCCTCGAACCTCCGTCCGAATTCATGCAACAACAGCTGCTGCAGCAGACAGTTGAGAAAAAGGCGCGGCAAAAACTGTGGAAGGAAGAGCGAGAGAAGGTGCCGAAGCAGGAACAGCAAGGAATGCAACAGCACGAGGCCTGGCGAGAGTTGCAGCTGCAGCAGCAGATGCAAGAGGAACAGAAGGAAAAAGGTTTGGACGGGGACGGAAAGGAAGCAGCTGCAGGACGGGATACAGAAGCGCAAGTGCAGGAGAGCTGCTGGCGTCTGCTGCAGCAGGTCGCGAGGCTTTGCCAAGTGGCTGACCAGGCCATGCAGCAGCAGCAGGTGCACGTCTACACACGCGCAATTTTGAAGATGACTGCAGCAGCAAACTCTTTCCTCGAAGAAACAGTAAGTCACCTGCATGCATGCGCCTGCCTGAGCGGCGTCTTGCTTGCTTCTCAGTTGTCGCGTGCACGACGTGTGGAACAGCAGACTGCAGCAGCCTGCAGCAGCAGCAAAATTCAGGCCAGGCCTAGTGCAGCAGCAGCTCTCTTTCTACACCTGTACGCGTAAAACTCGCAGTAGCAGCACCTTCCAGGGGACTACATATATAGAGATATATATATACACCTATATGTATATGAGCGTATCAAGTTTATAGCCACGTACGTAAAAATTAGTACACATATATATATATATATATACATACATACATATATAGAGAGAGAGAGATACAGAAAGAGACACACAGATATATATATATATATACACGTAGGTAGATGGATAAACAGATATACGAAAGTCCACACATGCATATAGATATATATATATATACATATATATATATGTGTCTATGCGCATTTCAAGTCTATATAAAGGCAACCACGTACGTAGAGAAGTATACATATATATATAGAGATAGAGGACAGAGGAAGACACACAGACGGACAGACAGATATATATGTATATGTAGGTAGATAGATGGATAGATAGATACGTAGACGTACACGTATATATGTGAGTATAGACATTCGCATATATAGAAATATATGTACGTATGTGTGCCTCGATAGAGAAAATGTTTCTTATCCCCCATAAGATGTAGCAGCACGCTGCAGCGCATGCAGCGGCTGCTGTGAGGCAGAGCGTAGAGGGGGAGGCATGCAGCCCTGCATGCGCAACAGGCTGCAGCGTCGCGTTTTTTTTTTCTGCGGCTTCCTGCCGCGTTGCAGAGAGCTTGTACACGCGGCAGCAGCTCGCCGACGTACTGCCACGTGCCCGCCACACCGCTGCACCCACTTCTCTCAAAAAGGAGCAGCGGTGACTCCTTGCGTGCGCGACGTGGGCAGCTTGCAAGTGCTGCACGTGCCGGTGCATGCGTGTGAGACTCTGCCAGCAGCAGCAACAGCACCAGTCGCAGTTTGCTGCCGTCGCAGCATTTTGCTGCCTTCGCAGTAGTGTGATGCTGTCGCAGCAGTTTGCTGCTGTCATAGCAGTTTGCTGCTGTCGCAGCAGTTTGCTGCTGTCGTAGCAGTTTGCTGCTGTCGTAGCAGTTTGCTGCTGTCGTAGCAGTTCGCTGCTGTCGCAGCAGTTTGCTGCTGTCATAGCAGTTTGCTGCTGTCGCAGCAGTTTGCTGCTGTCGTAGCAGTTTGCTGCTGTCGCAGCAGTTTGCTGCTGTCGCAGCAGTTTGCTGCTGTCGTAGCAGTTTGCTGCTGTCGAAGCGGTTTGCTGCCGTTGAAGCAGCTTGCTGTAAATGTCGGCGTGCGTCTGATGTGCCACACGCAGCAGCAGGCGTGAGGAAGCAAACAGCCTTCCAGGCTGCAGCTGTTTGCCTCCGCAGCAGTCCTTGGCTCTGCGTACGTGTGCCCAGCAGATTGTCTTGCATCCCGCTGACGAGCGTGCGCAGCAGCGTCTTTTCCTCGTGTTTCCCTTTGCTAGAAAGGCTCAACTGCAGTGACCTGCTGACGTCGGGAAGAAAAGGAAAGGATGAGCAACTTTCTTCTGCTGACACTGGCGCGGTCCAGAGACTCTTCGGCAGTGACCGATGTCTCTGCCTTCCCCTACGTTTACAAACCCGCCTGAGCAGGGGCATGGGTACTACACATATCTATATATATATATATATATACGTGTATGTGTATTTACACATATATATATATATATATATATATGTAGGCTTCACACATATGCGTGCACGGCGACACATGTTGAGGAGGTGAGCAGGCTTGACGTGGAGCTACTCTAGGAACCCACGTTCTTCCGTTTTTTTCTCTCTTTTTCTCTTTATTCCCCTCTCCTTTTCTCTTCGTCTTTCTCTGTCTCTGTCTCACATCGTGTCTTTTTGTCTTTCTCCCGCTTTTTCTGTCTCTCCGTCTTGTCGCTGTGTGCTGCCGACGCGCGGCTGTCCGCGTCCGTCCAAGTAGCGAGAGATGCTCCCTACTCACCATTCTGCTCTACGGCGCTGCATGCGCCCGCGGGGGAGCGCACGTGTACTTCCCGTTACGTCGTCTGCGGCGAAGAGGAGACGTAGAAATCCGTTGGAAGGCAAATACACATGGACGTCACCTCTGCAGACACATACTAATATGCGGGTATATCTGTTTGTATCCACAGCTTCACACGTGTATACGTATACATACATGTATTTAGATATATACAGATCTTCACCTGAACCTCTATATATACCCGCAGATATATATGTGCACATACAGATACGTATGTACAAGCGTATACATATAAGTGTGTCTCAGCCTATATACATTTTCACCTCTACCTCTATATATACCCCCACATATATATGTGCATAAACATATATATATATATATATGTGCAAAAGTATACATATATGTGTATTTATGCCTGTACGCATTTTCACCTGTTCCAGTGTACATTCCCTGCTACGCACGTGTGTGTGTACACACACACACACATACAGACGTGTACAGCGTAGTCCGTAGAGCTAGCCGCAGCAAGTCGCTCGCAAGGTGGCGTCTACGTGGCAGCTGCAAGTCGAGCAGCTTGCCCCAAAAAAGGAGCGCGCGTGCAGAGTCGTGGCGGTGGAGCTGCGCAGACGCAGGAGGACACGCACCAGAACGTGGAACAACGCGTGTGCAGCACCTCTGTTATTATTTACTCTATATGCAGCCACGCGCGTCGCCTCTTTGACGTGTATCACAAGTATCCCCGTAGTGACAGCAGGTGTGCGCGTGAGTAGCAGAAATACAGGGTCCGCGGAAGTATCTGAAGATTCCACTCCTGTACATGCCCACACACACAGATACGCACACCTGTGGACGGACGAAGACGGGGACGTGTCCGTCTCTCGCCGACGTCTCGACACGACGAATCCGTCGTCGCAGCCCGGGGTGGCTGGTGTCGCGTTGTACAGGCGTGCGCAGCCGAGGGCGTCACTGTTCGCGCGTGCTCCTGGCGGACACTCAAACCAACAACAGCGGCGGCGGCCAACACACGAGGCCTCGTCGTGTACGTATATGTAGATCTCGCCACGAGCGTGTGGAGACCGAACAACTGACAGTTACAGCGAGAGACACGGGTGGTCTGTCGCAGTAGTAGTAGTAGCAGTAGTAGTAGTAGTAGTAGTAGTAGTAGTAGTATGTCCATATATATTATAGCTAATCCGTAGCTGCTTCAGTCTCTAGCCTCTACGTGTGTCCGTCGCCGCCGATGTGTTTGGCGTGTGAGGGACCGAGAGGAGGGACTTCAGGGGCTGGCGAGAGCGCGAGACGTGTTGTGCTTCTCGTGCTGCGGTTGCCGCAGGCTCCATGGCGCTGGCTGCCGCAGGCTCCAGCAGCTGCAGCCGGAGCAGCGAGACGCCGAGGGGCAGGTGAGCGGGACATCCATGAGAAGCAAAGAAGAGAGGAAGGTGAAGAGGAGGGGGGAAGACAAGGGAGATACGAAGCAGGACAAGGAAATGAAGAAGTAGCCCCCGAGGATGTAGCAAACAGGAAAGGAGCAGACGGCGGTTTGACATCAGTACCCACACACATAGAAACAGCAGCAGCGGCGACACGTCGAGATATACTGTTGACAGCAGCGGCACCGCGCACAGCTGAAGCTGCAACAACAGCCAGTGGCGTGAGAGCAGCAGCACGGCACGGAGCAGCAACACCAGCGTCTATCGCAGGAACAGCAGATGAAGAAAAAGAAGAAGCAGTGAGGGAACAAAGTAAGAAAGAACACCCGAGGAATCGCTCCCGAACGGTGGAGGACGAGGAGCCGGAACAGAAGCAAGTCAGCAAGACCATCTGTAATATGCAAGACGCAAACGGAAGCTCCCAGCAGCAAGCCGGTGGCCAGCAATTTCCCGCAGGTGCTGATCGAGCTGCTGCTGCTCCTTCTGGTAGCACCACTGCTGGTGCTAAGGCTATCGGACATTCGAATCCTGGTGTTGCTGCTGCTACCAGGTGTAGTACGGATAGTTGTAATTGCACTGCTACTGCTGGGGATCGCGCAGTTGATGTGCCAGCTGCTTTTGCTGCCGGTGCTGCTGATACTGTTGAAGCTGGTGCTCGGCGTGCTCGCGCTGTGGTACCTGCTGCCAGAGCTGCCGCTGTCGCCCGCGATGCTGCTGCAGCAGCAAAGAGAAACCAGTGTAATCTTGAAGGAGTGTTGTTCACTCTGACCGAGGTGCTGCGTCGCGTGGGGGTTTTCCTTTGCCCAGTGACACCGCTGCTTGGATTTAACTTGCTGCAGCTGCTGCGAGTCCCCCTGCAGTTGCGCGTCATTAGTGCATGCATGCGTGTGCAAAATGTAATTGGGGGGGGGTGGACCATCCCCCCTCCACAAAAACTGCTGTAACGACATGGGTAACACAACAGCACAACAAGCTCACGAGGGCGTGAGCAGCAGGAGCAGCAGCCCTTCCATTTGGCACGTGTGTTTATACTCAGAGCAGCTGCAGCGCGCAGCTTTCATCTGGTGCCCTGAGCAGCAATAGCAACCGCCACCTGGGACAGCAGCCGCAGGACTGCCAGTTAGCAGGAGCAGCAGCCTCACAATCCCGCTATTTCTGCGACACCGCCACGCAGGACTATCAAGTAGCAGGAGCAGCAGCCTCAGGATCCTGCTGTTGTTCCGCCAGCATCATCAGTACGTTCGAGCGTCGGTAGCACCACACGAATTAGCACTTTCTGCACGCCGTACACATCACAGTCTTGCTGTCGTGCAGCAGCAGCTGCTGCAACATCACCTTGCTAAATACGGCAGCAGTATACTTTCTTCCCTGTACTAGTCTCACAGCAGCAAAAGCGCTTTCCTGATAGCAACAGCAGCAGGAGCAGGTGACCACGCCTTCGGGGCGGCCACGGGTGGCAGCAGCAGAAGGTCCCCGTATTTTGTTCTCGAAATCAACAGCTGCGGCAGCAGCAGCACAAGCTAGAGCAGCAGCAACAGGAGCAACAAAAGCAGCAGGAACAGACACACTAAGAACCACGGCAGCAGCAATATCGACAGCACCCGCTGCAGCAGCAGCAGTGCACCAGCAGTCGTGCACCAGCACAGGACAATCAACATCAGGGAGAACAGGACAAATCCTCTGTGTCCGCAGGAATTCTTGCGCATGCCTGTTGCATCGCACGTTCACAGGTCCTTTTGATAGAAGCCGCGGCAGCACGTTCGTTCTGTCGACTTGCAGCTGCGTAGATCCTCTCCATGTGTGTGCTTCGCACCCAGAGTACTGTGTTCAAACAGCGCACGCCTGCAGCAGCAGCAACAACGGTAACAGCCTTCATCTGCTCGACGTTTCCCGTCCCACAGCGACAGCGCTCGTACTTCCTGCGTGTGCACTTGTGGATACAGCAGCACATACACCCGCGCGTCCACGAACCCTACCGGCAGCACGTGGCTCGTGAACTTCAGAGGCTCCGGCAGCTCTTCTTGAACCCCAACAGGAGCTTCTTCGTACTTCTGCTGCAACACTTTTATTTCTGTGTGTACTAAAGGCCGCAAGAGGGGCAGCCACGTATGGCTGTAGCAGCAGCGGCAGCGCATAGCCCTTTCACGTCGCAATTTGTAAGGCACATCCAATAGCACATGCCTGTTTGTCCTTCAACACCAGCACCAGCACCTCGTGTCTCTTGTTGGCTTCCGTTAGCGGCATGAATCAGCTCAATCTCCTGGTTGCATTCTTCAACAGCTGTAGCAACACCACCACACCTCTTCCGCATGTGCGCCCTCCAGCAGCTGCACCAGATGCGGATATCTGTCGCGTACCGTCGAATACTCGTAGAGCAGGATCTGCGTGGTGCTCGAGTACTTCCCGCAGGAGCAGCAGCAGCAAGTGTCTTTTTGCTTACAGTCTGTAACCACAGCAACAACATCAGCATCGTGTGTCTCATGGAGGCCCACTCTAGCGACAGCAGCAGCAGCATGTGTTTCTGGCATCCGCCGGCGAATACCAACGGCAGCCGCACCACCACGTGACTCCTGCACCCTTGCTTTTACAAGAGCAGCAGCAACAGCAGCGCCGTTGATTTTCTGCCCCCTGCGCCTGTAGAGCAGCAGAAGCAACATCACAATACAGCGCTTCCACCTCTTCTTCAGCAACCGCAGCAGCAGTGTACGCCTGGTGTCTGCATCCTCAAGAGAGCATAGGTAGACTGACCGCGTCTCCGTACGTGTAAACTTACCAGCAGTAGTAGCGTATATCTGCAGTACGGTTCAGTGTCGTCGGCTTCAGCAGGGGCCGCGTGTATTTCTTGAGTGCGCTATTCTTCAGCAGTACCAGCAGCATACGACACCCCGCCTTTCTTAATTAACAACAGCGATAGCATCAGGGCCAGCCACTACGTCCTGTGTGTGCCTCCCTTCTCTTACGGCACCACCACACTCCTCCTGCATGTCCACCTGGGGGCTTTGCTTGGGCTAGACGTGTCACTCTTGTTGATCATGCAGTACTTTTCTCGAAACGGCATCGCGCAAGACGAGTGCAAAAGCGCGAAAAAGCCGTCATAACAGCTTGCCGGGATGTGTCCGTCTTACCGGTGTCAAAATAATGTGGTCGTTCTGAATGCGGACCAACGAACACATCCACCGAATGTACTACTTCTGTACATAAGCTTAAGCCTGCTCATTATTGTTGTGGTGATTCCACCTGTGGAAGTGGTCAGTGGAATTGCTCCGCTTTATGAAAACCAGCAGTGGTAGGGATCTAATTTTAACTCACTGGTATAATCTAGACGTTTCTAACAACATATACATTCATATATATATATATATACGTGACACTACTGCATCAAGTCTGGCACTGATGTGATCCCGTTTCTGATGAATATTTGCTATACTGGACTAGTGGAGCTGGTGGCCACTCCAGATGCCGACGTAATACTTATCGCGACGCTTGCCGTACCTTCTATTTGTGCAACCATTACTGCTTACTGAGACTTGCGTTCTGCCTTCTCACTGTCCTTCAGTCATTAATCATTACCACTTCTGATAAGCATAATTTGTATATCTACAGTCTTTCATATGGCTGCGGCGATCTAACACTGTAAATCACTCTTTACACTTCCGTCACTTTATTAGTGACAACGTACCGAGTTACACATAGCTACGGTGCTCAACCGCTGGTTATCAACGAAAAGTTCATTTACACTTCCGTCATTTAACAAGTGTCTCTTCAACGTGTTCGTTGGACCGCGTTATCGGGTTTACTACGTAAACATCATGTTGCGGAAATCGGTGGCAGCCACTGTTGAAATTTCCATGCCACAGCAGTTGAAGTGACGTATTTGCTTGGAATTTCCCACGTTTTTTGTTGGCCATGTATGAAATTTGGTGCTCAATAAAATTTGCGCCCTTCACAGTAGGAGCAGCCATCAAATTGGACCCCAAAACGTGCAAATGAATATCCACCCTTCAGGTGTTACACGGATGTACTTTTTCACGTACATATATGACACGAGTAGCGTACAACCTGTACGTTGTTTCTGTCCCAAAAAGCAGACGCACATATGTATATATATATATATATATGTATATATTTGCTAAGGTGTTTAACCTGTACATTGCTTCTGTCCCAAAAAGCAAACGCGTATATATGTATATATATATATATATTTGCTAAGGTGTTTAACACTAGATATGACGTACGCGCGTGCAGCAAGTCCCACCGATTTTGTCGCTTCATAGCGACACACCAGGCCCCCTGGAATTTTTGCAAGCACGCAGACTTGAGATAAAATACATGTAGTAGGTGCACCGACTGTAGTAGTTTGAGTACATACGGGTATACAAATGAGCACGTCTGCCTTTGCTTCAGTGTCAGTGCAGTGAAGGCGCACAAAACGGATAGTCTCGCCGCCTCTACGGGGGACTAACGCACCTGCAAAGAAACTGTCGGATACGCACGTACAGGTGAGTAGGTGTGTGACGCAAGTGTGCAGCCCTACCTTGATAAACAAGTACTGCATCACCGCATATTTGTGCTTGCACGAGCTGGTATCTGGAACATCATAACGGCCCATAATCCGTCATCCAGCTGTCTGTGCGTTCAAGCCGTCCTAGCGGAAAGCGACATAAAAACTTGTACCCACATGCGTGCACACATATCCATATATTCGCTTATATACGTGTATGTGTGCTTTTACATCCCCGTACGCATGTTTGTATACTCAGCTGAACCATACGCTGGAATAGACGTGAACTCTGTGCAGGCAAGATGATTATCGCGAAGACGCTAGACCTGTTGATACAATACACGTTGGTGCGCAGGTCGTCCATTTAAGTATCAGCGTGTGTCCGGCCCGTACGCGCATATGCAAAATCCGGAAGTCCTTTAGTCACACGTGAAGAGAAAATGTGTGAATGAACTGCATGTGCACTCCACCAGCGGCCACTGACGGTTACTGGGTCACGCTGCAAGGCACATGTAGGCGCATAAATCCATAGATATCCAACGTAAACACGCAATGGGAACACAAATTTCACGCGCGACACGTAACTTCGACAGTCGAAATCAAAAAATTCACCAGCGTGCTGCAGAGTTCCACACTACATCTTTTGTGTTTGTGTACGTGTGTGCTCCTCTGCGCACTGCGCCCCATCTGCGTGTCCATCCAAAGCGTCCGACTCTACTGCGAATTCTTCGTCCCCGTACTGTGACCTGAGATGTGCGCCGTACCTACAAATGCACACCGTCACTACGTGAAACATGTCTGCAAATTATATTTGCCAAATGCCCACAGAAGTAATGGTCTTAACGTACCAATAAAATACGTTTGCCTCAAGCCTGAGGACACTGTAGGCTTCGCCCACTCAAATTACTATTTCCTGGGACAGCGGTCTCATGTCCTCGTAAATGGGCTCTTCTGAATCGAAGTTGGGGCCCGCGAGCTCACGGTTTACCGGTGAGGCAGAAGATTGCTGCTCAAGCGAGGGTGACGTGGAGCCCCACCGGCGTAGTAGTCGCTGCAGAAAAGTACGTGAGCGGGGACTCTTATTTTTTGCCTTTTTCGTTGCAGGTTTTTTCTGGGTACGCTGCTCCTGCTCAGTGGCCTGCATCAACAGTGAAGGACCAAGGGAAATTTCTTCATACTCACCACCCTCAACGTGCCCACTTCCCGCTGCTGTCGGTCCACTATATCTATCTTGATAGTAGACAGGGTCCTGTCTGTCCACTGTCTCGTCCTTCGCGGGGCTTGAAGAACCTCCGCACTGCGCGTGGCTTTTTTGTGCAGAACTGTGACTCTTGGGCTTGGACGGCGAGGACAGGGAGTCGGTAATCTTGGCTCCACCATAAGCCAGATTACCATAAATGGCACCTGCAGATGGTTCTTGCTGAGCCTGGCTGGCGTATCCACTGTCCACGTCGTCGGGTCCTGTAGACGGTATTTCATAGATGGATTCTTCTTGTTCTTGCTGGGCGTGTTCACTCGTTCCATGGCGCTCGCCAACCGCACCAACTGCTGTGGCATCCGTATGACTTGAAAGTGGCTCTGCCGCCTCTTCGTCCTCGATATCAAAGCTGGAATCCCAGGTGTCGAGGTCATAGGTGTCTTCTGAAAGCCTTGTCTCCTGGACCTGACTGGTGTCTCGAGAGCCGTTAGCAGGGCGTGCATCGGGTGGCAAATCGTAAATGGGATCTGGAGCTCCTGTCTTCTGCTCCGAGTCCACAACTGAAGAGCTCCTAGCACCGGCTGCACGAGATGGTTCATAAATTTGCTTTTTACTCCATTTCCTCCTCTTGCCCTTCGCTTCTCGAGGGTCGAGAGTAACGACTAAACCAGATGATGTTCCACTTGTAGGGCCTCCCTGTCCGAGCTGCTTTTCGTCTGTAGAGCGGTGAGAATAGTTTGGATCAGCTGACTCTTTATAAACGGGAATTGACCACACTGGGCCCTCTAAAGCGTTGGTATCACCGGCGCTGGAACTCCCCGCAGCAGGTGCTGCTGGAATAGAGGCAGACCTTACAGGTCGTTTGACTTTAAAAATCCCTCGAAAGCGAACCCCCAATGTTCCACTACGGCGTTCTGAACGTTTTTTGTTGTGACCCTGGCCGGCGACTTCCTCAGACTCAGTGTGGCGTGGTTCTGCTGTGCTGAACAACCCCTCGCTTGTTTGTTGCTTCCGGTGGCGGCCACCAGATAGTGCGCTCATGAAGCTAAAAACACGTTCAACGCCACTCCTCTTGCGTTTCACTTGGCTCTCCTTCCTGAGTTTGAGTACGTAGACAGTTACACAGTTGCGGAGTGGTAACTCACTTCGGGACAAGAAGCGGTGAAGGCAACTAGTTTTACGGAACACCAGACCCGTACAGCTATGGTATGGATGCATATGTTGTACGTCTGTATGTATGTACATGTGTACGTATGCACGTTCGTATGTGCGTACGTACGTATGTATGTACGTATGTATGTACGTATGTGTGTATGTCCGTTTGTGTGTATGTATATATATATATATATACCTGTACGTATATATATATATATATATACCTGTACGTATATATGCGTATGTATATAATGCGTCTACGAATGCATGTGTGTGCGCGTTAGCAAATAAAAAGTAACACCGCACCTCCAAAATACACGTATTTGAATGTTGCAGGAGTAGTAGTAGTAGTGGTAGTAGTAGTAGTAGGAGTAATAGGCGGTGTAGTAGCTGCAGTACAAGTAATTGTTGTAGCAGCAGCGTGAGCAGCACGAGTAATAGTACTCTATCATTTCCTCATTTTACATTTAACTTTGCCGCCACCCTGAGTGATGGGTAAGACAGCATGCACTAGTGCGTATATATTAGCCTCCTGGCTGTGTGCTGCGCACCACACCTGTGAGTAGCCTGTCGAATAAACTTCACGGTCCGGTGTCTGCCGTGTTAAATGCCACTGTGGTTTCGTGATCAGCAATGCGCTCTGGCCCTCACCCCTTTTCAGACGAACTTGATTCCTGCGGAGGTCCTGTCGATGTTTCCTGGGGAACTGCAGGCTGCGAAGTTGGTTCAACAGCAAGCGAAGTGGATGGACTGGTAGTAGGTGGGTCCGTAAAAGTGGTCCAGGAAGAAGGCGGAGCAGGAGGCTTAGATGTTGGTCTCTGGATTCGCTTTCTGTGGCCACGCCTTCGCTCAACGCTTCCAACTACCCCGTCAAAAGAACTTCCTGTCGGTCTCCTCGGAGATGGCGCCACACTGGTAGATGCCCTCCTCCTTTTTTCAGACACTTGCGACTTCGGTGTGAATGTGCACTCAGTGTTTGATCCTGATGCTGCCACGATGTTATGCTGTGAAACTACTGAGTGGGAATCACCGTGACTTCTAGAGGCTCGCCCCGCAGTGACCCGTGAGAGTTCTTCTAAAAAAGCACCCATTTGAGCTCCATCCTGGTTCCTCAGCGCCCCCCGAACTGTTTGACTGTAACCGATAGAGTAACATAGCAGCACCAGCTGCAGCATAGCAAGGGATGTCCTTGTGAGTGCTCTAAAAGCACCTGCCGGCGAGAACGAATGACTCCTCACCTGCATCGTGTCAACCTGGGAGAAAGACGAGCTCATTCGTAGCTCCTTTTATCACCACGTCAACTATCGAAGCGTCTCCCAGAGCAGCAAGGATCTACTGCGCGATGGCCGAATGTGCCACAGGAGAGAGGCACCAGAGTCTACATGGGACGCGAGCCCCTAATGAAATCAACAAGCAGGACAGTGAGGAAAGACAGCGGGCTCTCCACAGTCTTCCTTCAGGCAATACGTGAAGACAGGGGAGGGCAGAGACATACGAGGCCACCGTGAAACGCCGAGCAGAAAAATACGAGGTCGCTCAGAGCGTGCTCCATATTAACAAATATAACCGCCTGCGCAGGTTCGGGAAGTGCATCTTGCGCACGTCTCTATTGCAAAAACTACCGTTCGCTTCGGCCGTAGTGGGTCACTGCTACTGCGACGCAGCACCAGGATACAGGCGCTCGTGTTGGATGTCAATTTCTCACAGCGAGCGTTACTCGCCGCCTCTACTGGAAACCTACGCCGACGCGATTCCAGCAACAGAGCAGCATTGATGCGCGCACACCGCGTCACATCAATATTCGTGAGGCTGTGGAGGAGGGGGGATCGCTTTCTTATGTGTAGAATATTGAAAAGCCTCGGACGTTTATCCCTGCGCTTTAGAAGAGGTCGCGTCAGAATATGCACCTTTGCTGCGAGCGCGCGCTTCTACCGGCAGATTTTCTGTGGAAGCCGCGCCGTAGTCCAGACTACGGTTGGTCAACATTGACGATTTCCCCCACTGTAATCGGTTGTTCACAGTTCGCAATTGCAATTACGTACGGCACCGATATAACCGGTACGATAGGCAGCATCGAAGCGGCGGGTGCAACTGTTGGGACGGGGTCTGTCTGACGAAGTGACGAAGCCCTTGTAGCTGCGGTGATTCGATGCGTCTCATGAAGAGAGCTAGCTGAAGGGTCTGACGCGAGTCGATTCATTCCATGTGTGTTTTTGAGACGAAGCTCTTGTAGCTGCGGCGATTCAGTGCACCTCACACTGAGAACTAGCCGCAGGATGTCACACGACTCCATTCATTCCGTGTGTGCTACTGAGACGAGAAAGAGACGGTGCGTCTCTGTTTATACACGAAAAGGGGGTTCAAACAGTCGTTCGCAGTACCCTTTGGTGAATGCCTGTGTATACAGCTCACTGCATACAGATTTTTCGTGTGTGCGTCCATGTCTACATTAGACGGATTTAAGACCGTGTGTACGCATTCTCTCAGGTGTGTTTCGTGGGTTCAGCAATTTGGTTGATCTGTTGGCAAGGGTGTTCGGCACTACCAACGGCGGTACTGGCTCCTGCAGACTGTTCCAGTCAAGGTACCTGCTCCTGTCCTCACCAATCCTTACAGCTATCTAGCCGCCGCAACCCCGATGTGCGTTAATAGCACCCACGTGTTACAGTTTAACCGAGGCCGTTGAAGTTCCCAGTACTCACGCGTCTGCACTTGTGAAGACGCTGTCTTCGACTGTCACTGTGTGACCGAAATCCCTGGAGTACGTAGAGTCCTAGGTCCCCGAACAAGGTGTACTGACTGCCAAATGCAGCCAGAGCAGCGCCACCAAAGTGTGATCATCCCTCGGAACACGCCAATACTTACATTAAACATGCGGCTGCAATGTACCACCAGCCCGAAAGCTACGTTGCCGCCGATTTGATTCAGTGTAAAACAGGAATCGGCGTTGTCTGCAATGATTGTGCAAATCCTGGCGTTATGACACGTCTTCGGCATCGGAAGCAACGGATTCACTGGCGTCGCCTTGGGTGAAATGTGTCCACTTGTGTCCCCTTCCCTATGAAACTGTTTCTACCAGCCCACAACACTACAGATAAGGAAAGTGCAGCCTCTGCTCACACGGCCAGCACAACGACTCTCAGTCAAGGACCATACGGAGAATGTCGTGCTTACCACAGGTACAAACCAAGAACTAACTCCACTACCACCGTACTGACGGCTACCTTCTCTAACTGTGGTCCATCACTAAACCAGTTCTGTATTTGTCTAACGATCATCGGGCGCCTCAAAACAGCGAGTGGTAGTAGCGGTAGTAGTGTTAGTGTTAGTAGTAGTAGTAGTAGTAGCAGTAGTAGCACTACCACTATAATAACCAATATTACACGATCGATGCCTTTGCACTTTCAAGACACCTTTCGCGCATCGCCTGGACAACAGGTCGCAGGCCGCACAAGTGGCTTTAAAGGGGTCTAAGTTCCGTGTTTTCCTGTGTGTCACTGAGCAGCCAATCACTGGGGCAGTGGATGGTCATGATATGCGCATGGAGACACGTGGCAAGAATTACTGATAAGGATATTTTGTCTACGCTCAGCCTATACTTGCCACGAAAAACGCGGCTGTCTTTTCTATGAGAGCAGAGACTTCTGAAGAGTTAGCGGTGGTTGACTGCAGAGAGAGAGCCGGAGAAGTCGTGCGGGAGACGTCTTTGCAGCAAGGTCTGCCTGCACGTCGGAGTCGCCGGTCCTTTGTGGGAGAAGTAACCGATGTCTCTTCTGGACTCGCCTTCGAGAGCTGAACCACTAGCTGAATCCTCCCGTGTTCCACAGTACCGCAATGTGTTAACCACGAGCATGCGCGTCGTTTTTCGAGCTCAATGCCTCGTGTGCACCGTCCGTGTGCTTCTCGCGAACATACGCCGGGGTGAGTCTGCAGCGGCCAACTCAAGAGGAAGCTCCCGTAACGCTTTTTTTGAAGACACTGGGGACTCGATGTGCTCGTGTACGCTTTTGGGATTCGTCGCAAGGGATGACTGATCGTCAAGCGTGAATCTTCCGGTTTACTCGTGCTGCGCGAAATTAGTCGTCGACAGATGATGCAACTTGCTGTGCCCTGAATATATACATCCATGCGCGTACGTATTCACGAATGTGTTTGTGGAGGTAACTGTTAAACGCGTACACACATTTACTCCTACTCTTCAGATGTGTTGCAGTGTATAACGTTTGTATCGTATCGTTATTTGTACAGCAGGCTTCTGGTTTCATTGACATTCTTTGCCCCCTTCTACGGGAGGAGGGAAAGAAAGGACAGAAAGACTAGAATGAGGAATGGTGGTGGGACACCTGCGTAAGAGTGGGCGACACGGTGCGAGTGGGGAAAGGCCGTGAACAAAGATGAGGGAATGAAGGAGAATCAAGAGATCATAAAGTCGAGGGCGAAGACTACGGCTAAACAAAACACTTCGTCACATGTATACTCTGCCAACGCTGGTCGTTTGAGCAGTTTGAATCAAGGTCATGGGTTCAGTTGCTGGCGCAGTTAAACCATGGGTACACCAAGCATTCCCAACTAGTAGGGAATTTTGAACAAGGTACATCTGCGCTCCCTTTACAATCTCCTGTGGTAGACGAAGCATGTAGATTTGCATTCAGGGTTAAATTGTAAAGTGTAGAGTCATATGTTTCGGAAAGGGCACCATCCTCAAACTGATGCGCTTACTGTTTTCTGTGCGCGAAAACGCTCCTACGTCACAGTAGACAAAATCTTTCCACAGAACCTTTTCCTCAGCGCGCATTCTTTCAGTCACAGATTGCGCCTGCGAACCGTAGTTCCTAGTGTAGATGCAGAGACAGTTTACTCGTAATATGACGGCTTAAAGATGAAAGCTACCCTCTGACTCACTTGCTCACCTTAACATCGCATCTCTGCTGTATAACTCGCCCCGAAAACGTATGTATTCCCATTGTAATCTATTGTTTGTGCTGTTTCCGTCAGCTTGCGCGGGTGGCTTCAATCGTCTGTACGAAAAAATCAATGCGAAGAGTAACAAGCGGACTCTTTTATGTACAAGCGCTCACTTGAAAGGTCCCACACAAGCTACAACAAGTGCAACATGCATTAATACAACACGCACAGTTGAATCGGCGCTGAGCGATTCAATGCAACTGCTCTACGTGCGTTATTTCTACGTTAATGGTATTATTCTACCTTGTGTCTGTGTGTGCGAATGTATCACGACAATTCGTAACTTGCCGCCGCCTTCTGTGTGGGACTTCTCCTCTGCAACGTTGTGTATCGAATATGCAACAGAACTGAGCACACAGAGAGCCTACGTACAATCGGTACCTTAGTACACTTGTGTACCCTCCATTATATGCGTATATTCACTAGGAGGGAACCTGAAGCACACACCGTGTGCTTTCCTCCTGGCGTCTGTTGGGTTTTAGAAAGAAAGACTTTAAACACGCAAGCAAATATTCACTTACTTATAAAAGGGGTCTACACAGACACGTGACCCCTCTGTTGTCACGTTTCCACACCTCTTATGCTGCAGAGACGCATGCGGGATACGACAAAAGGTGATGTGTGACTTATTTGCTGAACAATATCGCATGCTTACATACATGTGTACACGTACAGATGTATACTGCGTGAGGCAAAGGAACTTGTTATGCCATCGTGGACGGTGGTATCCGTGGACATGCAGTATCACTTGACGTTGTTGCACGCAGAGGGGTGACGACCACATCGAAGACAAAGGTACTTTTCCTTGCTTCTAAAACTCAATATTCTTCAACTGATGTCATCGAAAAGCAGCCTTGTGGTGCTTAGCGCTTCGAGCAAGTGCTGCACACGTGACAATCTGATAGGGCATATAGTATTGTGCCATTTCAATTGTCCTTCATGAAGGCCAGCTCCTACATCTTTGAGTTCTACCTTACCCGGCGCGGAACGAATGAGGGGAGACAGCAGTAGTAGCGCAGCAACACCAGGTAATCTGCTACTGCGGGAGCAGCAGCAGCAGAAGCACGCCGTGAGTAGTCCTAAAAGAAGCGACAGCAGAGTCAGGGGCAATTTTTAAAAGTGCGGGCGAGGCAGCAGCAGCAGAAACACATGTAATGACAGGATAGCACGGAGGGCGCAGCAACAGTAGGCACAGTAACAGCGACGAAGTGGCCGGCTGAAGAGAGAGACGACGACAGGGCCAGAGCAGAGGAACGGTGAAGAAAGAGCAGCAGCACGAGTGAAAGTACGCAACCGTAGGGCAGCAGCGGGGACACCTCTGGTCATAGAGGACCAACGACGCAGCAGCCTTGCGAGCAAAGCATCAATGAAGGCCAGCGAGAACCGCAGGGGCGAGCACCCCATTGAAAAACAAGTTTTAGTCGAGAAAGGACAGTCAGCAGAAACGACAGTGACAGCGGAACCGCAGCGAGCGCCCACGGGAAAGCAGCACGATAGTGAGTGTAGCAGAGCGGCCACAAGTACGGGAAGTCGAGCGGCAGTAGCACTAATGTAAAAAGAGGAGCACTACAGGCAAGACGGCAGCTGAAGCGACAACCAAAAGAGCCCACGAATTGCAGGCTGGCGAATACGCAAGACGTTCGCGCGTGCAAGGACAGCGCTGCCCGGATAAAGTACCTGTAGACTCATTTTTTGCCAGTACAATTCCCTCCCCTTCCTCGAAAGCGTGCGCAACAATGCGTACAGATCTCTACGCCTAGGTGTTGTTTGTGCAGCACCGCGTGCAGAAACAGATGTGCAGGTACAGAGAGACACGTGGGAGTGCGTGTGATTGACCTCAGAAGAGAGAGACGTCGATGCGCGTTCAAGCTGCCACACTGTGTCACTAGTATTAGTCTAGGTGGTATATGGACTGTTGTCGTTGTACTCGCTTTAGAGATGGAAGAAGAGTTGGAGGGCCTCGCCCTGCGCATCCGCATCTGTACGTAGGTATGTGTTTTCCTACATAGGTGCGTGCACGTGTCGTTGGTTTTTTGTCCTCCATTGGGCACTCTTATTCACACCTACGCATGCACGCAAAAAGATGAAGAACGACAAGACTACGAAAAAGTGTCATATGTGACCGTTCCGCGCACACGACATGCATGGCACCTACGTCCACACACACTCGTGTCTATGTGAGGTCTCCAAGGTGTTTACGTGCATACACACATGTATCTGGGCGTATACTTAGGTGTGTGTACATCTCTACACAGGGAAGGCACGTACGTATAATCATAAATATATATCTATATATATATACACATATATGTGTGCCCGTGCATTACAGACACATACGAAGAGATGAACCTACGCACGCGCGTGCGCACAAGGGTACTCTGACATATACGTGTCTACGTGTCAGCTTCATATGTTATTATAGACAGGGCGGTGTGCTCTCATATATTCAACAGAAATTATTTCCAACTCCGAGTCCGACGATCTTCAAGCTGCTTTTTTCTTCACGCTGCAAGCGTGCGTGTATCTCGCAGATATGTGTGTGTAGGTGCATAGGCCGATATTTATGTGAAACTGTTTACTTCCAGCTGCACACTAAATGTACGGTGCTGAATACTAGACCGACGTCCTCTAGATAGATCGCAAAGCGATCTATCAGCGTACGTGTGCACCCTTTAATTGGGGGTACATCTATCTGCCTGTCTGACGGAATGTGCCCATCAAAAATAGATGCTGCTGATGGTCGTGCAGAGCGTTCACGAGCAGAAACGATGTCGTTGCTACATTACGTCGGTGTACAGAAAAGTGCAAACAGATATCCGTGTGCGTGTCCGAGTTGACGGGAAGCATACTCATGCAAGCGCGCAGGAGGCTTTTGTAGACAGTCTGTATACTTCCACGTTCAAGGCAGTGTGTGGCTTTGAATCGGCGGGCACTGCGTATTCTTGCTTTCTACGTGTTTCGGCACTAAAGAGGAAAGAGCACATAGAAGTATATTCTGCTTGCATACATAAAACGCACTAACAAACATATATGCATATACGTATGTGGCTTCCCAGTGAATGAATGTACGCTATACATAGGAGTATGTGCGCACCACTTTCCGAGCGTGTCGTGGGCTGTCGGCATACGGCAAAGACGAGAGACCGAGACTTCCTGCTGTTAGATCGTGTGGGTAATTTCGCGTAGGCGTACACTGGTCCAGCTGCATGGACAGTGACTGTCGCACCGCCGCTCCACGCAGTGGACAACGCAATTATCCACCCCTCTGTACATTACGGACACGCGCATTCTGTTTACGAACCATCTCGCACCAAGGGCCGATCTTGTTACAGATATGCGTACGTATGTATGTACAACGTACATACGAACGTACGTGCAAGTAGGCACACGAAGTGGCACGCAAGTGCAGTAGATACGAAACCCTGTCAGCAGACGTGTATAGAGTTGTATACGTGTATATGGACATAGGTGTACACGCGTGTATGCGCATCCTTCACCTTGTTCGGTACACAGGCACCAGTATATGTATCATACATATATATGTAAATATGTGTGTGCACGTACCGAAGTTTATTCGAAGTAGACGTATGCGTTATTTCTGGAGCCGCGTCTGTAAAGCAAAGCTAATATTGTCCTCGATGCTAGTGCACGTTTATATGCGAATATATACAAATGCATAAGTGTACACGTGTGTGTGTATATATATATATGTGTATACATACCCGCACGTGCGCACGTCTGCAACCTGAAAGGAGAGTCACAGACTTCGATACGAACACACACAAAAGTACACCCATGCGTTTATTTTTGAGTACATCTCGGTGCATGTGTTTGTGCACGTATGCGTTTGAGGAGATTCGTCCAAGATAAGCTATTTCTAGGGAGAACTGAGAAAGCTGACTGCGTCAGATTTACTTCTCTCATTCTGCGTAGGCACGAAAGATACTGGCGATATCATGCACACGCAGCATCATCTGTACGAGTGCACTCGGATACTCAGTTACTTACTCATACGTATACATATATATATACATATACATATACATATACATATGTGTGTGTCAGTGGGTGTTCAACTGAAGTGGTGTTGCGGTGTCGGTTTTTGCCGTTGGCTTCCTCTGTCTGTCCAAGGACACGAGAAGATCGGCTGCCTCTTCCCATTCTTACCGCGTACGCAACCCGTGCGGTGGCACTTTTCACAATGCTTTGTAAGAGAGTTGTACGAAAATAAAGTAAACCGTGTTTCAAGAACAACAGTGGTGGCCTTATGAATTCATACGCAAGTCGTTACCCCTCGCGTGCTGCAGCGCCGACTCTGTCTACGTTATCTGCGCATGTAGGCCGCTGCAGCGCCATATGGCACAAAACTGCAACAGTCCTGCTTTGATAGGCCGGGTGAGCGGCTGCAGCTGAAGGAGCACAGCCTACTTTCTAGAAAAGAGTATTCTACCTCTAAAGTAGTGAAACAATCAAATAGCGGCGGTTCAACTGTCTGTCGCTAGTCCGCTACGACGACGCCATACGGTAGGTACTGCGACCTCTACGCCTCGAAAGGCTTTAGGTTTGTGCACTTTAGCGTGAGGATGTTAGAGGGTACCTTGCGTTCGGGTGTAACTCGAAGCTAGACGCCTTTATATTCACGTAGCTGAAGCCTAGTACTCTGCCCCCAGGACGGTGCAGAAGTACAATGTGACAAACGCGACGATGTGCATCTTGTTCAACATGGAAACACATTACGGAAAAGGTGATGACACTTTCTCTAATTGCACTTGCGTGGAGCACAGGCGTTGATGGCACGTCAATTCTCCCGGTTCTGACATGGCCAGTCTTGGCTGTTGGCGCTGCAGCACACCCTGTCACCTTTTTTGTTGTTGCATTTCTTCTCCCCTCGTTCACTTTATACCTCAGCTGTGTACACGGCTGCTGCAACCCTGTTCGAGTTTCTACGCTGCTGCTGCTATTTTAGCACACACAGACGTCTTTCTCCCAGTGCCCATGCTGCCCATGCGTACTCTCATCTGCAGTCCTATTTCTCGGGCAGCACCTGACCATGATGTCCCGCTGCCGCTGCTGCTGCCTGACGAATTTTTGTTTTTTTTTTTCCCCGGTCTTCTGTTTACGCTGGCGCTCTCCCAGCATACCTGTGCAGTTTTCGTTCGGTAGCGCGGCCGTTCATGTTCACCCTGCGCCCTACTCAGCGCCAGCTTTCGCGTTCTGCTGCGGTTCCTCCTGCAGAGATTGATCCTCGTTTAGCCCTCCTCGCACTACACCTATGAATACTCTGCTTCAATGTGTTGTTCGGTGAAACCCTGGGCAACTACATACACATATTGGTGTGTACCCGTCAACGTGTGATTTGCGTTTAAGTACATATATACGTGCACCACATGTGAGCACGTATGCAAATACTTATCACTTCATACATGAGACCATGCAAGTCCACACGGATCTATGTGCACACGTGTGTCTACTTCTTAGTCCACAGCGTTGTCGCCGTGCTGTGGCACCGGTACGATGGAGAGAATTCTGCAGTGGTGTACATTTGTATACGAAAGTGTAATTTGGGCATCCCGGCACCGGCTTAGTAACGTGTGGATCAACCGCAGAGTTGTGGAATGTACAGAGGGTAGCTTCTTCGAAATGCATGTCTACGGTTCCTCTTCTGATTGATCTTTTTCTGCCCTGCCGTATTCTTAAGGTCTTTAGGCCCTTCATTCTTCCTGTCTAATTTTGCTCCACAGACTCTCTCCTCTTTGTTGCCCACCGTCTCAGTTCTCCACTTCTGTCCTTCCCTGTTTGTCTCCTCTCCTGTTTGTCGTGGTTTCGCATGCTTATTCTCTCCTTTTTCCCTCCTCCTTCTCCGACGACTATTCTCCAGTGTCAACTGGGCAAGCTGCGTTGGCCGCAGCAGCAAGTGACTGGGCCTATCTTTAGTGAGGTGACGACCCTACACTCTAGCTTGAGACGTTTTGCGTCGTCAAGCCACTGGCGATCTTCTGCGTGTCTAAGGCTGCACCTGTGTCATGCTCATTTACGTGTTCCTTATTAATGAGTCCACGCACCGCTGGATCCACATCGTTGTCCCTGCCCAAGTCGAAAACTAAAGTCTGTGCTCCTTTATAGTTAATCGCTCCTAGAAGGCAGTACGGATGCGCGCTTTCTTTTACAGGCACGCCTCACGTAGCCTCGCTGAAAAGCACCTGCCACCTACAGTGGTTCCTACGCTGTCGTTGCTTCTATGACGTACCATCTGTCTACCTATATTATTGCTCACGACTTGAGAGTAACGTATTATTTAACATACCATCGCAACGTACAAGCCGCAGTAAAAATCATCATAAAAAGACAACAGTACTTGTCAGTGGCTGTCTGTGTGCATCTAAGGCTGTAATATAGAGTGTTTTCTTCTAAGTCTACTGCTGCTCCTTCTTCTACGTCTTTCGTCTCCTGCCTCCTCCCGTTGGCTAGACGAACAAGGTGGATCAGCACTTTTTGGAGGCAGCTAGTGTACCAGAGGCATCTACGCAGAAGATGTCACCTATTCGCAGGCACAAGCGAACGTACACGTCGCGTACTGGTGTACCGCACGCAACGACGAACATGCGAAAATGACTACAACGGCAGTATGAGTTCCATAGTTGAAGTCAGAGAAGATATCCATGTGTAGACAGCGGTGTGACGGCACTACCGAACGGTGACGGATGGTAAGTATATATAAAGGGGTAGCCGCTCAGGTCCGCGCAACTCGCTAAAATTTAGTGCGTCGTTAAAAAGAGGGGACACGATCACACAGAACATGAAGCAACCAGGTGTGCACATCCATTGTCAGATACATGCCCACACACACGCACAAGACCCGAAAGAAAGCGTGTACAGTCACGCAGGTCCAGCAAAAAAGGAGAAGTACGTGGTAATATTTGTCTCAGCTGTGTCCGAATGTTTATTCGTGGAATCCGTAGGTGCACAAATCAGAAATATGCTGGTGTCCGCAATGTGTCCGTAATACGGACTACCAAGTTTAGATATAGGACATGCTGCTGTTGCTGATATTGCTCCCTCAGATTTTTAAACTGTTTCTGTCCCTACAATCCCCGTCGTCGCTGACCACATCGAGGTCTGATTGATCAGCGCCACGTCTTTGCCGTCTACATCATCAAGTATGTGCTACTCCCCCGCATAACGCACAGCTGTGAAAGACTTCCTCCATGTGCACACGGCTGCGAAGCTGCACGTCCGTTCGTGCTTTAGCGCACTCTGCAGAGTGGCTTCAGACGTGTTTGTTTCGACGGTTTCCGGTACAAAGCAGTTGAGGACGTTGCATGTTACCGACGTGCCTTCCGAGTGGATCTCTCCTCCTCGAGGGGCCCGTTGAGCCTCCGCGTCTCAATCGACGTGCAGCTGCACGTTTCTGTGTGCAACCGCCCGTTTACTGACGCCTACGTGTGTCCCCTGTCACGTAAGTAAAAGCGGGGAGCAGGAGACACCCTTGCGTCGGAAGCGAGTAGACGACGGAAAAGCTCACCATCTGCGGCGTTCGTCCGTGGTTCAGCCAAAGGCACATTCTGCGCAGTTCTGGGCTTTCTAGTAGATTGTTCGAAGCGTTTGGGCAAGCGCAGATTCTGCAAGTGGGTACACCCTGCATGCGTGGCCAACAAGATTGTATACACGGTGTGTGCAGGCGTCCAGGTTAACGCGACATATGAACCGCATGGCCGCACATCTATGGACGTGCGTGGCGCATGCACCCCTGCAGCAGACGGACAATCTTAAAAAAAGTAATATATATATATATATGCACACAGATGTATATATGTTACTTTTTGTCTTGTACAGCCCCAGTACCTGCGGACCCCACTTTAAAACAAACATGACCACGGACTGCGCGTCCTGTAGGCGCAGGACTCAGTCGCACTCTTGGAGTGAGTTTACGTCGATACGCAAGATAACGTAAACATGCAGCTCAGCCTGACACACGAATGATGCGACTGCATGTTCATATGCGCAGTGCACGTCAGTAAGCACATAGCTACCTTCCGCTTGCCCTCCACAGTTCACCACCCGCAAGAGAAGTACGTTTACGAGTTCTCACGTTGTCACACGGGTATCAGCACGTGTGCTCTTTTCTGTGGATGCTGCGGGCAGCTTGCCTTGACCCTTACCTGTAATTACACCTCTTTGGAACACCTGTGTATACTTTTCATTTTTGGTGGCTGCGGGTCACGTACCGCAGACCTGCGCAGTGAGGCGTGTGCCGTTCTTTCCGTGACGTCGTAAGCTCATCACTTCAGACAAAAAAACATACGTGCAGAAACGCGCACTCGTAGGCAGAGCTCAAGGTAGGGCGCTTGCTCAACTTCCGACTGTATTACACACGCATATTTGTGCACCACACAATAATCATCTCCCAAAAGCGGACTGTTGTCAAGAATAGGCGTGTGTGTCACTCAAGCTGCTGGAGACCCGTGCCGCTGCCTTTGTTGGTGGTGTTTCTTTAGTCTCGTTTGCACCGACGTGTGTGTCTTCCGCAGGGCGCGGTTATTGTTCTCGGCTTTTTTGTAGTCGCCTCTACTTCGTATACGTCATCGTGCTGACTATGCTTGGCATGCTGCTCCATGTAACCAACTTGCCGTTGTCAGATCACTTGATTACACTCCCGCATTATGTAGACGAGAATATCGGCTTTCCACAAACTTGAGGTCGACCCCTGGGACGCGGTCTGGTGAACTCAAAGATATTTACGTTGTCCGCTGCAGGCTGTGGCAGAGGAACATCTGTGTAGGATGACCAGCGTCGGGCTGCTTCCTTAGAGCGCGTTGTTCTACAGGGGAGCGCTGTTTAGCTCGGTCGTGCTGCAGCTGGTTGGTAGCGTTATACTAACTACGAAGCTTAGCCGTAGTTATCGCGGCGTAGTAGAACCTGAAGAAGCTTCAACGTAAACAGGTTCCACATGTGGAACGGGACTCCCCGTAGTGGTCTGGTAAATGTCTCAGTGTTGGCCGTACCCTGCTGCAAAGGAGACTTCTGTCCAGGAAACATAGGTTGGTGTGTCTTTTTTTTTCTTTCTAATTCGTGTTTCTCCGTATGTTGCTCTTCCTGAGCGACAACCAATCCAAAGCTGTGCTTATCTATAGACCGTCGCGGCGTATTAGGGCTCCCCACACGTCAGCGTGTACGGGATTGACAATTGGAACGGAACTACCTTTTAAGAGTTCGGAAACCTTCCCTTGAGAGTAGCCTGCCGGTTCTGTGGAGCACGCTGTCGAATGTTCTGCTGAACTGTACACTGTCGCGGCTTATCAGGACTTCAAACTATTTCGTCGTATATGGGCTCGTCATGTGAGGGAAGGCTGCCTCCTGGTGGGCTCGAGGGTTTCTGCTTTGCGCCTCCACGTCGCTGCAGACGAGAGTTCTGCGTCGGAGAAGTAGCAACCTGCATCCGGGTAGTCGCCCGTTGTTTCTGCATTCCGGTATCCTTCTGATCCTGAGACAAATGCTGTTCACTTATTTGCTGAACTGCAGACTTTTGCGGTGTATGAGAACTTTCACATACGTCATCGTATATGGGGTCGGCGTCTCGAACGTGGCTGCCTCCAAGTGGGCTCGAAAATTCCTCACTTGCCGCTGCATGTCTTTGCAGAGGAGAGTTTTGCTTCGAAGAAGTAGCGTCCGGCATCTGGCTAGTCGCTCCTTGCTTCTGTTCTCCACTACCCTGCTGAACCTTGGTTCCGTGCTCTCCGCTAATTTGCTGAGCTGTAGACTTCTGTTGTGTAGGAGAACTTCCCTCCACTTTATCGTATATGGGGTCGGCATCTTGAACGAGACTGTCTCCAGGTGGGCTCAAGGATTTCTTACCTGCGGTTCCACGTCGCTGCGGAGGAGTGTTCTGCGTCGGAGAAGTAGCAACCTGCATCCGGGTAGTCGCCCGTTGTTTCTGCATTCCGGTGTCCTTCTGATCCTGAGACAAAGGCTCTCCACTTATTTGCTGAACTGCAGACTTTTGCGGTGTATGAGAACTTTCACATACGTCATCGTATATGGGGTCGGCGTCTCGAACGTGGCTGCCTCCAAGTGGGCTCGAAAATTCCTCACTTGCCGCTGCATGTCTTTGCAGAGGAGAGTTTTGCTTCGAAGAAGTAGCGTCCGGCATCTGGCTAGTCGCTCCTTGCTTCTGTTCTCCACTACCCTGCTGAACCTTGGTTCCGTGCTCTTCGCTAATTTGCTGAGCTGTAGACTTCTGTGGTGTAGGAGAACTTTCACATACGTCATCGTATGTGGGGTCGGCGTTTTGAACAAGACTCCCTCCAAGTGGGCTCGGGGATTCCTCACTTGCAGCTGCACGTCGCCGTTGTGCAGGCTTGCGCCTGGGACCAATAGTTGCATAGATCTGTTTCACCAGCCATGACATCTGACGTCGACAACTTTTCTGCTGCTCCTGGCGAGCACGCCATTCTTTACGTGTTTCAACTGTAGGTTGCTGTTCTGTATTCGGGCTTTGAAGAGGCTTGTGATATAAGAGCTTGGTGTCGGAAATCGGAGTACACCCTGAGTTGTGTGGTATTGACGTCACCTTCCTGAAGACGGCCTTGTCCCTGCATAAGGTATACGGCCAGATGTGTACTCTTCCAAAATTAGTTCCTTTTCCTTCCACTCCATGCCAAACGAGCTGAGACACCTCGACCGGTACAGCTCATGTGTTTGCGTTGAAAACATGTGTGTGGAGATGACACATGGACACCACTCCCGACAGCACACACACGCTCTGATGCCGGCACAGCAGTGGAGCCTTATAGTTGAGGCAATTATAGTAGTAGTACAGTAGTTGTATCGATGTGCTGTACACTGAAGGCAACGCTTACTACTGTGTAAGCAGACGGTCCAGTACAAAGACAGCAACCGAAGGGATCACGCGTGCAGGTTAGATGAAATGAATGCAGCTAGTAGCGAAGCGAGACATTGCAGAAAGCAGAACACATATCCGGTGGAATCTATTCCTGCGTAGCAAGTCGTCCTTCGCACATCACGCCGAACTGACAAAGCGGAGCCCACCGTTTTCTGGGTTATTCACGCTGCCTATTTCTAGCTACCTCTCCAGTGCACGTCAAATGTTGCTAACTCTACCTACACATGTGCGGACTTTCTTATGTGTATGCCTTTCATGAAGTGTTCCCGCACGCGTTATAACATGCGCAGCTCCCACCAACCGACGGTTTGACGAACACTTATTCGCGCGTTTTTAGCATACGTCTGCATCGGGTACGCACATGTAGTAAAGGCTTGATTCGTGAGCAACTACGCAGAACTGGTAGCCATTTGGGTAGGCGCCGCTATACGGCGGCACGACAAAAATAAATCCTGTTCTAGCACGTCGCGCGCTAGCGCAGTCAGTGTGGTGCCGGTTTCGTGGCTGGTTTCGCTGCGAATATACTCGTGTGCGTACGTACGCCAACTTGTTCACAAGCAAGCAGTGATGCAAGCTAACGTGTTGACAAGTGTACGTGCCCAAGCTAAAACGCTCGGGCTTCTTGCAAGCAGTGATGCAAGCTAACGTGTTGACAAGTGTACGTGCCCAAGCTAAAACGCTCGGGCTTCTTGCAAGCAGTGATGCAAGCTAACGTGTTGACAAGTGTACGTGCCCAAGCTAAAACGCTCGGGCTTCTTTGTGAACGCGCTGGCCACACGTGTACACCATACTGCTGCGTAATCAAGTCAAGAACAAACCTACGCTTTATGCAGCTACGGAGGGTGGAATTGTGTCCGGAGCCACTTGTAAATGCTGTGCACTGCCCTTTATTACTCATTGCTTTGCTATTACATAGATGCATAATGCAGAGGACTACAACGAATTCAATCCACGGTGTGGCAGATGCTAATCAGGTACATCATATACACTCTTCGCCCCCGATTCATTCTCTTTCGCATAAGTTTGTCCTGGAAACGACTGCGTCCAGGTAGCCGTCTTTAGCTGTGCAACCAACTAACTGTACGCGACGCATACAATTCCCGTTCTCTACCTACTTCCACCTTCACGTTGTAAGGTTCGATTTCCTTTCCTTTGTCACCACACTCGGGTACTGCGTACGCACTGCGAATGTCGACGTCAACACTTAAGAATTTTACGTAACAACCCAGTCTTATATGCCCCGGTCATCAAGAAGGACTCATTTTCCACTACAGTCCTCCTTTTCAGTATTGCACGGTGTCGCCTTGCCGTCGCTTACCCCTCTTTCATTAAGCTTTGCGTCAGAGGTGCGTCTCCATCGCTACGAAGAGAGTCACACGGAAGTTCTCCGCAGAAAAGGTACACTTTTTCGAGCCATCCCGGAGGTCGCTCTGAGATAAGCGATTCTATGGATCTACGCGAACGTCCTAACACGAATTCCGCTCCGTCTGGCAGCCGCCTGGTCGGAGGAGGTGAAGGATCCGCGCAAGGCACACTAGCACACGAGAGAGACTGCACAGGCGATGATGGACGCGGACAGGGGGCAGCGTCAACATTACTAGGAGGCCGAAGAAGCACGGAAGCGTTTCTCACAGGCGGGCTCGACAGCTTACGAAGAAGCACGGGACTGTTTTCTGCAGGCGGGCTGGACGGAGAACCTGCAGCCTGCCATCGAGAAAAACGTTGTCCTGGCGCGCGGCGGGGAAAGGTGGAAACAGAAGAACTGTATGTACTATCCACTGACTGTCGTCCGGCACGTGCGAAAGCGGCACCCTCCTGCCACCCTGCCGGAGTACAAGTACGCACACACTCGTACGCTTCTCTGGATGCTACTTGCGCTACAGGTTTTGTTGTGACTCGTTGATCAACTGGATGTACCTTTGGTTGTCGAGGAGTGGAACCTCCTTTGTTTGAGGACTGAAAGGAAGCGGCTGCACCTGCTCGTTTCAAGACTGCACGGTCCCAAACGTCACGGAGGTCCTTGACGGAAACGTGTGGTTGCCCCTCGTTTTCTTGGTTCGCTCGCGCTGCGCCAGCAGGTGCTGTGAAGCGGCAACTGCAGCAGAGCAGCGCCAGCACAAGTGGCCAGCCACAAGGTGCCGTGCTGGCTGCTTTAGCAGTGGATGGCGCCGAGCGGCACACGGTTCCCTTCTGCATCATGAGGAAATGGACGAACGAATTTACGGCTTTTTCAAGGACTCATCTGCACGGGTAAGGACGCCACTCTCCTCTCCAAGGACTCTCTGGACACCACCTACGGGCCGCTGAACACATTCACAGGCACTTTTCGAGGGACGCCCGGCACGCCTACGTGAGCGAGACCTGACTTACAGACGATGGAAGATGTGATAACACGTGCTAGAAAAACTCGATCGAAGCCGGCACAAGAAGCAAGTAAGCTGAGGCTTCGTGAGCGACAACTCGAGAGGCTAGCAGGGAAGTCAAGAGACTTCAAAATGCCCGACGCTATTCAACCAATACCAAGTACACAGGTTCCCCTTGAGCCTTAGAGTGCCTTTTCAACCTGCGTCTCGAGTGTACAACGTCTCGGAACCGCCGGACTACTGTTGTGCCGCTGTCGCCCACGTGACTAAAGGGCTGCCGCCGCTCCACCACCAAGCCTGCGGCGAGCTGCGACGCGCCAAGATGTCCCGCTGGTGCAGTTTGTCCCGCTGAAGGCGTCCCTAGACGACACTCCTACAACGCGATCATCTTCGCTGGTCTCATCTTTACTGGTCTCTGTGCGTGCACCAGCGACAAAGTGTCCCAGTGCATAGTTTCAGATGCCTCTGCTTCTGTGTGTAGCAAAGTGTTCAGCTTTGTTCTTTGTGGCAACACCCTGTATCATGCGCGACCGTGGAAGAACAGACTGGGGTGACCACCTTGGTCCATACAACGTGAAGTCCCCTATTCACCACCCGTCTAGACACCACGAATACATACTAGCGGTACTTAGTACACACTGCACAGTCTTACCCTGGTATTCGTGGCCTCAGTGGTCGGAGGAGAATAAGGCTAGTAAAAGCCCAGGGCGTAAACATATTTTTGTGAAGTTGTGGGGTAAAACAAACCGCGCACGGGAAAAAAGGAAGGTCCTGCGATTCGTATTAAGATGCAGCCAGTGCACCTTGCCGCTCTTGGCTTTTTGTCGTCCATAACAGGTTTGCTGAGGAAGCAGAAGCGCCTAATCTTACCTTGCGCTGGTTGCGCAAAGGCAAGCGACCCGGTTACTGTAGGAGGAGGCAATGGACTGCTGGTGGATTGTGACGCATACTGTCGAGAGGCACCGAATGTAGTACTGGATTGTTAGAGACGCAGTTTCTCTGTGCTTCCTGAGACGGGGTCCGCACCGCATATACCTGTACACACGAGCAGCATACGCGTTTTCTCCCCTCTTGTCTCGATACTGCGTCAAATTGAGAGGGCCATTAGTATGTATGAGCGGAGAGATTCGAATGTAGACGCATTTGTACGGTCCATCGGAATAGATGGCATAAGAGTTATGCAGTCCGCACCCAGACAATCTTGTCACCCTGCGTACACGCAGATGTTTTATAGTGTGTCTCCACTGTCGAGAGCAGCAGTATGTGCCTGGAAGCGTGACGATCTGGGTGTGAAAATGTGCAAATTCCTGTCATCAGTCATGTTAGCAATGTAGCCTTTACAACTCTGATTTGCGTTCGAACCACGAACACGGTGTTGTTCAACGGTAGCAGAAGCTCGTAGTTGACGGAAGACGCCTGTGGCTCATAATATGTTTGCGTCTGTGGAGAATGACTATGTACGATGCTCTGTTTACTACCTCCAACGAAGCAGCATCACGCGGGAAGTGGAAACACCTCACATGGTACGCGTCAGTGTTACCCTACAGCCTACAACTGCGAGCAACCACCGGAGCGAAGACTTAGGGACCTGGTTCTTTCAGCAGGTAAGAGCTGTCAACATCTCCCTTGGCAGTATGCAGCGTATACGTATACGCATATACGTATGCACAAGCGTAGGTACGTGTGTGTGTCCGTTGTACGTATATGCAGTTGTGTGCGTATGTATGTACGTATGGGCTCATCAGTGTATATGTCTGTCAATATGTACATGAATGCATGTACATCTGTAATGTGCGGATGCATATTTGTTGGTCTGCACTGGCATCGCTTTCCAGCTGCAGCTACGCATCCTAGAGGAAAAGGCTTCGCGTGAGACGTTGACTATGCTTCGAAAACTGCCGCAGCTAATCCTGCTTAGGGACTCTGTAAAGAAATTGCTTCAGCGCCGGCACGACTTCGCACGTTACTACTAGCCGTCGTGGAGACAGAGGTGGCCGCGCTCCCCTTCTTGTTGAGGTACGCCTGACACAAAACCAGTCATGCTCTATATAGGGTGAAAGCTGTTCGGCTTCTCACTGCAAGAGTAGTCCTCACTTACGCTGTTAAGACTTACGCTGCCAAGTCGTTGCTAGTTTACGATCGTTGAACACACTGTCATTCAGCATGATGTAAGTAATCTTCATGTATATCTCCCGGTCGCTTATTGGCATCTCAACCCACCGCTGCCGTATGGCCTCTGGGTGGTTAGAACATATTGACACGAAGGGTGTTAGGAGTGACACGCGTACCGTTGCAAGCTTCCAACGATAACATTCGCCATTTTAGCACGGCGTGAAGTACGACGAGCTAACCACTTTTCGAAGAATGGACGCGTTTGATGAGCTGATGGCAAGCGCCATTAAACACTATACGGTAAAGCAGATGCGGGAAGTGGATGCTGATCCTCTCGAAAAGCTTCTTGCATTACAGAGATGCCGTTGTTTCAGTTCGCTGCAAGCAATACACGTTTCAGCTCTTGAATTCTGGAAACAACAGAAGAAGAAGTCCTGAGTAGGCTGGGTGGTACTCCAGCGTATTGCAGAATTAATCTGCAGGCGTTTCAGGGGCACTCGGAGGCGCCTTGCTCAATTTCGCTCCTCGATTCGAAGTGTCCCCTGTCCCACTTTGAAAATGACATTCTTATAACCACGGCCCTGCAACATACCTCTATTCTCCTGGCGGAAGTTTATCATTCTACGCACTTTCGTCAGGTGGTCACACCAAAATCGCGTGCAACATGCCCGGTTGAAGCGCTCTGTATTCACTATCGTTAGTATGTGGTCGCATTCCTCTCACAGCAATTGTGGCTACCCAACTCTGTGGTTGTTGCGGAAGAACCTGCATCGTCCTCGCTTTCAAGCCGCTTACGCATCGCGTGCAAACTTTTCGGTTGTTCTTTCCCACTCGGGGACGTGCATACTTCTCGTCCACACGAACGACTGTGCGACGCGACCTTGTCTACTGAGCGTCCTCCTAAATGACGTACTAAAGAAGGCTTCTTCAATGTATTGAGTGCGTCCGCCGCTTTCAGTCATTGAGTGTGCTCAGGGACGCCAAAGTTTTTGTAGCAATAATGAATGGTCTTTGAAAGCATGATTCTTTAGAGTTGGTTCAAAACTGCTGCAGAGAATGAACTGTCGTTACACAAATTCTACTGCTGCGATCACGTAAACATACGTATACATTTACGTACACACGCCTGCACGTGTCTGTAATTACATATGTTTGGCACACATCTGGGGACGCCTGTACACGTTTATTCAGGATCTACAACGTTGGTGCATTACTTTTAGCGTGTATACTCCTGGAGGTCGTAAAACTCGAGAAAAACATTTCGGCCTCTACGCAGGTTTCAGTGTAACGTCGACAGAAATTTTATAATTTTCTCGGAGAAAGTAAAGATATTGGAGGAGAAGATTGCGAGTGCTCTGTCACAGAAGGCAGAGGGGTAAGGAAACGAGGTCAAACTGCAGAAGAAATAACTTTGTCGGGAGTATTCCAGTCTGCGTGCGCAGTCCTGTTCGACACTGATTCAGACAATCCATACGTAGACCTTCTAGGAATGTACACACCCAAGCCACATGGTATCGAAACTACCTCTAAAGATGGAACTCGCATCTCTCCGAACGTATGCACGTAAAAGGTTCTTCTATGCCTTCACAAAAAAAAATGCTCACGTATTTTCTATAATTACAAGTGCTATTTACAAAGAGATATTCACTATTTAATGTCCTCCCGCTCTGGCCGACAATGTTGGACGTTGACCCTATATACCCCATGCATACTTTAACGCGAATACACAGTGATATGTCATTTTTCGTCATACGCCGTAGCGTTACGCGAATGTCGACATAAGCCAGCTTCTCCAGGAATGCAGATATATGATTATCGCTGAAATCTACGCAGGCAGTCCGTAACGTACTGCGCGTGCTCCTGCTTGTGCGCTCACCGTTGTAACCGTTTACGAGAAACTCACTGCGAACTTTTTCAGCGAGCGGATTTTCCTTGTTGTGTATGGTTCCAATTATGCTATAACACGTGCAACATCCGTTGTGCTGCTGTCCTGGTGTACAGTTGTTATTCAGCATATGAAGGCAGCAGACCTTGCAGATACTCCGCCTCCGTCCACATGGGTCCCATGTTAATGGTAGTATTCCTCTTTACGTCTGTGTCGAGGAGGTGAAATACATATTAGTACCTGCAAATCTTTTTGCACCACTTTTCGCCTGCTGCTCTGCACTCCCGCTACGGAGCAGAACCCCCGGCATACAAAGCGCCGACTTACACGCGAAGCTTTACACATAAATGTTATCTCCACTACACCTCTCTCGGACACTAAGCGCCACATGGGGGCCCTCCCCCATACGGCTGTCGAACCCAAATCTCTGTTGGAAATGCACAGCTGTTCAGCTCTTGCTTACGCGAGTACTAATCTACGCTCAATTTCTGCTCAGCTGACGGATCTGTGGCACAAGTTGGTGGCTTTTTACTTTATCGTCCCCCAGCTGAAAAGTGTTCACAGGTGACTTTATTCGAATATACAGACACATATGCACGATTGTAAAAAGCAGAGGAAGACAAGTTCGTAAGCGTTCGGGTAAATGCGTGAAGGCGGACTTGCGGAGACTTGACGGTGCAGCTTGTCTTTGTGTGATAGAAATAATCCAGCTGGAAAAATTAAATGCAATTTCGATTGTGTGGCAATTACGCACGTACTCCCTTGTATAGCGCCTCGTGCAATTACCAACAATAGGGACAATGGAGAAATCTGAATTAATTCCTTGTGTCTCCTTTTCATCCGCTCAACCCCCCAGAAGAGCAGTAACACGTGGTGCAAGCGCAACCTGGACGGCAAAATAAGAGGAACAGCAAAAGCAAGAGAGAACAGAGGCAGCGCCACCGCCAACTACCAGACGGACGCAAAGCCAAGACGACATACGCATGAGTAGCATCAGGGCAGAAAAGTCGTTAAGGATCACAGGTGTGAAAGTGGCGTTTCAGATAAGGAGCAGGAGCAGCGGTAGTGACAGTAGGCCGGTAGTGGAAGCCGTAGAACAAGCAGCTGTAGCAGCAAAAGATATGAGGGAGCAGCATTACGGTCGAACGTGAGGGCTGCGACTGTAACAGCGGAGGGGCAGTGGAGGACAAACGACAGTTGCACTACTAGCAAAGCAGCAACAGAACAGCCGGGAATGAAGCGTGACAGTGACAACACAAGGCGCATGGCAGCTGCACCAACGGCATCGGCAGTGCGAGGCTACACACTCAAGAAGCATTCTTAGGAGGATCGCGTGGCAGCAGAAAGAGAAAAGTATCAGTAATGACGGCTGGAATTAACGGCGTGCGAGGCAGCGCAAGCGACAGCAGCAACACCGGCGCAGACCACCTCCGTCGCGTAGGCAGGAAAGCACTTGCGTAAGTGGGTAATCGCTTAGATTGAACTTGTGTGTAAAAAGAGTTTTGACAAATTCATGGTCCACATAGTATCTGCGCCCTCTCCGTCACTCTGTCTGCCTCAGAAGGATTGACAGAATGGATACCGAGTCACTTTATTCCAGTGCTGCAGATAAAGTTGCAGACGAGCAAGTACAACAACGTTTCGCTGCTTAGGATGTGAAGGAGAATCCCTCAAAGAGGTGCACATCTGCTTTTACACGGTGGGTTGCCTGAGCAACGGACAGCATCTGGCCTCTTCGTAGCACGTGCGGCAATCGCGTGTACCATACCGCACGCTACTACGTGCAGGTGCACTGACGAACGCAGCGGACTTTTATAAGAAGTCTGAAACTTTCGGCTGGTGAGTTTTTAACTCGATTTACGCACGTAGACATGTGACGGCCTACGCACACGTAAACACACATTATACACGTGTGTGTCCTTTTTCCTCCACCTCTTCTTCGAACCTCATCTAGAGTGAGCGCCACACTACACTTATACATTGTATACAAGCAGGCATACATACACAAACGCGCACCTACCTCCGTACACAGACACACACAATCTCACTTGCATGCCTAGACACAGGGATACAAATATATACATATATATACACTCTTTTTTCTCCGTTTTTGTGCTCTCTTTTTCTCTTTGCACTCATGTGTGTAATGCAGAAGGTAGACGACAGGTGGTACTTGCTTCAACAGAAGTGTTCCACCCCAGTGGACACTTGTGATTTCTTCGAAGCCACTCGGACTGTCCATCATTCGTGTGGTCTGTAATGTGTCCGTATGTGTGCACGTGTATATACTACACACGCGTGCATACTTATACGCATATATATATATATGTATACACATACAGGGTGGCATATTTTTGCATTCACACGTGTGTATCCGTGTGCAAGAGTACTGTTCAATATGCGTATACGGTTGTAAACGGATCGGTACACTCACTCAAGATATATGTAGATATACGTGTGTGTCGTGCCTTATTATCTCGTCGATTCTCCCAAAGACAAAAGAGGAGCGAAGGTCGCGTCGCAGCAGCAGCACTCTCCATAGCGCTTCCGTCACTGCTGCTCATCGCAACTTCGGGTACCGGCCCCTGTTGCACGTTTCCTGCAGAGAAAACTTCAGTCAGTTCCACAATATCCGGCCGTCCCTGACGCCGTTACACCAGTGTGTCACAGGCTAGAGCGACGCCTCTGTATACTTAAACAGATACACGTATGTACGTATATATATATATATAGCGTGTGTGTGTGTGTGTATGTGCGCACACGTATACACATATGCACCACCTTTTGTATACGCCGCAGCAAAGAAGTATCTCTCTGTGTTTGGGAGCAGCTCAGCGACCAAACATGCATGCGTATACGGACGCTTGCACATCAGGTAAGGCTCAACGCTTCTTCCAGTCTCTCCCTGTGACAACGCCGCTCGACACTGCAGCAGCGTGAGCGGCAGAATCTAAGAGAATGCACGCGCGTTGAAAACTTCTGGCGGGACCGGCTTATGGCGAGTGGGGAAGTTGCCTGGACGTCTTCGTAATAAGTGTCCAGAGATGAATTTAGCGTAAAGGCAAGGAATGCCTGCCTCGGTGTTATCTTCGATGGAAATTAAGAAGAAAAATAGCCAGTTGTGAAAAAGCAGAGAAGTGAGTGTAGAAGACATAGGGCTTCCCACATGCGTATTATAGATCCCGACTTCCGACGAAACACGAATGAAAAGCAGGCAGTCACGTACACACAAAAAAGCAAGAGAAGTGACTGTAGAAGCCGTAGTACTTTCCACATGCGTATCGTAGGTCCCTCGGACATATCGAATCAAGAGACGGCTGCACAGAGCTCCTGCTCAGAAAGAGCGAGCTGCCAGCAGCAGAGAACAACGAAGTGATGCTAGTCGAGCGCGCGCATGAGTAAATTGTCCCGAGGAGACGCAGGAAAGGCAGAAGAGAGGCAGGTTCCAGTAGAAGAAAAGACTCGCTAACGCGTGCATCCGGAGATACTCGTATGAGTGTGTGTGGGCCTGAGTGTGTGTTTGTTTATACAGAAATATGTGTGCAAAAGAGCCACACAAACGCGAGTCTCTGGTCACAGACGACTCGCTGGCCTTGCAGAGTGCTGCTGCAGCTGCAGGAGCGGTGCTGCTGTTCTTCGCAGACTCACACCCCAAGGTGCTTCATAGCGAGTGTTGAAGGTCGTTGCTATTGCTGCTGTTGCTGTTGTTGCTGTTGCTATTCGGGACTGCTGCTGCTCTTCGGTGTTGCTGCTGCTGCATGCTGCTGCTGCTACCGTTTGCTGCTGCGGCTGCTGTCTACAAGTGCGTTCTTTCCAAGTTCTGCTGCTCTGCTCCAGCAGCTACTTTCAGAGCAGGAGCAGGGTCTTGCCGTCCGGCTGCATCTCTACAGCAGCTCGTTCCCGCGCTCCTGCTGCTGCCGCGCCTCCGCACCGCGGCCCGAATGTCAGACGTGGGCTCTGCAGCAGCCGCGGCGACCCCGCTTTCCCAGAGCTGCCTGCCGTCTTTTCCCTGTTGCTCTTGCCCTCTGCGCTGCTTCTGCAAATAGTTCCGAGTAGCTCCCCGGCAGCAGCGCCACTTGCGAGTGCAGCAGCAGCAGCACCGGAAGCAACAGCAGCACCGCAGCAGCGACGGCACCACGGGCTCTCCAGAGAGCAGCAGAATGTAGACGTGTGGGCCGACACAACCTGTCACAGAAACCTTAAACAAGCAAGGCACAGCTACATGAAGGCGATATCTTCCAGGAGCATCTCACTGCCGTCTCCGTAGTCGTCTTCGATCCATTCCTCATCAGCAGCAGCGTCCTCATCCTGTTGCACCAGCTGTTGAAAGATACGTTGCAGCAGCACGACGCTAGACACGCGGCTACTACTGAGAAGCAACAGCAGCAGCAGCCCCGCCCCCACTAGCAGCAGCACGAGGACCCCCAAGGCGCGCAGCAGCAGCACGCACGGCCTGCGCCTCGTCTTGCTGCTTGCTCCGGCACCACGTCCCGCTGCAGCAGCACTAGCAGCAGCTTCACCTGCTGCAGCAGCCGCGTCCTGTCTGTGGGCAGCGACTGTTCTGTGCAACGACGCAGGAGGACCACCAGCAGCAGCAGCAGCCTTAACAGCCTCCTCTTCTCTATCGACAGAAGCAACAGCAGTTCCCCCAGCAGCAGTTTCTGCATACCCCGCCTTTGTAGCGGCTGCTGGCGTAGCAACAGGACGAGCAATCACTGCTGTCTTCCGTTCCGCTTCGAGACTCCGCCTTTCTGCGGTACTCCTTCTCGAGCAGAACCAGCTTCTTCTGGCCAGTCCCGCTTCTGCCGCTGTGCTCGAGACTCTGGGCACCTCTCCTGTTGCTGCTGCTGACTGTGCCCCACCTGGCAAGGCTGCAGCCGTTGCGACCTGCGACTCCCCTGCTGCGCACGGCGGTGCTGCAGCAGTAGTCCTTGCAGTCGTAAACGCAGGTGCAGCCAGGGCTCTGCTGCTACCCACATTTCCTCGTGGGGTGTACGTCTTTTCACATGCCAGCAGTCCTATGGAACGACCCTTCGTTCCTCCTTCTCTTCGAGTCGCTGGTACAGCCACCTGCGTTCTTGTTGCTGCTGTTCTGCTGCTGCTGCTGCTCGGGTCCCTTGCTGCTGGTCCCTTTTCCCCGCCCTGGAGCCCCGCTTCACCAGGTGACCCACCTGTCTGCAGTCCTCTTCCTTCTTCCTGCCGCTGCTGCTTTTGCGGCTGCTGCGTCCCCTGCACGGGGCAGGAAAAGTGCTGCTGAAGCAGCACCCGCGCCTGGCCAGAAGCGATAGAGTCATACGACAGTGTCAGCAGTCGCAGCAGCAGCAGCAGACCAGCACGCATGCATCTGCCTGCCTGCTGCAGCGAAGCTGCGAGACGTCCTTGCAGAAGGACGAGCGGCGTTGCGGGCGTCTTCGCTCGTGGCTGCCGCCGCAGCAGCACACTTTCCTCTGTAGTTGCTGTGGGGCGGCGAGACCCTTCTCCGTCTGCTGCTGCAGCAGCCGCAGCAGCTGCTGCGGCGTTGCTCTCTCTTCCGTCTCTCTGTTCTCCTGGGAAAGACTCGAACAAGCAGGGCACCTGCTGCTGCTGCTGTTGCTCGTCTTCCTTCTCCGGTGGCACGACCTGCTGCCGCAGCAGCGGCGAGCGCTGCTGAAAAAGCGGCGACGCATTCTCCACGAGAGAGCGACCCGGGGGCAGCTGCCGTGGCTGCTGCTGCCGGTGCTGAGGGCGACCCACGGAAGGAAAACGACGCCGCGGCGCAGCTGCAGCAGCAACAGCATGTCCAGGGACTTGCTGCTCTCGTTGACCAGCAGCTGCAGCAGCTGGTGGCGCTGCTGCATGCGCGCGCGGCCGTGTCATCGTCAAGCTGCCAGCAGCACCAGCCGCAGCCGGAGCAGCTGCAGCAGCAGCTTTCCGAGTCATTCCTGCCGCGCATTCATCAGCTGCGTCCAGGCTTCCCGCGTGCCCCCCTGCTGCTCTGCCAAAGCCACCAGCAGCAGCAGCAGGAAGAAGAGCAGCAGCAGCAGCAGCACCCGCTGCACCAGCAGCAGTAGGGTCGCCAGCAGCAGGAAGAGCGGGAACAGGGGCACGGCTGCCTCCCAAGCCCGTGCGGGTGTGTCGGTCCTGGTTTTCTGCTGCTGGCCTCCTAGTGTCGCAGGAAAAGGCAGTTTCCTCAGAAGAGAAGTTTCTGTCTTCTCTTCCGCAGTCGTCTCCTGCGCTTTGGTAAAGGAAAAGACTGTCGCGCGATTGCTGCTGCTCCTCCTCTTCCGTTTCCTTAAGCTTCTTTGCTGCGGCTGTCGCTACTGCTGCTTGGGTCATGCTGCTGCTGCTGCTCCGCACATCAGGCCACGGAGGCGTCGCAACTCCGTAGGGTGCAGGGGTCTTCCACTCGCCTCCGCTGTCCTCTTCTGCTGCACGTGCTGCGGCTGCTCCTCCTCCGACGGTCTCCGCCGCTGCCTCCGCGGCTGCCGCTGCTTCAGCTGCCGCAGCAGCTTCTGCAGCTGCTGCTGAGTTGTCGCTGAGCAAACTTCTCGCAGCGAGCTGCTTCAGTCTCTCAGAATGTCGACGGGTGATGGACAGAAAGTGAGGGTCAACCTCGAACCACGGCTGCAGCTCCTTCTCTGCCTTTTCCTGCGGCTCGCCGAACAGCGGCTGCTGCTGCGTCAGCATCCGAGGCTGCTGCTGCTGCTCGTGCTCTCTCTGCCGGTACGACTCCTGCCACCGGTCGTGTTGCTGCTGCTGTTGCCTCGGCGGTTCCTCCATGAGCTGCTGCTGACGAAGTTGCTGCTGCACATCTACCTCCTCCTGTCGCGTCTCCTCCAGCTGCAGCGTCTGTCTCTCGAGAGACAGCCGTCCCCTGCTGCTTCTTCGGCGGGCGCTAGAAGGCGCCAGAGCCCAGGGGATTTCAATTGCCGATGAGGTCGAGTCTCGACTTGCGGCTGCTGTTGCTGTTCGCTGTCGAGAAGGCAGATTGTCTGCCCTTGCTGCTGCAGCTCTTTCGCCGCCCTTCGCTTCCCTGTCTCCGCCGCTGGTGCAGCGTGGCGATGGCCGTCTGTTCCCTGCTGAACCGTCCTCTGCAGGAACCCACGCACAGGAAGTATTGCCCGTTGCAGTGGCCTCCGCGGCGGAGATGCTGTTCCGTGGGGTAGCCGTCGCTCCTGCTGCTGCTGTGCTGGTGGTGGAACGCAGCGCCAGCTGCGGCACGACACGTAGCAGCGGAGCGGCCGAAGTCTGCTGCCGCTCCCTTCCCTGCAGCAGTGTGCTGCTGTGCCCGTTACTCGAGCTGCTGTGTTGACAAGCTTTAGCGATGTTGCTGCTCGCCCAAGCGTCGTTCACGTGGCTGCTGCCGCTGCTGTCGGGGTATGCGCTACTCAAAGTGTTGCTGGTCGTGGACGTACTCGAGCAGCCACTGGCAAGTAAACGACCGCCTTCGACAGCCTGCTGCCCCCTCTTGTGTGTCCCTTCCCCGCTGCTTCTGCTGCTTAGCAACAGCAGCGGCAAGCAAGCAGCAGACGGTTTGCTGCTGCTGCTGCTGCATGCGTGTCGGTCATCTTCTTTCCTCCTGCTGCTGCTGCAGCTGCTGCTGTTTCTCACGAGTGCCGCAACACTGCCGCTCCTGCTGTTGCTGCCTCTCCTGCTGTTGCTGCTGCAGCTCGCCACTGCGAGTGTGCGAGCCGCAGGCGCGCCCTCTCTGCTGCTGTTTCTCAGCGAAGGCCTTCGCGTGCTGCTACCACTTCTAGTTCTGCTGTTGTTGCTATCCAGTGCCTGTGGACCTCCTGCTGCTGCTTCCTTGCTGTTGCTGCTGCTGCTGCCGCCGCGCGCGCTCAGACTGCTCTCTCGCTGCGACGCTGACCCGCTCTCTACGTAGCCGCCACAGGACTGTCGTAGCATTGAAGAAATAGTCGGGTTGCAGTACGAGGGAAAGCCTCTGCTTGGTCGCAGCTGCTGCTGATCTGCTTGCGTAGAGTCATATCTGCTGCTGCGGCTCGTAGAGTTCCCACTGCTGTTCAGCGCTTCCCTCTCGTCGCGACCGTCAAAGCCACTTCTAGGCCGCTGCGGGAGCAGAAGTCCCCCGCTGCTGCCGCCGCTGCACGGCCGACTGCTGTTGCTCGGGCCTCTGTTGGTGCTGTTAATGCTGCCGTTGCTGCTAGTGCTACTGCTGCTGCTGCAGCCGCCTCTGTTGCTGATGCTGCTGCTCAAGCCGCTGCTGTTGTTGCAGCGAGAAGGCGAGCGGCTGCCCACGCGAGGAGAGCGAGCCCGGAGCTGCGAGGCGAAAGCGGAATGCACCGGGTCATATGCAGTGGCTGCGGCAACCGACAGTTTTGCAGTGTTGCTGCTACGCGAGGAACTGCTGCTCCAGGGGATGCTACTACTTGTGCTGCTGTTCGAGCCGTTCCTGTCACTCCTCCACGTGTTGCTGCTGCTGGTTGTTCTCCACGCCGTGTTGTTGGCGCTGGACTCTGTACTGTTCCAGCTGCTGCTGCTGGCGCCTCGCACTGTGGAGTGAGCAGCAAATGCCGGCTTTCCTACCGCTGCTGTTGCTGCAAAGGATCCCTTGCTGCCGCTTTGCTCTCCTGTCCACTGCCCCCGCGGCCACAAATTTCCTTCTGAACTGCTGCCTTCGCTGTTGCTGCTGCTGCTGCCGCTCCTGCTGCTCTGGCTGCGGGTGATGTTGCTGCTATTGCTGCCGGTGCTCACGCTGCTACTGCCGCTGCTCTTGCTGTTGCTGCTGTTGCTGCTGCTGGGGCGGCTCTGCACCACAGGGGAGAAGACAGCGGCTACAGAGGAGGCAGGGAAGTGCTTGGGAGAGGACAAGAGGACCGAGGAAGAAGCAGCAGCAGCAGCGCCACTCGGGAGGCCAGCAGCAGCAATGTGCGCTGCTGCTGCTGTAGAGATTTTTGACGGTGGCGGTGTAGGAGGCAGCTGCAGACTGCGGTGTACGTACACCGGCTTGTCTGCGTTGCCGCCTCCTGCTGCTGCCTGCTGCAGCGGTTTCGGCATGGCAGCTTTCTCTGCAGATACGCAAGGAAATCCCGCGCAGCTCGTGCTGCTGCTGCTGTTGCTGCCTCGCCTGCTGCAGCTCCTGCGATCAAAAGAGAGAATGCATGCCTCTTAGGCGGGGCCGCACACACATACACATACTCGTGCTGCTGCTCCTGCTGCTCCTGCTGCTGTTGCTACACGCACACTGCTGCCGCTGCCAGGACTTGTTGGACGGTGCTCGCTGTCGTTTCTGCGTCGTCCTGCCTTCTCCTCTTCCTCCTCTTCGTCCTTCTCTTCCTCGTGGCGCCACTTTGTTGCTGCTATTGTTGCTGGGTATTCCCTCGTGCTGCTACAGATCCTTCTGCTGCTGCTACTAGTACTCCTACCTCCTGCGCTGCTACTTTTCTGCTGTTGCTGCTGCTACTGCTGTGTCTGCGTGCCGGCGCGCTATCCGCCCTTGGGTCGACGTCGCTGCTGCTGGTGCTACTTGGGGACTAGATTCTCAGCTGCTGCGGCTCGGCTGTTTCTCTCCGTCGGGCTGACTTTACAAGCAACGCTGCTGTGTTGTTCCCCGCTGCTGCGGCGCTTGCTGCTGTTGCTGCGCTGCCTTCCTGTCAAGGGTGCGACTCCCTGCTCGTGTTTTCTGTGCACGCGTTCCTGCTCCTGCTCTGCCGTTGCTCCTGCTGCTGCGGTAGCCGCTGCTCGTTCTGACGGTCTCGTCGTTGCGTATCTTGCGCCGCTATTTTCTGCAAAAAAAGTCGTGCATAAGCGGTGCACCGCGTAGTTGCTGCTACTGCTGCCGCAGCACTCAGGCGCTGGCGCAAAGAAGGCACGCGCGCGTCTTCGTGGGGGGTGAGTGGTGCGTCTGCGGCAGCGAGCAGCAAAAGAGGACGAGCAGCAGCAGCAACAGCAGCGCGCTCTTTTGCTGCTCACAGGCTTGAAAATCGGCTAGGAGAAGAGAGGCACCGCGCCGGAGGAACGGAAGTGAGGGGAAAAAGGAAGTATTGCTGTTGGCGACAGCTCGGCAGCACCGGCAGCAACTGCGTGCGCGGCACAGAGCGCAGCAGCAGCAGCCTCCAAGTGACAAGTGTGCGCCGCGGGCCCGCCACAAGACGCGAAGGAAGCAGCAGCAGCTGCAGCAGCGCAAGACAGCAGTCCGGAGTCATCACACTCGCGCGTAACCAGCGGTGGTGCCACTGCTGCTGCACATTACAGCGGCAGGAGTGGCAGCAGCAGCAGCGGCCCTGCGAGAGAGAAGAGACGCGTGCGGCGGCAGCGGCGGCTTCCTCTACGTCGATAAAGAAGCGCCGCAGCATGAGCGTAGTAGCACAGCCAGGAGAGGGGAGAACCAACGCCGCTAACGAAGAATAAAAGTATTGTCTCGTATGTACGTGCGTGTGTGTGTGTGCCTCTGCCGCCAGACGAAGAGGGCAGCAGCAGCTGTTGCGGAGCTACAGCAGCGACCTCCACACTCTCTTCCCTGTGTTCTCACTGTATCGGAAAGACTGCTGTTGCTGCTAGTTGCTGCTGCCCGTGCCGCACCCGACTCGGCGCCTGTTTATTGTTTGCTGCTGCTGTGGCTGCTGCTGTGGCTGCTGCTGTTCCTGCGAGTAGTGCTACTACTCTTGTACAAACTGCGGGTGGTGCGGCCGCGTGGGTTGCACAGGCACTTGCTGCTGCTGCTGCTGCCGCAGTCCATTTCCGTAGTGATGAAAGCAGCAGCGATGCGGCGGCGGGAGCAGCACGGCGCATCAACGCCAGCCGCCCTATGTTGTGCCGTCCCAAGAATTGAGCGGCAGCAGCCGCGGCAGCTACTAAAGGAACGTGACGTGGCTGCAGCCGCAGTACCTGCGCCGCCCTGATGGTGGTGTGGCCTCTGCTGCTGCTGCTGGTGCGGCCTCTGCTGGTGCTGCTGCTGCTGCTGCGGCTCTGCTGCTGCTGCTGCTGCGGCCTCTGCTGCTGCTGCTGCTGGTGCGGCCGCTGCTGCTGCTGCTGCTTTTGCTGCTGCTTCTGCTGGTGGTGGTGCTGCTGCTGTTGCTGCTTGTGCTGTGCTGCTTGTGCTGTGCTGCTTGTGCTGTGCTGCTTGTGCTGTGCTGCTTGTGCTGTGCTGCTTGTGCTGCGCTGCTTGTGCTGCGCCGCTTGTGCTGCTGCTGCTTCTTCCGCTCCTGCTGCTCTACCTGAGCGCGTGCTACTGGTCCGTATACGGCTACTGCTGCTGCTGCAGTGGTGAGAGGGGTAGTAAATGTGTGTTTCTGGCCTGGCCACCGCTGCACGACACAGGTGTTTCTCTCGCTTCCGCAGAGGTCGACTCAAAATTGTCGCAGCAAGATATTTTCCCTGTGATTCATCCGTCCGGACGGCGTGCGTCTTCCTCGAATTTCCTCTGCTGCTGCCGCGGCTCTATGCCGTGCTTCCCTCCGTCGGCGAGGCGGCGGCATGCAGAGAGCAGTTGCACATGTACGAGTTCTTCGCGCGTTCTTCTTGGCATTCTGCTGCTGCTGATGGGGCTCTGTGACGGTGGTCGCCGTTGCTGCTGCTGCTGCTACTGCTGTTCTGGCTTCTTGTCTGCCTCCTCCTCTCCCTCTCCTGCCCGGCCCCTACCCGCCCTTCTTGACCGACTGCCCACAAGAAGACCCCGCGCGCTGCAGTAGCCTTTTCTCCTGCGGTGTCGCCGGACCCCTGCTGCCCATACACAAGCATTCTGTCCTCTGCTGCAGGAGCAGAACCCGCAACGCAGATACGCGCACCTGTCTTTGCCGTTGCTGCTGCAGCTTCTTTGCTGTCGTCCACTTGACTCCGGCCGCTGCAGCTCCTGCTCGCAGCTCCTGGACGCCACCCTGCTGACCTGCTGTTTCTGCTGCTTCCCCTACTCTTGCAGTCAGGCAGTGCCCGGCTGCCTGCTACTGCTACTGCTGCTGCCGCATGTGCCGCGCGACCCTCCTCCCGTCCCCTGCATACAGCCGCTGCAGTGGCTGATGCTGCTGCAGACGGCTTCTGCCTGAGCTGCTGCAGCGGGAAGCAGCTTTCGTCTCTGCTGCCTCAGCCGCCGTCGACGCAGCGTCTGCAGCCAGCACTTCGTGCTGCTCCTGCTGCTGCAGTGCCGCTGCCCAGACAGCGCCTGCAACGACAATCTGCTGCTGCTGCTGCACGTGGCACAGGCAGATTTTCTCCCCCGCTCGTCCTGCGGCTGCTGCTGCGCGAGCCGTCCTATCTGCTGCTCCTGCTGCCTCTTCGGCTGCTACAGTCTCTCTTTTGCTGCCGACACCACTGCAGGGCAAGCGCCGTTGGTGGACTCTCCGCGGCTCACACTCCCGTGGCTCCGTTTTGTCTAGCTGCTGCCACTGCTGCATGAGCTGCTGCTGCTGCTCACGCGAGTATTGCTGTTGCTGCGGCGCACATTCTCTCTGCCTGCGGCTCTCCTGCTGGCGCCCGCATGTCCCTATCTTCTCTCGAAAAACTGCGCCTTCTGCTACATGCAGCCGCCTTGAACGCAGCAGCAGCGGCAGAAGCGACAGCAGCGGCAGCGGTAGGAGCGACAGCACGAGCAACAACACAGAAGGGGTACTGCGGAAGGAGGTGCAGCACCAGCAGCAAGGGCCGGCAGGGAGATGCTGATGGTCCTTGGGGCTGGCCGGCGGGGCTGGAGAAGCAGCAGGAGGAGCGCTGAAGCAGCAGCAGCTGCTGTCAGGTGTGCAGACACCTGAAAGAGCGTCTACCGCAGCTGTGCACCACGGGTCCGGCGCCACGCGCTCTTGCTGTTGCCGAGCGCCCCGTGTGGGCCAGCAGCAGCTGTTGCTGAGCAGCAGCAGCGGCAGCACAGTGACAACAACGGCAGCAGCAGGACAGGCGGCAGCGACGACTGAAGGAGCAGCAGGACGGTGAGCCGCAGCAGCGACAGCAGCGTAGTGGGCCCGTTCCTGCGCAGGGGGCCGTCCCCCCCGCGAGTCGCCTGCCACGCATCTCTCCGTTGCGACAGCTGCTGCGTCGCTCGCTGAGCTGCCCCGCGCGTGTTTGTTGCTGCTGCTGCGCGTTGCTGCAGACCGTGCAGCAGCAACGCGTGTCTCCTCGACGTGTGTGACTTGCTCTCCTCTGCTGCTGCCCACCCGTTTCACGCACACCTCTCCTCCCGCGCTGCTGCTGTTGCTGCTGTGGACCGCGCGACCTCCCGCCTTTCTCCGGCTGCACCCACCCGCAACCCGGCCCGCTCACCACCTCGTAAATACACACAAATACGCAGCTGCACCTGCTTATCTACCTCCATATATCTATTCACATACATCCACGTATTTCTTGGTCGCTGTGTCGCCATACATGTATAGACATTTTTACAAGCGTGTGGGCCCCCGTCCACCCCTCTCTGTTCGTCCCCGTCTAATTATCCGTCCGTCTCCCCCTGCGCTTCTCTGCTGCTGCCTCCCCGTCTCCCCGTCTCCGTATGTGTGCAAGTTGCGTCTTCGGGGGTAATATGTGCAGGAGCTCCGTGTCTCGTGCGTCCGTGTGTGGGGGGAAGTGACGCGTCTCTGCGCAGTGCATGCAGCAGATGCCCAACGCAGGCGCGCATGCGTCTCCGGGCCGCGGAGTCCCTTTTTCTGCCCGTCTTCGGAAATCGAGAAGATGCCCTGCTGCGTCTCCGCGGCCCGTCTCCGCGCAAGCATGTGTGGGGCGGGTATGTGTGCCAGTTGCTGCTTGCAAGGAAGGCCCGGCCGACCCTGCTAGACGTCTCCTCCTCCTGGAGACACACGCCGCAGCACTGCGAGAGAGACCGCTGCATGCGCAGACGTCGCCGCAGCAGGCGTCGCCTCCTCTGTGTGTGGACCCCGCCTCCTCCATATGCGCAGAGACACATGCGTACATATGTGTTTCTGTACGTACGTGCATACGAATATGTGTGGATATGTGCCCTTTCCTCAGTAGACAGAGAAAGGCACATGTGTGTGGGTGGGGGACGAGTAGCACTATATACGTAGACACGCGCGGAGACACGTAGGGGTGTGCCAGAGACAGGTGTCTCCATGCGTTTTTCCGCGGGTGTACGTACACCCCAGTTGCGCGATTGTCCACATTTGCCGGTATATTTGAACAGATTCGCTTGGGGGGGATGTAGAGAGTTTCGACGGCTGGGACAGGACAGGACTGCTGCGCTGCAGCTGCTTTGTCCCTGCTGCTGCTTTTGCGGGGCGCACTGCTGAGAGAAGCGTGCGGCGGGGCAGCAGCGGACTGCAGCTCTCGCTGCTGCTGCTGCTGCGTCGCGGTGCTGCTGCGTCGCGGGGCTGCTGCTGCTGCCCGTCGCCTTCGTTGTGAGGAGAGCAGCTGCGGCTGCGTGCGAACGGCAGCAGCACCCGCGGAGGCAGCTGGCCTAGTCTCGGCTGCTGCAGCAGCAGCAGCTTCTTCCGCAGACGTCGGCGTTGCGAGAGACTGCAACGAAGCCAGCAGCAGCAGGAGAGAGACGCAGGCGACCGCGGCGACAACTGCGGCAGCAGCAGCAGCACCACGTCAAGCCAGGCTTTCTCGCAGCAGCAGCTGCAGCATCGCAGCCTCCTGCGTGAACGGTTGCTGCCGCAGCAGGAGCAGCTGGAGAAGTAGCAGTCGACCCTTTGCAGCAACCGAAGCAGCAACAGGAGCAGCAGCAGAAGGAGCACCACCAGCAGGGACTGTCTGAAGAAGGCACGGGGTGTGAAAAAATTCGGCAGGAGCAGCAGAACGAAAAAGGAGGACGTCGGAAGCGGGAAAGGCGAGTGCACCAACAGCAACGGCACGGGTCGTGGCGCGTTCTTCTCTTCGAAGTGTAGGGACGTCCTCGTTGACCATTTGTCTACGCAGCAGCTGATGACTGAGACGCCGCTGCTTTCGAGTGAGGAGCGCATCTTGATGAGCAGCAGCAGCAGCAGCTTCTCTCACGTCCAGCAGCAGCACTTTCGCGGGGGAGGAAAGCAACAGCAGCAGGAGCTTCGCGGCTGCAGCAGTGCCCGCCGAGGAGCAGACGGCAGCAGCGTGTCTCGCAGTTTCTGACGGAAGGACAGCAGCAGCGACAGCTTCTCAGAGGCAAAAACAGACGAGACAGCAGCAGACGAAAAGGACGCGGAGGCGCAGGAGCATCTGCCAGTTTCGGCTGTGGGGCGGCGAGGCAGCAGCACGTCTGCGGTGTACGTGCACCGCGCAGAAAGTCGCGTTTTGTAGGGCTCCAGGGGTCCTCAGCAGCTGTCCTCACCGCTGGCGGCGTCCTGCGCTGCATGCGTTTCGTTTTTCTCTTTTCCTCGTCTCCTGCACCTCTCGAGTTGCATGCGTCCCGCTTTGCGACTTCTGCTGCTGCTGCTGCTTCTCGCTCTGCTGCATGTTATCCGGTCACCCCGCACAGCAGGCGAGCTCCCGTCTCCGCCTGCGTCGAAGAAGAGACGAGACACTGCGAGTGGTCCTACCGACGCGTCCTTGCTGTATTGGGGAGCGCCGAGTTTCTGCTGCGAGGCTTCCTGCAGCTCCCTGCTGCCTGCGCTCCTCCTGGGCCGTACAGACGCATGCCCAAGCTCTCCTGGTGCATGCGTTTCCTGTCTGCTGCGGCGTGCTGCGGTCCACGAGCGCGGCTCCCTGCTGCCCGCCTCCGTTTGGCCGAGGAGCGCCGTTTTCTCCTACAACAACTTGCCTTTCTTCTCTCTTTCTTAATAGGCACGTGGTCCTGCGGCACCCTGCACAGTTACCTGCATGTGCTTCTCCTTGCCGCTACATGCGCTTCGTTTTTGCTGCTGCGTGCGCTTCGTTTTTGCTGCCGCGCGTGCGCCTCTTTGCTGCTGCATCCCGGTCCTCACACACTGCCTGAGGCTGTTGCAGGACGTATTTTGTGGGAGCGGGCCGTCGGAGTCGCTTTTTCTCGGCCTTGCCTTGTAGTATTTTCGTCAGCAGCAGGAAGCAGCGCGCGGTGGCTGCTGGGGCTGCCTGCTGCTGCTGCGCGGTGGCCCACTCCTTTTTGACGTTGCTGCGACGCGGTGTCTCTGTCGCTGTCGCCGCTGCTGCGCTGCTGCCGCTGGCGCGCGGTTGCTGACTCTGGTGCTGCTGCTCGGCCGCAGCTGCTGCTGCTGGTGCGGCTACGCGTCCTGCCGTCTCCCCCGCTATTGCTGCTGCGAGGACGCGATGCTAGCGACTCTCGAATTGCCCTGCAGCAGCCCCGGAGCTGTTGCTGCTGCTGGAAGAACAGCAACAGATGCAGCAGCAGAAGGCGACGGGGAAGGAGGAAAACCAGCGGAAGCAGGAGGAGGATCAAAAGGGGAAAGCGCGACTGCGGGAGAGGAAAACTTGTCTGACGCTGCTGCTACCTCATCGTCCTCCTCTTCTTCCTCTTCTTCTCCCTCTTGCGCAGCTTCTCCGTCTTTTGCTGTTGCTGATTCGCACGGGTCGTCTTCGAGTAGTGCCGTCTCCTCGTCTCCGCCGGCAGCCGGCGTCTCGGTTGCTGCTGCTTCCACGACTTCCTCCTTGGGCGTGAGGAGAGAAGAAGCAGCAGCGGCGCCAGCAGCAGCAACTGGCGCCGCCGCAGGAGGCACCCCGCAGACAGCAGCAGCAGCAATGCCGCATCACCCTGCGACTGCTGCTGCGGCGGCGGCGCCTGCTGCAGCTGCTGTTGCTGCTTCTTCGCCGACCACACTCAAGCCGGTCAACAGCAGCAGCAGCATGAGCGTTCTCGACAGACAAATTGAGCAGCTACGAAGATGTGAGTGTCTCCCCGAGCGCGAGGTTAAAGCCCTCTGCGCGAAGGCCAAGGAAATCCTTATCGAAGAAAGCAACGTTCAGCGCGTCGAGGTACCTGTGACGGTACGCTGCCCCACCTCCTGCTCCCTCCACCTGCTGCTGCTTCTTCTTCTCCCCACGGCTGCAGTGCTGCCGCTGCTACTTCTCGAATTCTGCTGCTGCGACTGCGTCTCTCCACTGCTGCCGCTGCTGCCTCTCGGCTTCTGCTGCTCCTTCTCCCCCTCACGGCTGCACCGCTGCCGCTGCTGCCTCTTGACTTCTGCTGCTGCTGTTGCCACCACTCTCCATTGCTGCCGCTGCTGGGTCTCGGCTTCTGCTGCTTCTTCCCACGGCTACCCTGCTGTCGCTGGTGCCTCTCGACTTCTGCTTCTTCTCTCCATGGCTGCAGTGCTGCCGCTGCTGTTTCTCGACTTCTGCTGCTGCTGTCTCTCTCCACTGCTGCCACTGCTGCCTCTCGACTTCTGCCGCTTCTTCTTCTCCCCACGGCTACAGTGCTGCCGCTGCTGTAGCAGCCGATGCTGCTGCTGCTTCTCCATTGGTGCCGCTGTTGCGCCAGCGACTGCCACTGCCAGCATGTTGAATTGCTGCTGCTGCTGCACCTCGCCGCTGCTGCACCTCGCCGCTGCTGCTCTTCGCCGCTGCTGCTCCCCGCCGCTGCTGCTGTCGCGCGCCTGCGCGCCAGGCCTCCTGTTGCTGCTGCTGCTGCGCTCTCCGGCGGGGCCGCGTTCCTCAACTTCCTTCTTCTCCTTCTTTCCCGCTGGTGCGTCTTCTCTCCTGCTGCTGTCTTCTTCGCCTCGTCCAACACACCTCGTTCTGAACTAATACCTCTATATATGCGTGCGACTATATATGTAGATACATCTGTTGGGCCGCTGCCCTCTCCTAAGCGAAAAAGTGACTGCTACTACGACTCTCCTATATATATATATCTTAGTGTGACCGTATACATACATATATATATATATATCCGTGCGACTCTCCTGTATCTCTCTTTCTCTCACTATATATATCTATATGCACCATGGTAATGCGGCAGTTTTTTGTTTCTGCTACGACTGCTGCTGCTGCGACTGCCACTGCTGCTGTGCTGCGACTGCTGCTTCTGCTGCTGTGCTGCGACTGCTGCTTCTGCTGCTGGTGCTGCTGCTGCTGCCGCTTGTTGGCGATGGTGGGTTGTCTTAGATTTGCGGGGACATCCACGGACAGTTCTACGACCTGCTTGAATTGTTTCGCATTGGCAATGCCCTGCCAGAGACAAATTACTTATTTCTCGGAGACTTTGTTGACCGCGGCTACTTCTCTGTTGAAACATTTCTCTTTCTCCTGGCGCTGAAGGTGCGGTACCCAGACCGCATGACCCTCATCCGAGGCAACCATGAATCTCGGCAAATTACCCAGGTACGGGGGAACAGCAGCAGATGCCCTCAACTGCAACAGTAGCAGCAAAGGCAGCACAACCAGCAGCAGCAGAAACACCAGAAGCAGCAGAATCAGCAGCAGCAGGAGCAACAGGAGCAGCAGCAGCAGCAACAGAAGCAGCAGCAGCAGCAAAGAAGTAGCAGAAGCAGCAAAGAAGTAGCAGAAGCAGCAAAGAAGTAGCAGACGCAGCAAAGAAGCAGTCGCAGCACAGCACCAGTCGGGGCTGCAGCAAAAGCAGCAGCAGGAGAAGTAGATGGAAGAGAAGCATGAGAAGCGGATGCAGGAGAAGCAGAACGAGTGCAGGAAGAACCGGTGTCCCGCGGTTGGTGTTGTGTGGTGTACAATTTTTGTAGTAGTTCTCCAACACTTTTCTCACTTGCAGGGACGTCTTTGTTTGAGCGCTTTTGCTCATAAAGAACTGAGCCGTTGTTCACCTTGCCCAAAGAACCGCTTTCTGCCGTTGCCGTGTCTGGGGTTGAGAAGAGGGAGGACGAGGAAACAGGGAAGGGGCACAAGCAGCAGATAAAAACGACGAGGAAGCGTCGTGAATTTTTCCTCTCGTTGAGGAGCGGGACACGTTTTTGGGGATTAGAAGAGGAGGGGAGCAGCAGCACGTCTCTGCGCATGCCCGGGCGTGCCGCGCGCTTTTCTTCGTAGACATTCGTAGTATAGAGAGACGGCGAGAGAGGATGGAGAGACGAGACAGGAGGAGAAAGGGTGGGGAAGAGAAGTAAATGTACATGCACGCGTGTGTGGGGTGGTGTCCAGAGACAGAGAGGGCGGAAAGGAGAAGAAGAAAGGAAAGCGACAAGAAGGACACACAAAGGAAGGAAGAAGCCGGAAGACAGGGACAGAAAGACAAAAGAAGAGGGAGACACGCACAGAGAGGGAGATACGGAGGGGGACATGGAGAGGGGGAGACGGGGAGGAGACACAGGGAGGGAGACAGGGAGAGGGAGACGGGGAGGGACACGGAGAGACAGGGGGACACAGGGAGGGAGACACGGAGAGAGGGAGGGAGACGGGGGGACAGCAAGAGGGAGACGGGGGGCAGCAAGAGGCAGACGGGGGGCAGCAAGAGGGAGGACGGGGGGCAGCAAGAGGCAGACGGGGGGCAGCAAGAGGGAGACGGGGGGGCAGCAAGAGGGAGACGGGGAGACAGGGACACACAGGGAGACAGGGAGGGAAACGCATAGAGGGAGAGGGGGA
>KL647308.1:1866369-1888328 GCA_000727475.1 Sarcocystis neurona
TGCTTCTGCTGCCGTCCCGCGGTTGCTGCTGTTCCGCTGCTGCTGCTGTCGTGCTTCTGCTGCCGTGCCGCTGTTGCTGCTGTTCCGCTGCTGCTGCTGTCCTGCTTCTGCTGCCGTCCCGCGGTTGCTGCTGTTCCGCTGCTGCTGCTGTCCCGCTGCTTCTCCTCCTTCTCTTCCTCCTCCTCGAACTGCCCCTCCGCTGCGACGAGAAGAACACACCTACGACCACCACTTCTCTCCTGCGGCTCACCACTACTCCTATTACTACTCCTACAACGACTGTCCTACTATTACCACCACTACTGCTACTGTCCTACTGCTGCTACTATAATAACTGCTGTTTCTTTATATGCATATATGTGTGTGTGTAGGTCGTATATAAATATCTTCCTCTCCTTCTCTGTCTCGTCTTAATCTACACACACACACACACACACACCATGGGATATATGCATACCATATACTACCTTCAATACTACTGCAACTACGCGACTGCTGAGACGAGGACTGCTGTTACTACTACCACCACTACTACTTCTACTATACTATCTATTACTACTACTACTACTGTCATTACTACTATCACTACTACTACTACAAGTAGTACTACTGGTAGTATCACTGCTGCTAAAACTACTATTACTAGTACTACAACTACAACGAGTACAAGTACTACGACTACAACTACTACAACTGCACTGCTGCTATACGAGTGCTATTACCACTGTTATCCCTATAACGACCACTGCGACGGCTAGGATTACTGCTACCGCCACTACTCCTATTACTCCTATTACTACTACTACTGTTACCAATGCTACTAATATTACTACTACTGCTACTGCGTTTCGTACTACAAGTGGTTCCAGGAGTACCACAAGTGACCCGTTGTGACTGCTACTGTTGCTGCTGTGACTTGTCCTGCTGCTGCTGCTTCTCGTCCTCCTTCTCTCCGGTGTCATTTCTGGTCGCATGTACGTCCACTGCGCCGTGGCGCGTACGATCCTCTGCACTTCTGTACACGCCGCAAGAGTTCGTTTCTGCCCGAAGCCGCTTTCCTTTCCTCAGCACTCCGGCAACCTCGGCTGCTCTTCCTGCGTCGAGATGCTGCTGCTCTTCATTTGTCGAGACGCTGCTGCTCTTCATGCGTCGAGAGACGCTGCTGCTCTGCTGCTGCTGCTGCCTTCCTCCTGCTGCTGTTGTCCTGCTGCTGCGCTGCTTTCCTGCTGCTGCTGCCTTCCTCCTCCTGCTGTTATCCGGCTGCTGCGCTGCCTTCCTCGTGCTGCTGGCTTCCTCCTGCCGCTGCCGTCCTCCTGCTGTTGCTTACGTGCGACTGCTGCTGTTGTGCTGCTGCTGCTGCCGTGCTGCAGCTGCGGAAATGTAGCAACAGTGATGGAACTTGACGAACATCTAAACTACCAGTTTAAAACGTTTGAAGCCGCGCCTCCGGTAAGCTGCTGTCCTGCCCTCTCTTGCTGCTGCGCGTGTCTTTGTGTACACCAACACTTCTTTTGTAGCGACAGTTCCTGCAGGCTCCCCGTCGCCCCGGTCTGCATGTGGACACCAGCACTGCTGCAGCATGCCCGGGTGAATGTTGTCTCTCCGCTTCGACGTGGCAGAGACACGATTGCTGACGCACGTTCAGACGAAATCTGCGACCGCTTGGGGGGAAGAGGACTGGCCTCTTTTCGTGACGCGCGCCGTCAAGTCGATATGTGGCCCCCCCGGAGTGCAGTGCAGTGCAGCAGCAGCAGCAGAACCAGCAGCGACGACGCAGGCAGCAGCAGCAGAACCGGTGGCGACCTCCTCCTGCGCAGCAGACGCGCTGTAGACGAATAAATCGAGACTGAGGGAATATAATCTCTGTAGCTGTGCGCGGACAGCTGTACTACCGCATGCATGTGTGCCTCTCCTTGAGAATCCCCCAAGACAATATTCTGCGTCTATAGGCCGGGGTGGACATGTGCTGCGGCCTTTTTCGCGCAAGACAGCTATGTGAAGAAATGTGTGAGAGCAGGGGCATAGTACCGTCGGATGGGAACTCTCTGTCCACGAAGACGTACATCCGTCTCTTTTTGTTCAGTCTCTCTCTGAGTCGAGAGCGTGTCTACCTGCAGACACGTATGTCTAGTGCTCTACAACTTACACGTATGTGCCTAACATGTATATATCTCAGTATAGAGATATATGCATACGTACGTTTGTCTAGTTCTCTACAACTTATATGTATGTGTCATATATATATATATATCTCCATATAGAAACACACACATATGTACGTGTGTCTAGTTCTTTACAACTTATACGTATGTGTCGAATGTGTGTATATATATATATGTTAATATAAAGATATATACATATGTGTGCACATGTTTCTCCCTCTGTGTGTGGTGTATATATATATATATATGTGTGAGTGTGTTTGTGTCTGTGTCTGTGTTGGTCTCTCTCTATGTAGGGGGGCAGGGCTATAGCGTAGGGAGGAGGTCCACGCACAAGAAGACTTGCATCTGTCTCGCTTCATTTATCTTTTTTCTTCTCTCTCCTTTTCTCTCTCTGTTTTTCGTTATATGTAAATCTACCTCCTCCATACAGGTGTGTACGTATGTATGTAGATATGTGCATATATATATGTGTATCTGCAAGAAAACGGAGACAAGGTCATCCTCCAAGTACGTATGAACAAGGTGGTTCTGGGAGTGTCTCTGGGTTGCTGCTGGGCAGGAGCGGCGTGGAATTCCATCAAAAAAGCCTCCGCCGGATTACTTTCTCTGAGCGGCTTGGGCCTGGATACAGCAACTGCTGTTTCAACTGCTCTGTCCACGTGTCTGTCGGCCAACTCTGCACTTTTTCCTCGTAAATTGGGATTCTTCTTCGCACCCCGTGTGTGGGCTTCGATGGACAAATCGCTGGAAGACGACGACAGTTTGCTGAAGCAGACAACTCTCACGTTTTTGCTTTGATATACCTCTGTCTGCCGCAGCCGCGTCGTGAACTGCGTCTGTTTGCAGCAGGAGCAGCACCGGTTTGGCTGCTGAGAACACTGCTGCGTCTCCTGCCTTCACGCCCACTTCTGTGGGCCCCCAGCTCTGCTGCGGACGCTGTTGCAGCAGCGCCTGTGCAGCCGTTCTTGCTCCTGTTGCTGCTGCTGCGCAGCGTGGGACGTGCTGCGCGGGACTCGTTTTTCCGCACTGCTTGCGCGTATTCTCCGTGTATGGTCTTGCTGCTGCTGCTCTGCTGCAGCAGACTCTGCTCACATTCCTGTTTGCAGCCCCTCCGAGAGTAACTCCTATGTAAAGTCCTCTGGTCGCTGCACGAATATTTTTCTCTCTCTCTCTCTCTTTGTGGGTCTGTGTTCGCATATCTGTGGATAGGCGGGTATTGATATATGTGGTACCACATACACATACATACACATATATGTGTTCTCGTATATAGTGTATATGTGTATTAGGTGTTGCTGTGTAAGGCAGTCGTGACTCCCCCGCCACAGATGTGTGCAAAAACTTCCCTTTGGTCAGCCTCGTCATGTGGCTGTTCCGAGATGTGTTTTTGTTCTGTCAACTTTCGCGGCCGAACGAGACGGGCGACCGTTTTTTTGATACCTCGCGCTGTCGGATTGCTGCTGCGAGCGACTTCTGCTGCTGCTCTTGTTGCGGTTGCTGCTGCTGGCGATGTTTTATATGGCTGCCGGTAGTTTTTGGCGGCGCTGCTGCCGCTAGGGCTGCTGCGGGCAGCGAGCTCTATAATGACGCTGCTGGCGACTTGTGCCGCCGCTGCTGCGAGTGGTAGTTGCTGCTGCCGTTGCTGAGTCACATGTGGCTTCGCCGCTGCTGGACGTCGGGTCCACTTTTTTGCTGTTGCCGCCGCTGCCGATCGTTGCCGTCTGCGCTGGTGCAGCTGGTGATCACGTCACGTCTGACTGTAGCGCTGCTGCTGCTGCTAGCCGTCGTTTCCGAGCTGCTGCTCCTACTGGGCACGTCCACCTCCTCCGCCGGTGCTGCTGCTGCGGCTCCTGCGACTCCTGGCCGGCTGTGCACCTGCTGGTGCCTGTACGGCTGGTGCTGCTGCCGCTGCCGCTGCTGATTATCGCTGGGGATGTGCTGCTGCCGCTGCTGGTCATCGATGGACGTGCGGCTGCTCCTGTTGCTGCTGGTGGCGTGCCGGGCTGCTGCTGCTGCTTACACGAGTTCACAACGACGAATACACCTGTACGTTCGATGCGCGTGCTCTACCTACGCGTGCATTTGTATACTACGAATACACGGTAGAGACGCCCCAGTGTTTGCAAAAACGTAGACATACGTACGTGTATACATATTGTGTGGAGGCGTACTTACATGATACGAGTGCCTGTACGTGAATATTCGTGCGTGGGAATCGCTGTGAATAGCGTGGGGGAAGCAAAAGAGAGAAACCGTTAGCCGCGACGTGTATAAGTAGATCACCCTCGGGCAAGGTTTACGTGTATCCGTCTCTAATTCCCCCCGCATGCAGGAGTATGCACGAATACGGAATTACGCGTGATGTACGTTTGCACGCCGCGTAAGAGCCACCAACAGTATATGTATGTATACGTATTTATGTGTGCATATAGTAAAGGAGACGCCATGCGGACGCGTGCGTCTCTGCTCGTAACCGAAGAGCCTTTGTGGAAGTACACACAGATACAGATCCAGAATACGACTACACATGTAGATGCAGGTATACATTTAGCAGCAAAAACGTAAAACAACAGTACGTGAACGTAGAGGTATGGACTCGAATGTACTCTGCCCCTTTACACATATATGTATCATGTAGTGAGACGTTGTCGCCTTCGTGCTCGCAGGCGACTACAGGGGATGACATCCTCCGGCAGCTCACGCGGTAGCGGGCACTCCCAAGTGAATATTTATGCATCTGTACACCCACACACATGTCTGGATACATACTACCACCTGTATCCATTCATACATATATATATATATTGTAGGTGTCGCTAACTTGTACAGGTACGTAGTCTACACACGTATGAGCACTGACATGAATATATATACATATGTATGTATATATCGACCCGTGTACTGATGCCAAAGATGCACACATGAGCGTGCGTAGACAACTCTGCATATATATATATATATATATATTTGTGTGGAGGGGGGGGACACACACATACAATGTGTCTGTGTCTGTGTCTGTGTGTCAAGATGTTGGCGGCGCTTGGGCCGCTGGGATGATTAGGCATTGTGGTGCCGTCGTCAGCCATACGCGTGCGTACGTGCGTGCGTTCGTGTCAGTTCGTACACATGCATGCGCGACTGCAGACACATGTTAATGCGACTGGATCACCGAGCGGCGCCCTCTTTACTCACGATTACGCTCGGAGGGCCATGTCCGCGTGCACGGATATACCTACTTGGACACACATTTGTACAGACAGGCACACCAGTACGGGAACGCCGTTAGGTATACGATTAACGCTGTATGGATATACAGGCGAATACAACGAATGTGTAACGGGTCATCGGGAACGGTACATCAGGCCAAGATCTTGTAAGGTGTCTGCTGTATTACTCCCTTATCATACGATGATAGGGGCCCTCTAGCACTGAAGTAAACGAAAACCATTTTTTTAAAGTTGATTATTTCTGCTCCGTAGTGAGGGACAAACGACGTTTGAAATTGACAGGCTGACGTAGGACACTCGACTTGCCGCTGTACGACTTTTGGTGTCTGTTAATATTTGTCTGTAGGGCGTAGTTATTTCGACGCATACTTGTGGCTGTAAGGCCCACCCATACACACACTTGTAATGTAGAGCAAGCTCTCTATGTATCTCTATATCAAACACAGGTGTTGCTGGATATACGAGTTGGTGTGTGTGTGTGTGTGTGTGTGTACTCGTATCGTCCGCTCAACTATACATGCAGTTAGGCGTCGAAAAGCAACAACGTTGGACCCCGCCGGATATTACTTCTGCAGGAGTGCGTATATATATATATATATATGTGTATACGTCGACATGCTTACGCCGTGCTCCTACTGCGCCAGGTCAAGTCATCAAACGTTTCCAGGAGATTGACGCAGGAACCCCCCCATAACATTTGCAAGTGCGCATAATTGTACGTATGTATGCGTTTCGACAGAGATCGACCACTCGTGATGTACGCGTGCAGAACTTGAGTCCTCGCAACTTCCAACAAAGTGTAGGTACACAGGAGCACACGTGTGCACTCCCTCTAGCTACAGATACAACTGCTTCCCGCATTTTGCCTTCTGAGCGCGTGTACGTGGTCTTAGTCAGGCTGAAACAGGCTTCCTTGTAGGCTCATGTCTACCTCCGTCTATATTTTACTACTTCTGTCTACACATGTGTACATATATCGTTATTCTTTCGTGTAGGCAGAGTTCTGCATCGCTTCAAGAGAGCGTTTTTTCTGCCTTACACGCACCTATGGGCTCCGGCTCGAATTTGGACACCCGTGAATCATACTTCCACTCATTTCGGCGTTAGGAACATCGGAAAAAAGCCTAATGCGTACACACGCATGTCCGTGTTCTCTCGGCGAACACGTGTGCGGATAAAAGCAGTGAAGTGAGGACTTGCAGATGTAAATACTTATCTTTGAACCTGCAAACATGTGGCTCGCTAAAAGCTCGCGTGTTCAGTGACTGGTCGAGAATACGGGATCCCCTTCTGCGTGTATTCCTGCGGCGCTTGTAGCGTCTTTCTTCGTGTTTGCGTTGTACGTACACTGCAAGCGAAAGCAGTCCCACGGGCACAGGCACTGCTCACGAGAGCAGTTAAACAAGAGTGAGACATCTTCGCCAGACACCCTGTAGGCGTACCCATCCAGGCAGTTCATTCTAGACATGGGTGCATTTTCCGAAAACCGGAATGTGGACGTACGATACCACGTATTTGAGGCGCTCAAATACAAAAACGCATATTTGGTTCGCGCACTCGTGTGCCCCTCACACTTCTTCCGCCCCCTGTTTACGATTGTATACATGCACGTACATTTGGGTGCACGCGCAGTTTATACGTCTATACACATGGGCGTATGCGTAGGCGCATAGGTCAGAAAAAGTTTACACTTCAGTCCTGCACTTTCACACAGCCTGTACCGACACCTGTGCACACACAAGGATGAACAACCTAAGTTGACACACACGTATAAACGTACGGTGGTATACGCGGACGTAACAAGAAACCGTCCGTCCAAAAAATTTGGCTGTGACTGTCGCAGTATCCTAGTAACGCATAGTAGTAAAACAGCGGAATCCCTCAAAAATATAGGGTGCTTGGGAAGAAAGCACAGGGCACTTCAGCAGAAGATGAGCTCGCGAAGTATCCCTGTTGCTGGACGGCTGCCATCTGCGGTGTACGTACACCGGGGCGCCGTGCAGTCATCGACGAAGCGCGCCGCTGTCGCTGTTTTCTTTGAACCACTTGCAAGTCTCGTGAATTCCTGAACGATGAAACCAGTTCACAGTGCAATCTTTTCTGCAGCTGCTTGGCCTACGTAACTGTCAAAACGTCGAACTTCTATTTTTTACAGCGGTTCACACATCTGCGTAAACCCTGCACGTGTTTGCACTCGGAGGCATCTGTGTGCACCTTCGCTCGCATAAATCAACACAAGTCTGTGCAAGAAAGTTAACTTCGTGCGAGTGCGCCGATCAGCCCTTCGTGTCTCTCTTTTTCTGCCGCTCTCTTTCGCTAAAGTTGTGTGTGTGTGTGTGTGTGTGTACACCTGCCTCAGTGCCAGTATCTACAAGGGTATTGGTCGAGAAAAACTTGAGACGGATAAGAAGCCCTGCGCGAGGCGCAGAATTACTCTGCAGCTCCTGCCGCTCTCGTCGGCTTGTCGAGGCGCACGCACGTGCGTCGCCAGAAGGTGTGTCTCCCTCGTTTTGCGGCACCCTGTTCTTTTTCAAATTTTTTTTCATTGTGTGTGTATCAAGAGGTCCTTTGAGAAAATCAAGCACCTGCAGGAGGAAACGGTGCGGGTGAGAGGCACTCGTCGTCTACGAATGGGAGGCGCTTGTCGTTTACGAGTTCGAAGTGTTCGTGCAGCAGAGTACGGAGTTCTTCTGGCTTCGGCCACCGGGAGACCACCGCAGATTCTCCGAGACGCCTCGCGTCCGCCTACTTGACGCGACTCAACTAGCCATAGTGTGTGCTGGACAATTTCTTCTCACAAAGACTGAGATATGTGCACGTGGGGCCGTGTACGTGAGCGTCCCTGTGTGTGTCACGTGTGTCCGTACACAGGAGCTGCTGCGCAAACGCAAAGTAGTTGTTTCATGTACATATGCTAGCGCAGTTCTACGAATCGCTGGTTTTACAAAAATTTATATGTGCACGTCTGTGTACACAGAGAGACAGAGAAAGAGACAACCATGAGCAGGAAAATACAGACGTACACCGTATTCATACATCTCTATAATAATCACGTGCCCAGGCCCTCAGACACATATACATATACATGTATATATATATATATATATGTGCTTGGACATGTATGTGTGCATATACAGAGGTAAATCTAAGTCTGTGCGTATAAGACGTGCTTGCAGTGACACGCCGTCTACCAGGCAGGCTTGATGTGACCGGATACCCTGATATGAGCACGTCTTTTTTTTAATTTGCGCGGAGATGTCGTGGAGAGGAAAGGGTCTCTCCTTACGAAACAGCAAACCTGCGGCTTCTTCAGGAAGCGAAACAAGCTACGAGGAACCTAACAGACTTCACATCGACGGGTGCACGTTTGCATACAGACACACACTTGTGTACAAAGGCAGAGGGAGACACCACACGTCTCGAAGCAAAGAAAAGAAAGAGACACAGAGCGACGGTTGGAGCGCAGCTCCTTAGACACTGCTTAAATCTGACTACGCGGCAACAAAGAGAAATAGAGTATATTTCAACATTTAAAGCATGCGCTTGCCAAACAGTATATGGCAACACACGTACGTATATGTGGGTGTAGAGAGAGAGAAGGAAAGGGAGAGAGAAGGGCTCGTAGACAGATTGCCAGAGATACACACATACGCAGGTAAGACAGTGAAAAAGAAAGGGAGACGGATTAACAGAGAGGAAGGAAGAGAGAGGGAGACAGAGGGAAATGTGCACACAAATTTGGATATATATATATATATATATATATGTATATATAGAGAGAGAGGGAGAGCGAGAAAGCAGCATCCTGACATACGTACACGTATGTGTACATAAGCGGATCGGACGGTCCGTTTCAAGAGAAAAACTGTCACTCATGTGTGCTGCCGCTGCTGCTGCTGCGTACCCTGTGATAGTGGCGTGAAGGAAAACTCGGGGCCCAAGAACTTCCGCAGCCGCGCAGTCGAAACCGTCTGCCGAACGGCAGCGGCAGCAAGAGCAGCAGCAAGCAGAAACAGCAGCAGCAGCAACAGCAGCAGCGAACAGCCATAGCTAAAGCACTCCTACACCTACATGCAGACACGTACACACACAAAAGACACGAAGACAGAGAGAGAGAGAAGGGGAGACGGCGATATGGAGAAATGTAGACTCGTGCGTATATCGGTAATGACAAGCACATGTACGTATATGTACGGACATGTGCAGGTACAAGGAGCAACACTAGCAGCAAGCAGCGCTGCCTGACGCATCCATGGAAATATGTGTATATATATATATATACGCATACGCACACACAAAGGTAGAGAACGAGAGTTGAATAAAGCGGCTACACCTATATATATGTGTGTGCGTATATATAGAGAGGAAGGATAAAAGCATGTACATATATATATGTATATATACATGTGTGTATATACATACGGACACACAGAGGGAGAGGACTGGAAAAGTATATACACGCATACATAGCGAAAACTTCATACATACACAGAGGTGTATACATGCAGACAGGGCGACAACGACAGCATGCAGGGACGGCTACAGAAGTGCCCATACATATATATGTATATATGCATGGTGGGTGTATATTGTATACGCACAGAGTATATGTACGTCCATTCGTAGGTACGGAGACGGAAAGATAGAGTGAGATAGAGAGAGAGAAATTGGCTTATGTACATATGCATGTACGTACATCAGGATGTTGCTTTCTACAGGTATACACATATATATATATATATATCCATGTTTGCATGCAAATTTCTCTCTTTTTCTGTGTCTGTCTTTGTCTCTCTGTCTTTTTCTGTCTTCCTCCGTCAAGAACAATCAGACGAATAAAGGGCGGCGACGGAAGCAGGAAGAAAACGAAAGGAAGATATGTACACTTCTGTCGAAGTTCAATCTGCGTGTATGTACACACTAAGTAGTGCAACTCAGCGAAGTAGAAACGGATGTACGTAGAAGGACGTTAGAGGAGAAGGGAGAGAATCCTGACCTCAACAAGAAATGTGTAGACCTGGGTATTTGTTTGTGTGCGAATGTATACCGAAAGATGAGGAAAATAAGGAAGAGAGACTAAAAAACTAATCGTCTCACTGGGAAGTTGTTTATATGCGTAGCGTATCACATGCACGTATAGACAAATAAGACGCAAAAAAGCAAGTGTAAAGGTACATATAGATATACACATAGACATATATAGACGCATCTGTGTTTATTCACATACATATATATACAGATATACATGCACATACAGATGCACACATGTATGTACATATATGTATATACGTGTATATAAGTATATATATATATATATGCATATATTAATATGTACAACTACATGTATACATTTATTCATACATATGTGTATACGCATATGCGTTCATCCACATATGAGGTAGACGTTGAAGCTCCAAAGAAAGCGAAGGCAAGGCACAGGTGCATGAGGCAGCGGAGAAAGACAATCGGCAGCATATACCCTTTCGTACGGAGATACAGACATACAGCTAGACAAATCTTTTAACGTATATTTTAAAGGGATAAAGTATATATATATAGCGAAGACATATATATATGTACATATTCGTAGATAGATAGAGTAGATATAGATAGATCGATACAAATAGAGAGAGACAGGCAGGTAGAAGACTGACATGGATAGATACATACACGGACTGATATAAAAAGACAGTCAGATAAACAGGCAGACGCAGAGACATACATAAACAGATAAAAATAGACAAACGGATATATATATATATATAGATAGATAGATAGATATACGTGTGCACGTAACTAAAATATATAGATATACATGTTGATATATAGGTAGATGTGGACACACATACACACATAGATAGACAGATATATATATAGATAGATATATATGGAGACAGACGGAAAGACACATGCATTAGTAGACGTGGATCGGTTAGCAAAAAAGAGAGAGGCAGTTCGGCCCCACAAGAATCTTCTCCTCTGCAGTTAAAAAGAACGGACGAAACTCCGCGGCCACGTCAAGTTGAATGATATTACTGGACTGTCTATACAGACAGACATAACTACGTCGATACGCATCCTTTACATCTATACAGAGGAACACACACATACATCCAGCCATATATATATATATATGAATACACAAATGTGTTAGGCAACACACAGACACATATAAGTCTGTGCAAAGATTTTCATATATATATACATATATATAAATAACAATATATACATGTATATATATATATATATATATTTGCTGAATGTAGGAGTGTGTGCAGAGACGCATGCAAGTCGATATACATACATATGTGTATACATGAGAAGATTGTACAGAGACGCACACAACTGTGTACAAAGGGAAGGACATATATGTCTATATGCGTGCACGTGTATACGAGATGCACACACAAGTCTATACAGAGAAATATATACACGAATATCCACAAGTGTATGCAGAGACACACAGGGAGATATACGTGTTTACACGCCCACATATATCTGAGAGGAATATAATGAAACAGACAGAGGGGGATAAACTCACTTTTTTGTAGACGCCGTCGGGCTTTGATGCGTCGAACTGCACGCCGCGCAGCAACATCCACAGCAGCCGCGCGGGCCACGCATCTCTTCCACGAAGACGGACATATACATATATATATATATATAAATACAGGAACACGGGCATATATACGTATGTTCTCGCGTAGGTGTGTGTCCGGACATATACGTATATACATGTATATCTGTATACGTATTCTTACGCGTCCCTGTCTGGCTACTTATATATACACATAAATACATATATTCTCTCGAAGATGTGTCTGGGCATGTACACATGTGTATGTATATGTGTATAGATGTCTTCTCATTCCCGCCTATTTCTGTCTGGACCTGCATACATATATATATACATGTATTCGTAGAGAATTTATACAGATAGGTAGATGTAGACAGGTAGATACATACATACATATATTACTGAACGTAGGTCGTTTCCCCGCAAAAGTTAACAGGCACTGCTGACGCAAAACATGCGGAGCTACGCACAAATATACAAATATTTATATAATATGTACAGAGAGAGACAGATAGAGGAGAGGCATGTCCATATATATATACACGAATAAAGAAAGAGACACAGACAGAGGGATGAAGGGACAGCACGCACATATATATATATATATATGTATAAGTAAGTGTCTGTGCATGCCTGTGACTACCTGTGTGGTTATATATACGCTGATACGCATGTGTAAGCTCTATGTATGATGCCTGGCTATCCTGCTGTCCACCGCTGGCTTCAAAAGAAATGGGCGGCTGAGGTCGTTCCTGCAGCTTCTCTTTCCTGGTGGGCATGCTGCTGTTCTGCTGCCGCTGCTGCTGTGCGAGGCCCGGCTGCTGCTGCTGCTGCCGGTCTGCTTTTTTTCCGCAAGTCTGCTGCTGCTGCTGCTCTGTCTCTCCTGAGTCCGCCCCGTATTTGTGTACCGCTGCTGTGCGGTCTCGGGCTCCTTCGCTGTAGTAGCGTGCTGCAGCAACGCCTCGAATCTACTACTACTCTGCTGCGGCTCTACCCGGCTGCTGCTCCTTTTCGGCTGCTGCTACTGCTGCTGCTGGAGCTGTTCCTCGTTCCCCCTCACTTCCACTCGGTCCTGTAGGTCAAATTCTTCCGCAATACGCATCGCCAAATCTCTGATGGAGACTTCTGCAGCACCAGCAGCAACAGCAGCAGCAACAGCAGCAGTGGCAGCGTTAGCAGCAGAAACGTGAGGGGGACTCTACCGGGGCACTGCAGGACGGGAGTTTGTGCGCGTATACAAAAGTCGTCCCTCGTCTGCTTGTAGGCAAAGAATTGCATGCACGTATATATATATATATATATATATGTATGTATCTGTAACCGGGCGTGCCCGTACATCGTCGTTGTATGTCTGTGTATGTAGAGTGAAAAAGAGAGAGACGGAGACAGATAAAGACAGATATAGAGACACAGCGATGGAGAATTTTTTAAGCAGACGTACATATAAAAGAGCTTCGACGTAGCAGATCCGGAGAATGGGGTGGACTTTTCTACACCTCTGCAGGGATGCTGGGTATACACAGACACAAGCTCATGGCCTTTTTCACTTAACCGCGCACACATACACACACACACACATATATATGTATATATATACGTGTATATACACATACACACTTACATATATATGCGCATACACACACACGTACACACATACACACACGTACACACATACACACACGTACACATATACACACACATATGCACATATACAAACACATACACATATATACACACACAGACATACAGACATATATATATATACATACGTACAGGTATATATATACACACACAGACATATAGACATATCTACATACGTCCACGTATATATATACACGCACAGACATATAGACATAGCTACATACGTACACGTATTCATATATATATATATATACACAGATATATAGACACACAGAGACATATACGCATAGAGAGACAGACGTGACAATTTTGTATTTTGCCTTTGTGTCCTCATAGAAACGCACTAAAACATACATACATACATGCATACACACAGAAGGGACTCTTCCTACTTTTTGAAGAAGAGCAACCTGGGGAGATTAAAGGGGAGGAGGTTCGCAGACTTTTCTATTTCTTCTTCCACGTGCGTAAGTAGGAGAAGGATGTGCGAAAAAAAAAGAGAAGGCAACTCCGTCTTGGCGCAGGAGCGACAGTCTCATCTCTGTCTCGCATGTCTCTCTATCTCTCAAGTGTACGTACACCTGGACACGTGCACGTCTTGACGAATAGGTGTAGACGCGCATGCGTGGGTACACACACAGAACAACAAAAAAAAAGAAGAAAAAAAAAGGGACACAAATACCAACACATAAAAGAAGAAGCGGACACACTTGCGCGCCGCGTAGCTACGCATCTTCGCATCTACAGAGCAGTGCACCTTTCCAAAGCCATGCTTTCACACACATATGTACACATATATTTATATATATATATATATATATATATATATGTGCCTCTGTAGTGTCTACCCAGACGCATGCATACAAATGCGTACGTAAAAAGTATTTGCATATATATATGGATGTGGCTCTCTGCAAGGCATCCCCAGACCCACGCCTATACATATACATACACGCAAATATTTATTCATGTATATATATACATATATATACATTTGTATATATATATATATGTCCCTGCGTTGCGTCCCGAGACGCATGCCTATAGATACATATATATACAGATATTCGTGCATGTGTATATATATATATGTGTCTCTCTGCAGTGCATCCCAGACAAACGTATTTATATATGTATGTATATATATGTATGTGTATGAATATATATCGCTGCAGAGCGTGTGGCCAGACGGCCACATATACACGTAGATAGATATATCTACGTGCACGTGTGTGTGTGTGTGTGTGTGTATTTTTTTCTGTCCATTTATGGGCGCCTGCAGGCGCACACGAAGTGGAAGAATTCAGCCACGTCTACGGTACGATAGGAGGGAGCCACGCTTGCAAATAGAAGAAAGCTTCCGGTGTACGTACACCCGAAAATGAAAGCGAAGCGACGGGGCAGATCGTTCAAGGAAGCAACAAGAGCAGGCGCGGCAGAAGTGAAATCGCCTGCCACTGGCACAGGAGTGGACGAAGCAGCAGAAGGAGAAAACAGACGGATTTGCCGTTTTTTGCAAAGAATAGAAAGTGCGTGACGTCACCTCTCAGCTTCTCAGGAAGTGATAAAGACAGAAACAGAAAACACCAGAGATCGATACATTTGTGGAGTTCCAGAGAAGCCAGAGAAAACAGCGTGGAAAGCGACAGCAATTGCTACACACACACGCATGTCTATATCGATGAACGCACTTGCTGAGCATAAGCAGAGAGCGACTAAGAGGGAGACCCGACGGTGTGTATGTGTGTGTGCGCACCAATACGTACCAGCGAAAAGAGCGAGAAGGACAGGGGGAGAAGAGAACAGATGGAAAGGAAATGTGGACATAAAAAATCGTTCAAAAAAGTGCAAAAAATGCAGAGAAAGGGTGAAGTCAGCGTGTAGGTTGGGGGAGGAGAGCGCGCAGAGCGACAGCAGCAGGAGAGACGGAGAGCGGCGCAGGAGACACGGCGACGGGGATTCGACAAATCGCCAGAGAGACACGAAGACGAGAAGAGAAACGGAAAGTAGAAGAGGAGCAGCAGAAGGGACGGCGAAAAAAAAGAAGAGGAAAACGAGGAAAAAGTACGGGGGGAGAAGAGGAGGAGAAGACGTGTGAGACCGCCCCTCCAAGAAGACCGGAAGTGCACGTCCACATGTGCCGCAATTAAGTGGGGGGAGAAAAGCGAGAGAACAATTTGCTGCACAAGTCAAACAGAGACGGAGAGAAGAAAAGGAGAGCCGCGCACGAGACCGACGCATGCAGACGCAGTGACACACGTTCCTCGCCCGTCCACGCAGCAGGAGACTCAGTTTCTCCACGCGTGTGGGGAGAAAGAAGTGGACGGCTCGGGTTTTGCGGTGAAGAGAGGAGGCTACTGCTCGAAGAAAACGAATAGAAGAGAAAGCAAGTGTTCGACACCTCCCTCGCTGCTGCGTCTGTCATCTGTGCGGCACAGCAGCACGCTGCGAAAACACGAGACCAGTGCTGCAGCAGGCGCAGCAGCAGGAGCAGGAGCAGCAGCAGCAGCTGCAGGAAGAGCAGCAGCAGGAGGATGTCGGGGAAAATGGCGACAGCAGCGGCAGCAGGGGGGCGCACGCACCTGAATCGGGTCCGTCGGCAGCGAGAATCAGCAGGAACGGGACCCCACCATTATCCCGCTGCTGCTGTTGCTGCTGCTGGGGTGCTGCTGCTGCTACCTCGAGTCCTCGGTTCGTTTGGGCAGCAGAGAGAGTGGCAGCAGCAGGCGCGTCGGCCGCGGCAGCACCAGCGGGAATGTGAAGAAGACCAGCAGGCGCAGGAGAAAGAGCAGCAGACCCTGGCTGCAACGCCGCTGCTGCTGGTGCTGCAGCGTCGTTAAAGAAGAGGAGGGGAGTGGAGTCGGGCAGCAGCAGCAGGCGCAGCATAATTTCCGCGCAGTCGTCTGCGTACAAAAACTGTCGTAGGGGTCTCCCACTTCCTGCGGCAGTCAACTTTCCTCCTCCCTCTACAAAAATTGAAGAACAGCAGCAGCAGCAGCCTATTCCTGGCGCATGCCCATGGCAGCTCTTCTCCCCACCTTACCGAGTGCTGGTGAATTGCTACAGAATTCGCGCAGGCTAGCCGTCCTCGGCAGAAATCACTTCATTCACCACGTCCATACGTGAACAGACCTGTCTCACGAAAATATCTATCTCTCTACACATATACATATACCAATGCATGTATACGTACATATATATTTGTCTCTCTCTCTATACATATATAGAGATATACGTCGGTATACGCTCACATAAATATATCCATATACATATATATATATATATGCTTTCCTCTCTCTCTCTCTACATATATATATATATATATGTATCGGTATATGTATACATGCGTATACATACACACATATTTCTGTCTTTCTCTCTTTCTATTTATATATATATGTGTATGTACTTCGTTATACGTCTACACATATATATATATATCTCTTTTTTTCTTCCCTATATATATATATATATACATATATATGTATCGGCATATGTATATGTGTGTATACATACATACACATATCTCTCTGACTCTCTGCCTCTCTATATATATTTATATATCGGTATATGTATACATAAATATATGTCTCTCTGTTTTTCTCTATGTATATATAGCGGTATATGTATAAACACATATACATACACATCTATATATATATATTTCTCTCTCTACATTTATATATATAAGTATACGTATACGTAAATATATGTATTTCTCTCCGATTCTCTCTACGTATATCAATATCTACGTCTCTCCCCTTCCCTTTCTACATATGTGTAGATGCTTATAATATGAGAAGCCTTACCGCCGCTGCCACAGATATACAAAAAAATCTACACATATACATGCACCTACCCATATATATATGTACAGAGAATTCCTCTATAGCGGTGCGGCAGAGATTGTATGTATACATGTATCTATATTGAGAGAGGGAGAGACAGAGGGAAGAGTCATTAAATTCCGATAGAAGAGTACATCCACTTTTATATATATACGTACACAGAATGCTTAAATAACGGCAGCAGAGAGACTGACACATATACACATATATATGCAGAAAAAGTGAGAGAGGAGCCCTACCGATAGAACAGTATATATATATGTACAGAAAATGCCTGAATAACGGTAGGAGAGAGATTGATACATGTATACATATATAGAGAGAGGAGTCCTACCGATAGAACAGTATATATATATATATATGTACAGAAAATGCCTGAATAACGGTAGGAGAGAGATTGATACATGTATACATATATATATATACATAAATACATGTAAGGAGAGAGAGAGAGAGTACGACGGATAGATATATAGATAGAGATATATACAGATAGATATATAGATATATACATGGAGAGGTACTCAAATATATACATATATATTCATATATACATATAGATGCATCTGTGTACCTATCGATAGACATCCATATATATATATGTATAGAGAGATAGATAGAGATAGATATATAGATACACAGATGTATAGGTAGATGGATGGATAAACAGATACGTGTGGGCGACTGACGCTGGGCAAGGAAAGCTTTATGGACGAGAGCAGGAAGCACGTGGCCAGCAGAGAGGGAGAAATTGTCGTGCGGTCCATAGAGATTTGTTGGGCAGACGCAGCGCCACGCGTATTTGAATTGCTGCGCATGCAGGCGAGCCGTAACCTCCAAAATTCGTTTTGCATGCGCGTAGCCTTCGTTTGATGCATGCGGCGGGCCGTTGCTGCGCCAAGGTTCATCGATCTCAACCCACACAACCAGCAGCAGTGTCGAGAGCAGCAGCAGCACCAGCAGCAGCAGCAGTGCAGCACTGGCGCAGCACCAGCAGCAGCTGTGTCCATGAGAAGGGCAGCAGCAGCAGCACCGTGGCAATAGCAGCAGCAGTGTTGGTGGGAGCAGCTGCAGCAGCGCACCCGTGTCGCGGGCAGCAGCAGCAGCAGCGCAGCAAATATCGAGAGCAGCAGCAGCAGCGCAGCAACAGCGGCAGCGGCCTCAGCAGGATCGGCAGCACCAGGAGGGCAGCAGCAGCACTACGCAGCACTGCACACGAGCACCGCAGCAACAGCAGCTATTACACGAAAGGAGTACGGGCAAACCAACAGCCACGCGTAGGCATGCAAAACAGCGCATAAAAGACACCAGGAGCGGCAAAACAGCAGCGGCAGCAAGTCATTTCTTCACAAAACTGGCTGCTGTTCCACTGTTGCTGTTGCGGTTCCACTGTTGCTGCTGCTGCTGCACCCCTGCTGCCACGTAGCTGCGGCCCTGCCGCTGCTTCCGCTCAAATTTCTGTCGGTACGTGGACTATACGGCTGACATTCCTGCTGCTGTCTTTGCTGTTCTTGCTGCTGCGGTCGCAGCCTCTAGTGTTGCTGCTTTGAAATCAGCTCTAGTTCTGTTGCCACCCCTTCCTTCTTCGCTCCCCCCCTACGTCTCCTTCTGCTGCGGCTGCTGATTCTGCCTCTGCTGCTCCTCCTCTCCCTCTGCTGCACCTGCTGCTGCTTCCTGTCTCCACCTGCTGCGGCTTCTGCTGCTGCCATACTGCGTTGTCGTACTGAAGAAATTCTTCCCGCATTGGCTGCCCGTCAGGCGCCCCTGCCGCGGGGAAGACGCACGTCGACAAACAAAAAATTGCTGTTTTCACCTGCATGCAACAAAAGACAAATCAGGAGAAACAAGAGCTCGAGCAGGAGGAGCAGCAGCAAGAGCAGCAGCAAGAGCAGCAGCAGTGACCCAGCATCAATGGCAGAGATAGCACTCGGTATAGTAGCAACCACACAGCCCACCGAAATGCAGCAGCAAGAGCAGCAGGTGTGAGGAGGTAAACTCTAGCAAGAGGGACAGACACAGCAGCACTCGTCATCAACCGGCAGCAGCAACACCAGCAGCAGTACCAGCGGTGAGGCAAAGCTACCGGCAGCACCGATAGAAAAAAGAAAGCAGCAACAAAGAGATATTGCTTTAGAGCATGCGTGCGTGCCTCTTGAGAGGCGTCTTTCCTTACTCGATGCTTGTGCGCTGCCCGGACGACGCTTTCGTTGATTTGCAAGTTTTCTTCGAGAAATTTCAGCTGTACGTACACCGCAAGCAGACCGCTGCACCAGAAGCACTCGGCCGTCCGTCCCACACCAGAAGCAGCGGCGGCGCGCCAGCGACAGCACCAGCACTCACAAGACACAGCAGCAGCAGTCCGGCGCAGCAGCAGCAGCACTCGACTCGCAGCAAAAAGCAGCCGCCGCGCCAGTCGCAGCAGCAGCAGCAGGACAGGAGCACCCCCTTCGCCAGAACAACGGCAGCGACCGAGGAGCAGCGACAACCGCAGCGGCACCGAACAAGCGACAGCCACACGAGCAGTCGAGCAGTAGCTACTGCCCGGTAGCAGCAGCAGCACTTGCAGCGTGTGTGAGCAGCAGCAGCCGCACATGTCGCAGCAGCAGCAACACACGTGACAGCAGCAGCAACACAAGTGACAGCAGCAGCAGCAGGAGTAACAGCAGCAGTAGCAGCACAAGTAATAGCAGCTGCAGCACAAGTAACAACAGCAGCAGGAGTAACACCAGCAGCAGCAGCGAGAAAGACGTAGCAGGCGCTCGCACGGTCGAGGCGCGCTGCCTTCCCAGCAGTTGTGCTGCTGATATTCGTTTGTGGCGCGCAGCATCCTTCTCTGACGGCTGCTGCTGCTGTTGTCTGCAGAGGTAGCTGGCACATCTGTCGCTGCGGCTCCTGGCTCGCTTTTCTCTGAGGGTCGCTGCTGCTGTAAGGAGCGCTACTCCGCCGTTCCTCTCCCGACGCTGCTGCTGCGGCTGCTGGGTGTCTTTCCTCGCCCCCCCTGCCACTCCTGCCGGCTTCCCTTGTCGCTGCTGCCGCTGTTGCTGCTTGGCTTCGCTTGCTGCTGCTGCAGAGATTGTGCGACGTCTCACGTTGTGTTCGATGTTCGAGAACAGCCCGCCCACGCGCGCTGCCAAATGCAGCAACGCCGTCGGCTGGTACCTCGCGAACAGACTCTCGGTCGCAGCAGCACTCCTGCAGCAGCAGCAACAGCAGCGTAGCAGCAGCAGCATCGGCGTAGTAACCGCACGCATCAGGTGCAGCAGCAACAGCACTCGAGGAAGCAGCAGGACCGTCAGCAGGAGCAGGAGCGGCAGCAAGTGTAGCAGGAGCGGCAGCAAGTGTAGCTGGAGCGGCAGCAGCAGTAGCAGGAGCGACAGCAGCAGGAACAGGACCGGCAGCAGGAGCAGGACCAGAAGCAGGAGCAGCAGGAGTACAGAAGGTCGATGGCGGCGACAGCAACAGCGGAAACGGACCGAAATTCGACGCGCAGCAGCGGCAGAGCGCAGCAGCGAGGTGGAGGAGCAGCAGAAGTGCCAGGCCCACAGGAGAATCAGCAGCACCGACGAAGACAGCGGCAGCACCAGCAGCAGCAAGAGATGTAGCTTGCAAGAGAGAGTAGCGCTGGCAGTGTGGTGCAACGCAGAGGAGCAGCAACAACACGGCAGGAGCAGCAGCGTCACGCAGCAGCAGTAGCAGAAAGGACGTGGACAGGCCGCCGGGGGCTTGCAAGCGAGTCTGAGACACCGACTTGCGCAGCAGCAAGTGCAGTAGGAAGAATCAGAAGCGCGCGACGCGCGCGACGCCCCAGCAAGCAACAGCAACGAGGACCAGGAGGACGAGCAGCAAATGGCAGTGAAAGACGCAGTCCAGAACGCACAAGAACAGCTGATGCCGGCAGCAGCAAGCAACAGCAGCAAGCAGCAACAGCAAGCAGCAGCAGTAGCAGCGGAGCAGAGCAACACGTCAGCAGCTGCCCCCGGGTATCGGTCAGGGGGCAGCAGCGGCAACTAGTTTTGCAGCAGCACTAGGAAGCAGCAAGAGCAGCAAGAACACAGAGGAATCTCGACGTTCATTCAGCTGCAGTCTGAAGCCGTGGGGCCTTCTGTTGTGAGTCGTAGAGGAAGCCGCTGAGAAAGAGCTGGACGGAGATTTCATCTTCGCGTCCCTAGCTCGTGCCGTTGCGATCTCTGCTGCTGATGCTGCTCTGCTGGCTGTTGCTGATGCTGGTGTTGCTGCTGTTGCTGCTGCTGCCGCTGTTGCTGTTGCGGCGCCTGCTGTAGCTGCGGCTGCTGTCGTTCCTGCTCCTGCTGGCGCTCCTGCTTTTGTTGTGGCTGCTGCTGTTGCCGCTGCTGCTGTACCTGCGGCTGCTGCCACTGCGGCTGTTGCTATTGCGGCTGTCGCTGCTGCTGGTGTCGGTGATACTGTTGTCGGCGCTGCTGCTGCGGGTGCTGCTGCTGCCGGTGCTTCTACTACTGTTGTGGCTGCTGCCGGTGCTGCTGCT
>KL647308.1:1891090-1904684 GCA_000727475.1 Sarcocystis neurona
GCTGCTACTCCTGGTCCCGTCCTTGCTGCTGCTACTCCTGGTCCCGTCCTTGCTGCTGCCGCTCCTGCTGACGCCGTCCCTGCTGCTGCTGCTCCGGGTCCCGTCCTTGTCGCTGCTGGTGCCGTCCCTGCTGCCGCTGCTGGTCTCTGCTGCTGCTGGCGCAGTGGCTGCGGAAACGATGAGCCGCCGCTGCTGTGGAAGTGCTGCTGTCTGCCTGCGGCACTGCCACTGCAGCCCTGGGGTTGCTGCTGCTGGTGCTGCGGAGGAACAGGAGGAGGAGGTGCTGCTGCAGCGTTTTTTCAGCAGAATCGCCGCAGGTTCAGCTGCGGCGACGCAGCACTGCTGCTCCACCTCTGTTGCTGAGACGTTGTTGCTTCCCCAGCGGCAGCAGCAGACACGCAGGGGAGCGACAGCAAACTTTCCTGCGCATGTCTACGACTTAAAAGAGCCACACTCGCCTTCGCCCCAACGGGAAAAAGCCTCTAGACAGACAGAACTGCGCAAGGGCAAGTCTTCCACAGCTTTGCAGCAGCTGCTGCGCATCCCGCTGCCCTGTCGCCCCTGGGGAAACCGCGCCTCTTCTGATAGCACGCAAAGAACCAAAACTGCCTCTAGACCTACACGAGCGTGTGCGTCTATATTTATATGTGTGTGTGTGTACACATGTATATATATATATATATATATGTGGGAGCTCATATTTATCTATGCAGACATGCATGCGGCGTTGCAGGAGGGGCGAGAGGTGTTTGAAGACCACGCAGAACGAGGAGCAGCAGAAGCAGCAGCAGCGCCCTGAGGGCGCAGGAGAAGGAAGCGGGCTTGTGTGGGGCAGCAGCCGACTGGCAGTAAAGATGCAGCAGCAGCAGCAGCGCCGTGCGCAGCGTGAGACACATACCCGACGGCAGGAATTCAGCAGCAGCAGCACGAACCAACAGAGGCACCGGCAGCAGACAGGAGCGGCAGCAATACACACGCGGACACACAGAAAGATGGCAGAGAGCAACTTGTAGACTTCTGCTGGCTGCAGCAATGTAGACACTGCCGTGCGCGCGGTACGTTACAACACCACGCCCCAAGACAGCAGCGCACGTCGATAGCCGTGCAGAGGAGGAGCAGCGCTGCAGCAGCGGACGCTCGGCCAGTAGCGGCCGCCACAACTGTGACAGGCAGCGGGTGGAAAGCGAAAGAGAGAACTCGAAGCAAGTGCTGCTGCTCGGTCTCAGAAGAAGAAAAACGGCAGTTGTGCCCGTCGACTGCACCGTTGGGCGGGCGGGCATGCGCAGCAGCCGCAGCAACAGCAGCAGCAGCCAGCAGAGAAAACGGGAACAAACCGAAAGAGGCAGTAGCACTGCTTCGCGCGGCACACGCGGGCACGGCTCTCTCCTTTTCTGCTCCTCTTCTCTCCCAGACATGCGTAGCTGTGTGCTTGGTGGACACTCGTACCTGCCTCTCTGTCCATAGTGGAAACATTCCAAGTGGAGCTGATGAACGGCCGTTGAGGAACCAAGCAGGAGTAGCTAGCCATCAGTAGACTCTCTCAGTCTGCTGCAAGGCTGCTCTCTTCCTCTTTCTGCACGAGAGAGAGACGTATACGCTGCGGCGGCCGTTGCTGCTGCTGCTGCTGCCGCCTGTGTACGGCTGCTGCTTGTACAGCTGCTTGTTGTACTGCTGCTTGTACAGCTGCTTGTTGTACTGCTGCTTGTACTGCTGCTTGTACTGCTGCTGGTGCTGCTGCTGCCTGTGTTCTGCTGCCGCTTGTACGGCTGCTACTTGCGCTGCTGCTGCTGCGCGTGTTCCGCTGCCGCTTGTCGTGCTGCTATTTGTACTGCTGCTGCCGCGCCTGTTCGGTGGCTGCTGTTGTGCTGCTGCTGCTGGTACTGCTGCTTGCACTGCTACCACTTGCACTGCTGTCGCTTGGACTGCTGCTGCTGCTGCCTGTCCTGCGGCTGCTTGCGCTCCTGCAGCAGCCTGCTGCTTCTCTAGGTGGGGGGCCTGCGGCGGGTGCATCGTGGATCGTTGCTGCCGCTGCCGCTGCTTTTGCTGCTGCTACATCGGCGGCACCTGCTGCTGCTGCTGCCGCTCACGAACAAGCACGGGTGGAGCTGCTGCTTAACACTCACGACTGCCGCTGTTGCTGCTCGTGCTGCTCTAGCGGCTACTGCTGCTGTTGCCTTTACGTCAGAGGATAGTCGGACACGTGGCAGGACATGTATTGCTGCTGCGGCTGCGGCTCTCTGAGATGCTCTTGCTGCTGTTGTCGGTGCTGCTGCTCTGCTGTCGATGCTGCTGCTGGCACTGGGCTCACACAGACCACCCCGCCCCGGTTCTGTCACAGTTTCTGCTGCTCGTGGAGGTGAACAGTTGTCGCAGCTGTTGCGAGACATGTTGGCTCTGCGACTGCCGCTAATGTTTCGGCTGCTGGTGTTGTTGTTAATGTTTCGGCTGCTGCTGCTGCTGTTAATGTTTCGGCTGCTGCTGCTGCTAATGCTTCGGTTGCTGCTGCTGCTGCTAGTGTTCCGGCTGCTGCTGCTACTAGAATTTCGGCTGCTGTTGCTGCTGTTACTGATACTGAGTTCTCCCCCGTGCTGCCGACGGTGATATCTTCCACTACTGCTGCTGCCGCTGCTGTCTGAGCTGCCGCTGCTAGTTCTTCACACATACCTCCTGAGGGAATACGGCTGCTACTACCACCACTTGGGCTGCTGCTGTTGCACGTGCTGCTGCTACTGCATGAGAGCCATTGCTACTTCTGTCACATCCAGACGATTCTGCTGCTGCTGCTGCGGTGTGTCACGACAATGGTCACGCGTCTTTGTAACTCCTGCTACTGCGACGAGGACGCTGCTGTGCCGTCCAGTCTGCTGCTGTTGCTGCAGGCAGGCAGAGAACAGCAGTAACTAGTGCTTCTGCCACTTCAGCTAAGTGCTGGATGGCGGCTGCACGCTCTACTGCTGCTGCTGCTGTCCTACACTTTGCTGCTATACCGCTGCTGCTGGCAGGAAGGCTTCAACAACATGCTCTCCGTCCTGTTCCTGCTGCTATTCTCTCGTTTCCTCTGCTTCCGCTGCCACGTCCCTACCGCTCCTGAGCTGGGCTGGGCTGAGGGGTGGGCGGGGGCAGACACGTCTCTCGCGGTTGCTCTCCTGCTGCTGTTTTCCTCGCCCTCTGCTCTTCGCGCGCTGCTGCACCTTCTACGGGAGCGGCTGCCGGCGCGCACGTACCGCATGTTGTTTTCCTCGCTTACGGCTCCTGCTTCAGATCCGCTTTACTGCTGCTGTTGCTGCTGCTCCAGCAGCTCTTCTGCCAGGCGGTTGCAGCCCGGGAAAGCAAAAGGCTTCACAAAAATACATTTTATGTATACCTACGTGCTGCAGCAGAACTTCACCAGCGCGAATTATACGGTAGCGTCCTCCCATGTGTATTAACTGGATATCCCACGTCGCTATCGACCTGACATGCCGCAGAAGGCAGGGTCCTACACACGCCCGTGTGTATATTCGTGCACGTTGCAGTATGTGTGACTGCTGCATTTCATAGCAAATACGAAACGCCAAATGCTACTGGATTCGCTAAGGCAGTTCTGTTGCAGAAAAATCCTCTCTGCATGCGACTGTGGATAACGCAGTACTGTGTGTGTGTGTGTGTGTACGTATGTGTACGTATGTGTGTATGGACGTGTGTATGTATGTATGTATGTATACGTATGTATGTGTGTATGTATGTGCGTGTGCATGTATGAAAACGTATGTGTGTGTGTGTGTGTACGTATGTATGTATATATATATGTACGTACGTATACGTATGTGTGTGTGTGTGTGTGTTTTTGTATAAATACGTGCCATCATCCTTCAATCTGAAGCAGTGCAAGAAGGGTTTTCGTCTACGCGTATGCACCTGTATACACCACCCCTTCCCTGCAGCAGCCGTATCAAAAGTGGCAGACTTTGACGTAGTGTAGACGTGCGCAAGGCTCAACTTGGAGCAGCTCGCAGCAAATATCCTGTACAGAGATGCGTGTACGTATACGCGTCCAGATTACCTTGGACCCAGGGGGACTGCTGCAACAGAGAGACTCGAAAACTTCTGCTTCGCAGCAGGTGTTGGTGTGTGGGGAAAGGCACGCGCGCGGGTCACGTGACCTGTCTGCATTAGGTGGAAAGATATATATATATATACGCACATGTTCATATGTGTGTGTGTGCGTGTGGAAGTGCATATATTCGTCGTACGTAGAAAGAGACACAGACATACACACACACACACAAACTTTGCGTGTCTGCATAGGTGAATTGATAGATAAATAGACTATCATACTTGTGACTGTGCGCGTATGTGTGTGTGTGTGTGTGAGGGCGTATATCCACCAGAGAGAGACATAGCGCGACATAGACAGAAATAAAGAGCGAATGTAGACACCCACAGCAGACACGTGTATACATATACAACAGAAGAAGATCGCCAGTGGACACGGTGTTTGCCTTTTCTTTCTTGACTGACTCTTCGTTGCAACACGACTTCTCCTACTACAGCCACGTGTCTCCGTACGACTTCTAGAAAAGACCCGGCAGAACAGCGAAGGCAGCAGTAGCAACGAATTCATCATTCCTCCTTGGCATCTGCGGTCCTTTCACATCACCCCCCTGCCAGCGACGCTGCTGCACGTGCTGCTCTTGCTGCTGCTGGCGCTGCTCCTGCTGCCAGTGCTGCTACTGCGGTGAATACTGCTGTTGCTGCTAGTAGTGCTATTGCTGCTAGTACCACTGCTGTTGCTGCTGCTAGCGTTGCTGCTGCTCCTACTAGTGTTGCTGCTGTTACCGCTAGGGCTGCTGCTAGGACTGCTGCTAGGGCTGCTGCTAGGACTGCTGCTAGGGCTGCTGCTAGGACCGCTGCTAGAGCTGCTGCTAGGACTGCTGCTAGGGCTGCTGCTAGGGCTGCTGCTAGGACGCTGCTAGAGCTGCTGCTAGGACTGCTGCTAGGGCTGCTGCTAGGGCTGCTGCTAGGACTGCTGCTAGGGCTGCTGCTAGGACTGCTGCTAGGGCTGCTGCTAGGGCTGCTGCTAGTGTTGCTTCTAGTGCTGCTGCTTATGCTGCTGCTAGCGCTGCTGCTCGTGTTGCTTCTAGTGCTGCTGCTTGTGCTGCTGCTAGCGCTACTGCTAGTGCTGCTGCTACTACTGCTCCTGCTACTACTGCTGCTGCTAGTTCTGCTGCTTCTAGTAACGCTGCTATTTGTACTGCTGCTGCTGCTGTTGCTAGTGCCCGGCGGCTGCTGTTGCTAGTGTCCGGCTGCTGCTGTTGGTAGTGCACGGCTGCTGCTGCACCTGCGGCAGTGCTGCACGCGTTCAGGCAGCACCGCATGCAGTCCTGAGTCACCAGGGACCGCAGTTTTCCACAGATTACGAACGGGCTCACATTGGGACTCCTGCTGCTGCTGTCGCTCTCTGACTGGTGCTGCTGCTGCCGTCAGCGGGAGGGCTGCTGCGGCTGATACTGCTGTGTGCCTGCTTTGCCTCTGCTGCGCCCGTTGCTGCTGCTGCAGCTTGCGCGCACACGGACAACCAGGGTCGCGTGCAGTAGGGCTGCTTGAACGGGAGAGAGCCCTGCCTTCCTCGCGCCTAATCATACGCCGCAACTTCGTATGCTTCTTCTCTTGCACCAGGACCGTCCCCGGCAGCAGACACGTCTGCACTTAAATCTGCGTGGATATGTTCATACGTATGGAGAAGAGGTGTGTGCCTGCTAGGGAGGTATTAGTCTAGGATAGGCTCCTGCTGTTGCTGCAACAGGAAAAAACAGCTGCTGCTGCCTCCCGAGAGAGACGTGCGACACAGGAGAAGCGTCCCCGCAGCAGCAGCAGTCGCGCAGCCGAAGCAGCCCCGGCTGCCAGTGCAGCCCGAGAAGCAGCAGCAGTTGCAGCAAGAGCAGCAGCAAGGGCAGCAGCAACTGCGGCAGGCCTTAATAGCACGGCAGCAGCAATCGACCGCGGCGGCCGCACTGCTGACGATGTTGCTTGGCGTGGGAGGGGCGGTGGCATGCACGGTAGCCGCGGGAGGTGTCGCGGTGTCTGAGTCTCTACGCAGGGGGGTACGTACACCCGAACGCTAGCAGCAGCAGCAGCACTCGAAGACGGATGCATAAGACGGAGAAGGAAGTTTCTCGAATAGAAAGAACACCTTCTCGGGTCTGCTGCGTACCTGTCACTTCTTTGTCCCCTCTTCTTCTTCCGCCAGTCGGGACAGCGGAGAAGCAGCAGCAGCAGCACCTGCAGCTGCGCTGTTTCCCTGAAGGTGTAGCAGCGTTTGCCTTCTTTCTTTCTCCTGCAGCACAACTAGAGCGTCCCTCTGTCTCTCTTCTTCTGTTCTCCCTTTCCCATATCCATCTTCTATAGTGTGCAACCGCTGCTGCTCCACCGCTGCTGCCGCTGCTCCGCCGCCGCTGCTGCTGCCGCCATCGCAAGCGGAATGTGCCCTGTCAACGACGATATTGCTGCGCGGCTGTATCGGTGCTGCCTCACTTTTTTATTCTTTCTGTTGCGCGCTGTTTCATCTCGTTGTTGCTTCCCGCGTCTGTCTACGCTGCAGCAGCTGCTGCCCGTTGGTGCTGCTGCCGATGGGCGCGCCTCCGCTGCTGGTGCTACGCCTCTCCTGGGCTGCTGCTGCTGCTGCCGGGCTTCCACTCTGCCGCTGCTTGCGGGAGTTCTTCCCTTTTAAATTGCACCTCTCACTGCCGCGTTTCTTGACTGGCCCGCGCTTTCGGCGTTCTGTTGGCTTGCGCAGCGCCGCTGCTGCCGCCCCTGCCTGTTGCATGCAGCAGGCATGCACACGTTTTTTTTTCCCTGCTGCAATACTGGGCAGCCCCTCTTGTTGCGGAAGTGTTCTGCAGCCAGCCGCAGCTTGTGCGTATGCTTTTGTATGTTTACTATCCTGTATATATGTGGGCCTGCCGCTGCTGCTGGAGTGCTGCCGCGGGCTCCAGGCACGCATCTAGGGACTCCTCTAAGACGACAATAGCAGCGGGTACTTCTCTCTGTCTCTCCCTGCTGCTGACGACAGTAGCACCAGGTGCCTCTCTCTCTCCCTGCTGCTGCTTTGCCGGTATTGCTGCACTGCGAGCGCTGCACTGCCCTCTTCCCGCCTCCTCGAAGCAGCAGCAGCAGCAGCGCAGGTGAGGTGTCTCACAGACGTGCTGCAGCAGCGGAACATTAGCAACAGCAGCAGCAGCAGCGGGCCTCTGTAGCAGCCGGTTAGCAGCCTGAGAGCGCGCTCGCTAGCGAGCCGAGGGGCCGCAGCCGCCGACACATGCGGCAGCAGCGGCAGCGACAGCGGTCCCGGCAAGAAACTGGCGCCAGCAGCTGCTGTTGCAAGGGCTGCTGTCGCGCAGCAGCAGGCGTAATGACAGCTGCAGCACGGGCGGCAGCCGGAGCGCAAGATGACAGGTGATTTGTCGTTGCCTGCGGCCGCAAAGGCGGCGGGAGCGGCCTCGCTGCTGCTGCTTCTCGAAAACAGCTGCACGCGGGAAGCCACGCAGCTTTTGCGTGGGGCGTTGCTATCAGTAGCAGCTTCTGTGGACGCGTGTCTCGAAGGCGAGCAGCAGCAGCAGCAGCCAGTGCTGCTGCCTCCTCTGGCGACTCTACAGGCGCTGCTTCGTGCGCTGGTTTCTAAGCAACAGCAGCAGCAGCGTCGTTGCGTCGACGACTTCCCGTATCAACTGCTCTTCAACACGTCCTGCGGCAGCAGCAAGGAGGACGGCGACGTGGGGCCACGCTGCTGCGTCCCTAGCAGCAGTAGCAGCCCGAGAAGTGCGACGAGGAGGAGAAGAAGCAGCAGCAGCGAGGGGTCGAGCAGAACCACCAGCAGCAGCAGAAGCAAGGCTGCCTCAGCAGCGAATTTCCTCAGAGAAAGCGTCGGTCGAGACCGTGCGGCCGCTTTGCTGCCCCTGCTGCCGTTCGCTGTAAAACTTCAAACAGTGCGGCGGCAGCCGCTGCCTCGCGCCTTCCGCGATTATGTGGGGTGCTGCTGGCGGCAGCTGCCACCGCAGCAGCCATCCTCTTTTGCCCTTCGCTGCTGCTGCTGTGGGGCCACCTGCTGTACCCGCTGCGGCGAGTTCACGCTGGTCGTCTCCTCCCCTTCCTCTTCGTTCCCTCAGTTCTCCTGTTCGTCCAGCTCTTTTCCTCGCTTCTCGTCCGCCTCTGCAGCAGCAGCAGCAGCTCAACGGCCTGCATCTGTCCACGTCTCTGCTCTTGGCTCTGCTGCTGCTGCGCTGCTGCCGGCTGCCTGGCGACCGAAACTGCCGCTGCTGCAAGGTGCCGCCCCTGCAGCAGCAGGTGACCTCAGAGGAGGACGAGGAGGAGAAGATGAACGTGCTGCTGCTGCTGGTGGTGCGACTGCTCTTGTTGCAGGCTCTGTCAACGAGCTATCCTCCTGCTTTTCGGTGCCGCCGTTTTATCTGCTGCTGCCGCCGCTGCAGCTGCTGCTAGTTGCCGCGGGACCTGAGGTGTTCCTCGTCAGCTGCCTTGCTGCTGGGGAGGTCGCTGCGCCTGTTCGTCTGCACCGGTTCCCTTCCGAAGTTGTATCTGCTGCGCTGATGCCAGTACCGCCGCTGCTGCTGCCTGCTGCTGCTTCCCATCTCCTCTGTATTCTCACGCTGCGTGCGCTGCATTTCTTCGCTGTCTTCCTCACCCCACAGCAGCAGCAGCAGACACCGCAGGGGATTGGTGCTGCAGGCGAAGGCGGGGCGCTGCTGGTGACGCTGTTGCCGCCCGGCCGATCCACAGCAGGAAGCAGCTTCTCTGCTGCAGGAACTGTAGCAACTGCTTCTTCTTCTGCTTCTCGGCGCAGCAGCAGCTGCTGCTGCACCGTCGCTGCTGTCAGCGTTGAGCCGCTGGTGGCGCTGACGGCGCAGTTGCCGTCTTCGCTGGTGCTCCGGTTGCAGGCCCTGCGGTGGCGCATGCAGCAGCAGGTGCTGCAGCAGGCCCGCAGCAGCAGCAGCAGTCCCACACCCTTCTCCTGCACTAGTCTGCGGCCGCTCAATATTTTAACAGCAACTTCCAGGGGTCGGCTGCTGCTCGCGTCGCCCCCGGGCCCACGCTGCTCCTCTTGCGAGCTGCTGCAGCAGCAGCGCGAACAACAGACGGCCACTGACGCCGCTGCGTCTGCTGATGCAGCGCTGCAGCAGCCCGAGGGTGAAATCTTCGAAGTGCTGCTCTTTCAAACGCATGCAACCCTCCGCCAGGTGCCACTGCTCTGCAGCGTCGCAGCTGCTTCGGTGCCGCGGCAACGAGACGCAGCAACAGCAAGACAAGGAAAAAGCAGGGTGTCCCGTCTCCCTCCGGTGCTCGCTGGAGAGCGCGGGGTAAAACTGCTGCGGTGCTGCTGCACCGGCGACTACTTGATAGCAGTCGACGATGCCGACGGTGTCTACGTCTTCCAAACGCAGCAGCAGCAACAGCAGGAGCAGCAACAGCGGAAGCAGCAACAGCAGGAGCAGCAACAGGAGCAGCAGCACGATGTCGACTGGCGGTCGGCAGATTTCCGCAGCCCGCGGACGGTTCCGAGTTCTTCCTGCGGCAGCAGCAGCGACACCAGCAGCAGCAGAGGCATGGAAGGGAGAGACGGACAGAGTTGGGTGCAGAAGTTTTTGTGGGGTGCAGCTGTTGGACGTCCTGCCGTCTGCGACAGTCTCAACCACTCGTAAGATCAAAAATTATCACATTCTGCTGCATCTGTTCCTGCCGTTGCTTCGGCTCCTGCTGTCCCTCTGCCGTACTGAGCCGTCGAAACGGCTCACGTTGCTGCCCTCTCACCGGTGCTTGTCTGCTGCTCTTGACGCTGTTTCGCTCCCGTGCGTGGCTCCTCTGCTGCTGCTGCTATTGCAGGCTCGTGTTCCGCTGTTTCTGCCGGGTTGCTGGGCTGCTGCTGGATTGCCGGGCTGCTGCTTTTCTCGCGCTGTGACTTGCATGCGCACGGGTGCAGGGGGGTCGGTGTCGCTGCTGTGTTGCTGTTGCTGCTGTTTCGTTTGGCTCTGCAGGGTTCCTGAAGAGGACGCAACGACAGGAGGAGCAGCGCAGCAGCAGCAGGAGACTGCGTCAAGCATTAGTTCTCTCTTGCCGTCGTGCTGCTGCTGCTGCCCTGACGACAGCAGCAGCAGCTCTTCATGCGGCGCGCACTTCGTTTCCCGTGAAGCGTATGTGGAGGCAGTTGCTGCTGCTGGAGCTGCAGATGCTTCCTGTGTCTCTGCCTTTCCGTCCACAGCGTCCCGTTCCTGCGGCAGCAGCAGCAGCGGCTCCGTCGCGACCACAGCAGCAGCGGCAGACGGCGGCGCGCAGTTTCTCACCCCACGCACTGCTGCTGCTGCAGCACCTCTGCGCACCCCCCCGCTGGACTCTTCTGCGCTGCTCTGCCTCGCGTACCTCCCTGCAGCGGCCTGGCGGCGGCAGCAGCCAAACTTTCAGCAGCAGCAGCAGCATGTGGAAGGCCTAGAAGCAGCAGCAGCAGCCCCGTACGTCGTAGACGTAGCCGCCTCTGTTTCTCCTAGCGATACGTTGCATGTGTCTCTGACCACCTCCTACGGAGACCGCGTGACGCTGCGTTTAGTCGACGCATCAGCAGCAGCAACGTCCCCGTCCTCCTCTCGCTGCTACTTCTCTTCCTCGTCGTTTGGGTCCACACCTCTGTCTGCTGCTGCTGCTTCATCTTCTTCCGCGCCGCTCCTGCGCTGCGCGCTGAAAGTCATTGCCCTGCTCCCCGCACCTGCATGTGTTGCTGCTGCCGCTGTTGCAGACAACCGGGCAGCAGGCGACCGAGAGGACACAGCAGCAAGTGCTGCTGATTCTCCGTCGCATGCAGAAGATGAGGAAGCTACTGCTGCCGCGGTGGCAGCGGCGGTGCGTCTCTGTCTCTTCGAAAGCGGCGGTAGACAGCTCTGCGTCTGCAGCAACTGCTGCAGCAGCAGCAGCAAACTCTGGTCGAAGAGCAGCGGCAGCAGCGTCTTCGATAGCGTCTTCTGTACTCTCACCTGCTGCACCTACTACAGCAACGGCATGCATATGTACGTTCCGTTTGCCGCTGCCGCTGCTTCTGCTGCGTCCGCTTCCCCCGGTCTTCCTTCTGGTGCTGCTGGCGTGCCGGCAGTGCTGTCGCTGCGCGTCACGCTTCCTGCTGCTGCTGCTGAGGACGGGCCGACAGCAGCGCAGCAGCACCGCCCGTTCTTCGTTTCTTCCTGCGTTTGTCTGTCGCTGCCTGCAGCACCTGTCGCTGCCACTGAGCTGCAGCTGCTGCAGAACTTCACGACAGATGGCAGCAGCAGCAGCAGCTTCGCTGCCGATTCTCTTGAAGGACTGCCCCCTCTGTTGAATGGCCACGCATGCGTGCAGCAGCAGCAGCAACTCGCTGCGGCTGCTACATCTCTTGCTGCTGCTGCAACTGCCGTTGCACGGCCCGCTGCTGGTGATGCTGCTGCTGCCACGGGCAGCGATGAGGCGCAGCTGTCTTCCCGGCTGCTGCTGGTGGCGCTGCAGGACGAGATGCTGCTGCTGTCGGTCTGCCGGGTGCGTACAGCGCCGGATTCCTTGCAGCAGCCAGCAGATAGCAACACCAGCAGCAGCGGGGACGGAGAGCCGTGCATATACGCGAGCTCTCCTGCCGCAGCAGCAGTTGCAGGAGGCGATTTGACGTGGGCGTTAGAGCACTGCGATGCAGCCCTGGCAGCAGCAGCAGCAGCCTCGCGTACAGCAGCTGCCGTTCCGGCTGCTGCAGCCATAAAACTTGCTGCTGCTGCGGGGTTCACGCTGAAGACGCAGCAGCAGCTGCTCGCCAACGCCTACGTAACCGACTGCATCGCGCCGCCACCGCTGCCGTTTGCTGCTGCCTGGTCGCCGCAGCTGTGGACCTGCTTCGTTGAACTGACGGCGCAGCAGCAGCGGCAGCAGCAGCGTCTAAATGCGCTGCGCAGTGCTGCCTCAGAAGTAGAACCAGCAGCAGCAGCAACACTACGGGGAGAAGGCAGGGGCCAAAAGGAGCAGCAGCAACAGCAGCTGCCTTCTGCTGCCGACAGTGGGACTGCCCCGGGGTTCCGAGGAATCAACACCGGCGAACGCATGCAGAAGAAATATGCGGCCCAGGGGACCCTGCTGCCTGCTGCTGCAGCTGGCGGTGCTGCCCACGTGTTGCCCCTGCTGCTGCAACAGCGCAAGCGACACGCGCAAGTGTTCGAGCGACGCTTCAACCTGTCGCTACAGGGACAAGAAGATGGTGGTGCGGACAGCAGCAGCAACAACAGCAGCGCGAGATACACGAGCAGCAGCAGCGGGTCTTGGCGGCGCGGAGGAGTGGGGCCGGGAGCAGCCGAGGCGATGCGGAAAGCAGCAGCTCCTTGGCTGCAAGGGCTGGCAGCAGCTGCGGCTCTGCTGCTGCGCGACTTGCTCCGGAAGCCCATATGCAGCGTCAGCGTCAACGTGAGGAGTTTCTCTTTGCCTCTTGCAAGCCCGTTCTTCTAAAAGCAGACACACATGCCATCGCCTGCCACAAAGACGTGTTACCCCTGTAATTCTGTCTCTATGCGACTCCCAGATATGTACATATATATCTATATACATATATGCTCATACGTACTTCTCTCTATATACGCACATATATATATACATATATATATACATACATATATATACATATATATATATCCTTTTCTCTGTCTCTCTCTATATATAGACGTGTGCTGCTGTCTCAGTCTCTTTCTGTCTATATATAGATGTACTTTCCTCCCTATATATATACAGATATGTTCACTGTCTCCCCCAGGTATTTACATATCCATATACGTGCATCTCTCTGTGTGTATATATATATACTTCTGTCCGTCTCTCTATACGCGTATACTTGCCGCTCCACTCTCTCTCCGTACATATATGAATGCATGCGGTATGTATTCTCTCGCCATACATACCGCGTCTGTCGTCGCTGTTGTAAAAGATGCAGCTCCTGCGGGTGGTGGGAGCTGCTGCTGCTCTCTGCTCGACGCGTTGTATTTCTATTAACGTAGATATATATATATATATAAGTAGACAACCTCTCTTTTGTATCTACACTAGTCTATGTATATATATGTATTCATATGTATATAGGGAGAGAGACAGCCTCTTTCTTGTCTTTTTTGTGGATCGTCGAAGCCGCGGCGAGTTGAGTAGTTTCTTCTGCAGCCGCTCGCTTCTAAGTTGTTTTTCTATAAAAGAGACGCACCGACGCAGATACGTGAGATGCGCGAGTTGCGGTGTACGTACACCGTCTTCGTCGACAGGTGGATGCATGTACTTTCTCTTTGCTAGTGTACAGGTGCATGCGTCTTGTCGACTGGAGAGAGTCTCCTCCTAACGCGTTGCAACGAGAAGACGCTGCTGCAGGCGCACACATGCAGACATCATCACGGCGCGTGCAGACGAGCGTGCCTCGTTTTCTTAGATATCTGCTGCCTATCACAGATACACAGCGGTGTGCGGGACAGCAGTTTTCCCCGGTTGAGTATATCCATCTGCCTCTTCTTTTGCTGCTGCTGCGTCCTCTGCCTTGCTGCTGCTGTTGCGACGTGTTCTCTTCCGCGCTTCC
>KL647308.1:1905576-2025580 GCA_000727475.1 Sarcocystis neurona
TTGTATCCCGCCGTTTCTGTTGCTGTTGGTGCTCCTGCGGCCACCTTTTGTGTTCCGCCGTTTCTGTTGCTGTCGCTGCTTCTGCCGCCACGTTTTGTGTCCCGCTGTATCTGTTGCTGCTGCTGCTGCTGTGACGTTTTCTTCCGCGCCTTCCTGTTGCTGCTCACGTACGGGAGGGTGGTCCTGGCGGCGTGTATCTGCCCCAACGTTGCAGCTCGCGCGCTCGGGACGGCACTTTCGCTTCCGCTGCTGCTGCTGCTTCTTCGCAGTGTCGTCGCTTGCCGCGGGTCTGGTGCTGCTGCTCTGCCGGGGACGCTCCTGCGAACTGTGCTTCTGTTGCTGCGCTTGCTGCTGCTGCGACGGTGACGTGTTTCTTCGCCTGGCGAACTCTGCGCCACTCTTGCTGCAATTGCCCCTGCTGCTGCTGCTTCTGCGGCTGCTGCTGCTGTCGACTTGAGTTCCAGGGCTGCTCACGCCGCTGCTGCTGCAGCGTGCGGTCTGATGGCTCTTATCTCCTCGTCGGCTTTCCTACTTCTCAGCGATGTTCTCTTCCGTTTTGTGCTTTGACGCCTGCAGCTGTTGCAGCCGCGCGTATCGGGATCGCTGCTGCCTGTGGGCTTCCCCAGCAGCGGCTGTTCCTGCTGCTGCTGCACCTCTTCCCTGCCGGCGACGCTGAGTCCTGTGGTCTTGCGGTGGAGCAGCAGCGTGCTGCAGGGTTTGCTGCTGCAGTTACAGCTGCTGCTGCAGCTGCTGCAACAGCACTGTCGCCAGACTGCCGCGCTGCTGTTTGCTGCGACTCTCGTTAGGTCTCCGCTGTCTCCCGCGCAGATTGTCCGCAGTCTGCAGCAGCAGCTGGATCACCTTTTACAACAGGAGCAGCAGCAGGTGGTACTACGGGCGGCAGGACAGAGCGGCAGCGGGCGGGGGGGGGGCGAGCGAGAGCGACAACAGCAGCAACGCGAGCAGCAGAAGCCAGCACCGCCGCGCCCATCCGGAGCAGCAGCCGCGTGCGACGAGGAAGAGGAACAGGAAGAGGCAGCAGGGGGAAAGAACCGGTCGGGATTGCAGCAGCTGCTCGCGTTGTGTCCGGCACCGTTGCGGCCGCTCGTGCTGCTGCTGCTGCGCAGCCGTCAATCCGCAGCTTCTCCTCTTCCCGTGGTCTCCTCCCGCGGTCGCAGCCGCAGCAAACGCGCGATGATCTGCGAGCAGCAGCAGCAGGAGACACAGGAAGAACAAGAAGAAGAAAAGGAGAATATTCTGCTGCTTGTGGATGAGAGCAGCAGAAGCACCTGGCGAGGTGCTAGGGAGGGTCTTTACGAACAGCAGCAGCACATGTGTTTCTGCCTGACGCTGCTGCTGCTGCGCGCGCAGCAGCTCGTGCAGCTGCTGCTTTTCACCCAAGAGCTGCCACTGCTGCAGCAGCAGCACCTGTGGAGTTACGTCCTGCTACAAGTCCCTCCTTCGGTCTGCTGCAGCAACGGCAGCAGCTCAGTCTTGCGAAGCTTTGGCGCTCTGGCTACGGCGTACTGCAGCGACAGCAGCACTAATGAGAGCAGCAGCACGAACGAGAGCAGCAGCAGCAGCGGGAGCCGCAGGGGCACCAGCAGGTCTCTGATGGTCCTGCTGCGAAAGTTCGGCTGGACTCGCGGCGAAGAAAGCCCGATGCAACAGCAGCAGCAGGTTCAGGTAGACGGCGAGATGCTGCAGTTGTTGCTGCAGGCGCCGGCATCAGAGCTCGTAGCGGGTTCCACTGCAACGCCGAGACGCAGTCGTACAACAACAGCAACAGCAGCGGCAGGACGCGCAGCAGACGCGGCAGCAGAAAACACGCGTCGACCAGCAGAAGAAAACCCGCGTCGACCAGCACCAGCAGATCCCTTGATGCGGCTGTTGCACGGCGTGCTGCTGCTCGATAGCGACCCTCTCAGACCGAAGAGTTTAACGCGACGCATGTTTGACGCGCTTCCGTGGTACGTCTCCTTGCAGAGCAGACTCTGCTGCTTCTTCTTGCTGCTGCGTCGGCTGCTGCTGCCGTTGAACACAAAGAAGAAAAAACAGCCGTGCAGTGTGTGCGGCGTCGCGTCGAGTGTCCCCCGCAGGCGTGCGACAGCTTCTCTGCGTCTGCCAACACTGCTGTTGTTATTTGCTGCTGCCGCTGATTCTGTTAACGCTGCTGCTGTTGCAGTGTCGGTACTGCTGCGCTTCTGCTGCGGGTGTGCGCGGCTGCGGCCGCTGCTCTGAGGATTGCTGCTGCTACTGCTGTGTAGATATCTGCGCGCTCCTGCTGGTCTTCCTACTCTGAACTCATAACGCTGTGCCTGCTGTGTTGCTGCTGCTGCTGGTGACGGGGACCCTGCTGCTGCTGCTGCTGAACTCTGCGTCTGAACAGGCTTGCGGTGGACTGCGATGTGGACCTGCTGCTGCCCAAGTGGCTGGCGTGCGCAGCAGCAACGGCGACACCTGCCGGTCCAGCCGGCGAGACTGCTGCTGCTGGACTACCACAGGGGACCTGCTGCTTGCGGCAGCTGTGCCAGTGTCTCAGCAGCTTCCTCGCCGATTTACTCATGGTGTTCCCAGTCTTCGACCGCGTAAGCCCTGTGAACCCGCTTTTTTTGTAACTGCTGCTGTTGCTGCAACTGCTGCCGTTGCTCCAGCTGGTGCCGTTGCTGCAACCGCTGCCGTTGCTGCAACCGCTGCCGTTGCTGCACCTGCTGCCGTTGCTGCAACCGCTGCCGTTGCTGCACCTGCTGCCGTTGCTGCAACCGCTGCCGTTGCTGCAACTGCTGCCGTTGCTGCAACCGCTGCCGTTGCTGCAGCCGCTGCCGTTGCTGCAACCGCTGCCGTTGCTGCAACTGCTACCGTTGCTGCAGGTGCTGCTGTTGCTGCTGCTCTTACATGTGGGTACGCGCTCACGGTTCTGCGTGTGTCTCTGGCGTTGGTGTTGTTGCTGCTGCGGCGCACCTCGCTTTTGCTGACGAAGCAGCAGCAGCAGCAAAGGGGGAGCTCCTTTCGACATGCAGCTGCAGCAGCTGACGTGACCCTCCCCCCGTCTCGGTTGCAGCGGGGAGACCGGCAGGTGCAGCAGCAGAACAGTCGTCGCACGGCGCAGCTGCAGCAGCACGTTCCGCTACAACTCAGTCGGGTGTATGTACACCCCGTATGGCACTGCCAGTTGCACCACCCGCAGGAAGTAGCCGTCCAGCAGTTCTCGCGCCCCACGCGCACAAGTATAAAAACTACACGCCGCTGCGTTGGTAATATGTATACATGTATGTATGTATATATCTATATATATGTATATATGTATGTATACACATATATGTATGTGTGTGGGGTCTCCGCAGCTTGTACGTGCAGTGTCCAGCTGGTGCAGACCTGCAACTTTTTCTCCGTAAAAGCGGACGAGAGAAGTGTCGCGTGACAGAATGAAATGCACTTTCATGTCTCTACACGTGTATATATATATGTTCGTCTGTGTGTGTATGGATATATGATAGGTAGATTGATGCGTCTGGCTCTCCTTTTTTTACGTGTAGAGATTTGCGTGATAGTCGGCGGTAGAACTTTGGAGCCTCTCCACGCTTGGCTGTGTCACGGATGTCGGTGCGGTGTACGTACACCTCCTCGTACACGCCAATACGTATATCTCTATACATTTATGCCGCCACACGTAAGCATCTCTCTACGTATATGTAATTCATATTTGTGTATATTTTATGTCGGAAGAGGGACGTGTCACTTTCGGGCCTATAAAGATATACATCTCTACCTAGAAATATATTGCTCTGCTGCCTTCACATATATATGTAGAAAAAGAGAAATGTACACGGGTTTGTGTCCATTTCTGTGTTCACCGAGGGACGTGTCATTTACCAGCAGATGCGAGTGTCTCTACACACAAAGACTCGTATTTCTCTGCTGCGTTGAGCTGTACATATATATATGCTGCCCGTCGACGTCAGCGTACGTGCATGCAGACACACAGGGATAATAGCGGAATGCCGTCGTAGACTTCTCAACTTTACTGGGGAGGAAAATGTCTCTGATAAACAGACCCTCTTCTTTTTAATATAAGTCGCCTCTGCCTTCGCACGTGGCTGCTGCCGCTGCTGCACTGCGTTTTTCCTGTGCGTGCCGTGCACCGCGTGCCGCGCTCCTCTGGGGTGTACGTACACCGCGCAGGTACGTCTGCTGACTGCGGCCATCGAAGCGCTGCTGCGTCTCGGGCTGCCCGCCGCAGCAGCAGCAGAGGGAGAAACAGCGGCACGAGCGGCAGGAACCCTGGCAGCAGATCGAGCGGCGGGACCCGGGGCAGCCGCAGGGGCAGCAGAAAGACGGCCGAGCTGCTGCCTGGCACTTCTCTTCGTCGCGGCGCTGCTGCAGCGCTGTCCAGGCTACACGGCCGTGTTTCCTCCCCCCGTCCAGCAGCGCATGCAGCCACGGGACTCCTCTGCGTTTGCTGTGTGGTTTTATCCTGCCGCTCCTGCTGGACTGTCGGCTGCTGCCCTCCGAGTCGCTTTCACGCATGCAGTCGCCCGCACTGCTGCGGGTGTGGGGTCTTCCCTGCAGCACCAGCAGCAACAGCAGCAGCAACTGCCGCAGCGCCGGTGGCCACGACGACGCTGGTGGGACCGAGAGACCGCGCCTGCAGCAGCCGCCAACAGCGCGGACTTCTTCGCTGCTGCAGCAACAGAGCGAGGTCCACTTCCTGCCGCTGCTGCTTCAAAGGACCTTCGCTCAGATGCCAGCAGCAGCACTGGTGGCAGCAGCAGCAATAGTCGTGGGGACCGAGCAACAGCAGCAGCCGAAGTGACGGCGACAAAAATGTCTCGGACGATGGCGTGGAGGCTGCTGCTGCTGCAGATTCTCAGTCACGAAGACAGCACGTGCTGCTGCTGCAGCATCTGCGTCTCTCACAACGTCAATTCTTTAAGCAACAGCAGCAGCAACAGCAGCAGCAGCGGTGGCAGCAAGAAGGAGACTGAGAGAGTCGTGCAGAAGCTGACTGCTGCGGAGCACCTGCAGTGGGCAGTGCTGGACTGTCTTTTCGAGCAGTACCAGCAGCAACTGCCCCGCAGGCCGCTGGCTGCCGCTACGGGAGCAGCACGAGCAGCCGCAGCAGCGCCAGGAAGAGCAACAGGAGGAGCAGGGAAGGGACAAGCAACATCAGAAGCAGGAACAGCAGCAGCAGCAACGCGAGGTGCCGGAGGAAAAGAAGAAGACACAGCAGCGGAAGGAGAAGTTTTTGGCGTATTCGGACCGTTCCGCGCTCCTTCAGCGGTGTATGTGGTTGCAGCGTTAGAACAGCTGCTCTCCTCTGCTGCTGCTTCTGCTGCGTGCCGCCGCAGCGTGCCCTACGTTTCCGCATGTCCAGCGGCACCAACGGCAGCAGCGGAAGTAGCAGCATCGCCTTCTTCCTCTTCGCTCGCAGCAGCAGCAGCCTTTCCTCTTTTTTGGCCGCCCGCGCGAGCAGCAGAAACAGTAGCAGCTGAGACAGCAGCAGCAACAGCAGCGCGATATCCTGGCTGCATGCTAAACGAAGCGAACGCTTCTGTTTTGGTGTACACCCAGGGTAGTGACATCTCTGCTGCGTCTGCTGCTGCTTCCTTCCCCCCTGCTGCTGTTGCCGATGGTGCCGCTCCTTCTGCTGTCACCCTTCCTGCTGCTGATGCGGCTTCTGTCTCCCCTTCCTCTCCTGCTCGGTTTTCTCCTCCTCTTGTTGGCACGTTTCCGTCCCCGGCTGCTGCTGCTGGGACGTTGACAGGAGCGGCTGTGCAAGTAGTGCATCGGTACTTGCAGCAGCGATTCTTCCGAGAGAGTGGAGTGCTGCAGGGAGACTTGCTGCTGCGGCTCTACTGGCGGCAGCAGCAGCTGCTGCCGGCTGCTGCTGTTGCCTGCAGCCTGAGCACGTGCAGCGCGGCTTCTTCCGCAGCCACGCCGACTTTCTGGGGCAGCAGGGAGCCGCCTTGCCTACAGCAGCAGCAGCAGCAGAGGGAGCGCGGTTTTACACAGCGGCAGCAGCAGCCACAGCAGTATCAGCAGAAGCCGCTGGTGGTCCCGCTGTCGCTCCGCCTTGAAGGTCTGCGCTGGGCAGAGGAAGCGTTGCGGGACTTGCTACTGCTGCTTATCGAACACACGCAACTTCCCCTGCAACTGCAGCAGCTGTTTCTGCAGCAGCAGGAGCTTCCCTTGCTGCCCGTGCTGCAGCAGCAGCAACAGCAGCAGCGGGTAGCTGCTGGCGTTCTGCAGGAGCAGCAGCGGCAGGAGGAGGAGGAGCAGCAGCAGCGGGAACTTCTGGAGGAGGCTCTCAGCAGCGCAGCAGCAGTGTGGGGCTCGGTATTGCTGCAGCTCTTTGCTGAAGTTCCGCTGCATGCAAACGACTTCGTTCGCTTGAAAGAGGAGATGCTGCGACAGCAGCGTCAGCAGCGACGGCAGCAGACAGAGCAGCGCGGCGGCGCACGGCCGCAGCAGCTGCTGGTGGAGGAACAGCCCCACGGGCAGCAGCAGAAGGACCGAGAGCGGCTGCTGCCGCGTGAGTCAGCAAGAGGACAACGCGAAAGCAGCGGAAGCAGACAGCTGTTGGTGGGAAGCGGCAGAGCAGCAGCACACGCGCAGCAGCTGCTGCTGCTGCAGGGGATGCTGCTCATGCTTCGACAAGCCGTCTCCACGTTAATTAACGTACGTTTGTCGCTGCAGAAAAGTGCGAGCTCCCTTCTTCGCCACGATATTTTTCTGCTGCTGCTGCTGCTACCCTCTGCAGGACGACCACCCGCTCGTGTACTGCTGCTGCTGCTGCCCTCTGCTGAACGGCCACCCGCTCGTGCGCTGCTGCTGCTGCCCCCTACAAAACGACCACCCGCTCGTGTGCTGCTGGTGCTGTCGTGCATGTTCCTGTTTGTGCTGCATACACAGCAATTTTCGCTGTACCAGGTCTGCTGCTGCTGCTGATGCTGCTGGTGGCAGCTTCGCTGCCGGTAAGTTGTTGCTGCATCTGTGCACCTGTCTCTGCAGCAGTTCTCTCCTGTCACGCCTGCTGCTGCTTCCATATGTGCTGCTCTCTCGCTGCACTACTCCTGCTCCCTCTGCTAGTGCGCTTCCTCCTGCTGCTGCTATTGCTGCTGCTGTTGCTGCTGCTGTTGCTGCTGTTGGAACCAGGCGACGGAGCGAGTGCAGCTCCCCCTGTGGCGCTACGGGAAGCGGCACGCAGAACTGCAGCACTGGCTGATTCTTCGCTGCACGTCTGAGCAGCAGCAGCAGCAGGAGCAGCGGAAGAAGGAAGAAGAGGAGGAGAACTTCCAGGAGCAGCAGCGTCACCAAGAAGAAGAGGAGCAGCAGGAGTGGGAGCAGCGGAGGCTGCGCGTGCTTCCCAACGGCGCGGGCGTCGGTAGTTTTCTCTCGCCGTCGTTTGCGCAGTTGCTGCTGCTTGAGACTCCTATAGCTGTTTCGGGTGTATGTACACTCGGCGAACAGCTGTTGCCGCTGCCCGTTCTCTTCGAAACTGCATGCGTGTGGGGCTGTGCTCCGCTGGCGCTGCGCACGCTGCTCTTCGACTTCCGTCGCTTCTGCGGTACCACCCTCGCCCCGTTGGTGTCAGCTGCTGTTGCTGCTGCCTCGCATTCCTTGTCCACCGCCTCTGAAGCGGCTGCTGGTGAAGGAGAAGGAGGAGCACGGGGACGTAGTGGCAGCGAAGCAGCAGCGGGAGCAGCAGCAGTCCACGCAGCAGGCCGGCCAGAAGCAGCAGCAGCAGCCGCGACGGCAGCAGCAGCACTCGCTGCTGCAGCTGCAGCACGTGACGCAGCCGGACCCCAGCAACCTGTTGCTGCTGCTGTTGCTGCTGCTGCGGCGGTTCAGCGAGCTGCTGCGGTGCTACGGCCAACAGCAGAGCGCTTGGTAATCTCCTTCGGCTGCGCTGTTGGAATTAGCGACCTGCGATATCGCTTGTAAGCAGATACAAACACCAACAGCAGCAAGCGCAGCACAGCAGGGCGCAGGAAAGGAGAAACAGGGGCACGCAGTAGCAAGAGCAACAGCGTCAGCAGGCGCAGCAGCAAGAGCACAAGTAAAAGCAGGGGGGCAGCAGCAGAGGCAACTTCAGCAAGAGCAGCAGCAAGGGCAGCAGCTGCGGCAGAAGAAGAAGCACTGGCAGCAACAGCAGCCAGGGCGTCAGCAGCAGCCAGGGCGTCAGCAGCAGCGGCTGCTGAGGCAACCCTCCGAGCAGGAGAAGCAGCAGCACCAGCGCGAGCAGCAGCCGCAGCAGGAGAAGCACCAACACGAGCAGATGGGGCAGCAGTAGCGGAAGCAGCCCACGTGGCGAATAGTGGCCGATTCAGCAGCAGCAGCACTGACCAGTCGTCAGAGAGCAGCAACACTGCAGGGCGCCTGTGCGAGATGCTTGCAGCAGTGTAGCAGCAGTCCCGACGAACTCCTCTGCAGCAGCGTAGGTATTTTCAGCCTGGTGCGGCTTCTTCCTGTCTCTGTATATTTCCGTCTGTCCCCCGTCTCCCAGCCCGTGTGCGTCTCTTTCTCCGGCTTTTCGTCTGCCTAAATGACCCCTGTTTCTGTGCCCCTCTCTATGTGTGCTTCTCCTTCCGTATGTGTCCCCCGTCTGCCGTCTCATCTCCGTCTCGCTGGGCCTCTGCGTGTCTCCGTGTCTCCGTCTCGCGGCCTGTTCGAGACGCAGCAGCCGCGTGTCGCTACCCGACCGGACAGCGGCGAGCAGCGTGCTGCTGCTGCTCTTCGCCGTCGTGCTGCGTCTCTGCGCCCCACACTCTCTCTGCGTTGGTACTTCAACACATGCATGTCTGCATCCCCGCCTTTTTCTTCGTCTTCGTCGTATTATATATTATCGCCTTCGTATGTATCTGGACGTATATACGTGTGTGGGCGTGTATAACTGTATGTATAGATAGGTATAGGTGGGTGTCTGGTTTGTATAGGTGCCTGCGGTCCAGTATGTGTATATGTAGATGTATCTATCTCTCCATAAGCATGCAGCGACAGAAAAGGACAGAGACAACACAGAGGAAAAAAAAAGAAAACAGAAGCACAGAGACGGGAAGGCCACCGAAGAAACGAAGACCGCCACAAAGAGAGACGAAGGCGGAAGGACAGAGGGGGACCCCGAGACGAAGAGACGCCGACCTGCATGCCCGTGTCTCTTGCTGCCCAGACATGTTGACGGGTTTCTGGCCACGTAGAAATCTCCACGGGGGGGGCGGTAGAGTCCTTCTTCATTTATTTGTCTGTCTCTCCATATATATATTTGTGCGCATGTGTAAGTGTGGGTAGGTACGGATACATAGGAGGAGACATATAAAGGCAGCTGCATGCACATCTCTGTCTTCGCTTTCTCTGCGTCCTCTTGTATCTAATATAGGTGGGCGTGAACTTCTCTTTTTTGGCGTCCTAAGTAGAGTGCTGCGATGACCAGTTGGCTGTACGTCAGTACATATGTGGAGAGGGAGAAAGACACAGAGACATATATATGTGTATATATGTATGTATATATATATGTGCGTAAGTATACGTCAGCAAGGATGTGTGTATGTGTAGTGATTATGTGCGGGCGTTAGTACAAAGGTGTGGACACGTGTGGGTGGACTCGCATGCAGACTAACGGACGGACTTTCTAAGAAGGAACTCGGGCTCGAAGAAGACCGACAGCTGCAGCTGCAGGTCGAAGAGGAAGAAGAAGAAGAACAGCAGGAGGAGGAGGAGCAGCAGAAGAAGGAACAGCTGGTGGTGCGGTGCATGCACCGGCTTCTGAACATGTGCGTATTTGCGTGGGCGGAGACAGCAAGTGATGTGGACGAGGCTGCGCAGCAGGAGCGACAGCAGCAGCAGCAGCGGCAGTGGCCAGCAGGACGCAGCTGCGGCTCGTACTGGGAAGAACAGTACGTCCCTGTGTGTGAGGCTGCATGCGCTGCAGCACGAGAGGTGCTTGCAGCAGTGAGCAGCAGCGGCTGTGTGGAACTGCTGTGCTGCGTGGAGGCGCTGCACGCGTTGCTGCGGCGCTGGCTGCTGGTGCAGCAGCCCACGGCAGCAGCAGGAGAGGGAGCAGCAGCAGGAGAGGGAGCAGCGGCGTTGCTGGTTGCTGCGCGATGGCTGGCGAAGAAGCGGAGGCCCGCACATGCGCAGCAGCGGCAGCAGACTGGCGAGCTGCTGCTGTGCTGGGGGAGGAACAGTAGCAGCAGCGGCAGCAGCAGCGGCGGGGCACACGGGCTTCACGCCGAAAGCGAAGGCAGCAGCAGCGGCGGGACAGACGGGTTTCACGCCGAAACCGTAGGCACCAGCAGGAGCAGCCGGTTCTTCGACTGCAGCAGCAGCAGCGGCAGACCGAGGAGCAGTCGCAGCAGCGCATCACCCAGGCCAAGTAGCAGCAGCAGTAGCAGCCCGCGTAACGACAGCGACCTCGCCAGTAGCAGCAGCACGCTCCCTGCCTCGAGCAGCGGCAGCAGCAGGACAGGATTCTTCTCCTCCACCGGTGGCAGCAGCAGACGAGAACGCAGCGGCGCACAACGCACGAGCAGCAGCGTGTGGAGGAGCAGCAGCGAGGAAGTGAGAGAGCTCGAGGCGGTGTCGTGTGCAGAAGCCTTCCAGGCGTACGTTGCAGTGCTGCAAGACAGAGCACACATCGCTGCCGTCTGCAAACGGGTGCGCGAAGAGCAGCTCTTGCTGCAGCAGAAACAGCAGGTGCTGCAGCAACAGCAGCAGCAGCAACAGCAGCGACATTACCAGCAGCGACAACAGCGACATAGTCAGCAGCAGCAGCGGGAGTGGCAACAGCGGGAGTGGCAGCAGCAGCAGCGGCAGTGGCAGCAGCAGGACCGGCGGCAGCGGCAGCAGCGGCGGCAGCGACAGCAGCAACATGGGCAGACTCAGGGTTTCCCAGAGTGGGCTGTCGCCTCTGCATGGCCTGGTGGTGGTACAGGAGAGAGGAACGGCCGGAGAGAGAAGGAGGAGGACGAGGAAGAGGAGAACGCATGCACTGCTGCTTTTTTCTTTGAGCTGTGCGCTGTTGAACTATCTGTGGAGCAGCTGCAGCAGCACTTGCTGTCTGTGATGCTCGCTATTGCCGAACGGTGGATTGCTGCTGCTGCTGCTTGCGCACATGACGGCGGCGCCGCGCCAGCAGCAGGGGGGGCAGCAGGAGGAGAAATCGACGAAGAAGTGGCAGGAGAGACAGGATCTACAGCGACATTGGACGCACTCGAAAGCACCGTTTTGCCCGTCCTCACCAGCTTGCTTGAAGAGTTGACTGTCTGCATGCAGCAGCAGCAACAGCAGCAGCAGCAGGACCGGAGCAGAAGAAGCAGCAGCAGCATGCCCAGAACGACCGAGGAGGCAGCGGCCACAGCTGCAGCAGCAGGAGACGAAGAAAAGACACAAGACCGCGAAGCACCGCTCGGCGCAGCAGCTGCCGATGCTACTGCTGCTGCTGTCTCCTCTCGCGTGCTACGAGCACTCCTCATACGCACGAGGAACGCGAAGACTGCGCTGGTGCAGCTCCTGCTGCAACGACGCCGCTTCTCCGCGCAACTGCCAGCGCCGGATAATTAGCTCTTTCCCCTTCCTTGCTGCTTTTGCTGCCGCGGTGGAGCTGAGCGAGGACACACTGCTGGTGCCGCGCTGCTCTCGGAACGCCGCCGCTGCTGCTGCTGCCGCCTTCGCTTTTATCCCTCCGTAGACTGCGGCAGCCGGTGCACAGCAGCAGCGCTCCGGGTGTTGCTCCTCTTCCGGCTCTCTCTTTCAAAACAAAATAGGGAGTTTTCCTCGCAGCAGCTACCACAACCACCCGCATGCAGAACAGGACAGAAGTCGACGACAGCTCACCGTCAGGAGCTGCAGTCTGGCTTCTCACAAATATCCGACGACGTATTTCTCTCTCTCTCTCCGTATATATGTATATATGTGGGTGTGTCTCTCTCTATATGAGTACGTCTACATGTATGTACATTTATATATGCATATATATATATGGAATCGGGAGAATTTTTTGTGTGGAGATTTCTGTCGAGGTGGAGAAGTTTCGTATGTCGTCCGAGGTTGCAGTTACGTTGGATGGCTGCCGTCTATTTGAAGAATTTTTCAGCAAAGTCGCATACGTACATCTCTTTGTCTCTGCAGACAAAGTCTACATATACGTATAGCTAGCGGCTTCTCCTCTATACTTCAAGTCCGTTTCTTTACACGTACACACATACGTGCATGTGTGTATATATAGCCACGTGTACAAATGTGTATGTATGTACACCTTTGTGCGTATACATATATATATGTATATATATACACATATATACCCACATGTATACATATGTATGTATATATTCATATGTACGTATATGTGTAACTGGTTATACATATATAACTGATTTTCACTTCTGCGCTCTCCTGCAGTACGCAAGTTGCTATTGGTACAGAACACTTTGCAACGTCGGGCAGCGGCAATATGTGTCAATATATATATAAATATACATATATATATATATATATATATGTGTATCGTCGCTGAATCCCTCTCATGTTTGTATATATATATGTCAGGATCGCTATCTCTAGACGTATATATGTGTATGTTTCATTGATCGTATACCGATCCTGCTCACTAAGTATGTGCGTAGACACATACACATATATATATATATATATGTATGCACCAAGTAACAGAGCGGCCCGCGTGGTCTGAATACGTCTTCATTTCATTCCTAGTAGCCAAGAAGAAAGGAAGTTCCTCTTATCAACAAGCCAAACTCACAGCTACATACATATATATATTATGTATATGTATGTATAGATGTGCGCATGCAAACTGAGGAGGAGGTCCGTATGCGTCGATGGCGTATGTGCACAGACACATGGCAACGTGTCTGTGTAAGTATAATATATATTTATGAAGCAGCGATTTTTTTGCCTATTCTCTGTATACTGACAAACATACGTACAAACACACGTACGCAGGGAGAAGCGGAAGAGAAATACTCCGGAAGTCGCCGCATGCGTGGAGGAGGGGACGGCGGTCCCGTTCTGGCACACATGCCGGGGGACTGGTGGAAGACTGCTGCTGCAGAGTGGGGCGTCGGGGCGCCGCTTTTCTGCTCTTCTGGCTTCTGCTGTTGTGCTTCTCTTGCTTTGTCGCTTCACATATATGAAGCGTCGATTTCTCGCCGTATTTCTGAAGAGAAGGACGAACGGCGTCTTTCGGCGAAGAGAGGGCGGCGGCAACGACACTTGGCCGACACAAATCAGTTCCGCATGCAGACACTACTCTTCGAAACGGCGGAAGGGAGTTTTCTGCAAATTTCTTCGGGGACAGCGATTTACAAAGTTGCGGTGGAAAGTGGGGAAGGGGCGGTGGCTGCACCGTCGAAATGGGAGAAGACGCTTTGTTTCTGCCGTCTGACTACGCGGCTACGTGCACATATGGGAGGTTCATGTGTGTACGCACGTGTACATGTACGTGTGTATATATATATGTATAATACGCAAATTAATATATATATATATATATGTGGGCGTGAACAGATACGTGAACATACCCGGAGAGGGACAGGGAGAAAGATTTGGGCACACCTGAGTGTGCGCGTCCATAGATACGCATGTGCATTTCTACGTGTAAAGAGAAAGACGCACAGGTGTGTGTTTTTATGGGTATGTTTTTTTTTTAATCCTGGAGTGAGGACGGCGGACCAAGGGCCTTCTCACATGCACGCGCATGCAGAGGCGTCGCTCTGGCTCTATGCGAAGAGATCCACGCGGCGCGCCAACAGCACTTGCTGCTGAACGTAGCACACCACTCCGATCGACCGACGTCTTCTCTTTTTTTTCACAGATGCACGCATGCAGGTGGGCTCTGTGCGCCCGCCTGCTGTATACGAGGACGCACTTCAAGAAAGAAATACGCATGCAGGCGTGCGTACACCTCTGCTGTCTCTGTGTGTGAGTGCACGTGTGCGCGTGTATGTGTGTCTGTATGTCCAGTCTGTGTTTACATATATAAGACACATCGTCGAGCGACAGCGGCGACGTTGACTGCTTCTTTCTCGAGAAGACGAAAGAGGCGGAGACTGCGAAGCACCCCGCGGCACGAGAGGAATTTAAAACGAGAAAGGCTGTCTTTCGTTTCTTCATTGTGCTCCTGGCCCTGAATTGGTCACTGAGAACTGACACCGGGATGTAACTGTCTCTCTTGCAGTAGTAGACTAAGGAAGCAGCTTTAACGTTCGGTTGACACAAACACGTGGGTATGTATATATATATATATATATATGTATGCGCAAAAAGTCGTGCGAAGGAGCGCGCGGGAGGGCGACGGCAAGCGACTTTCATCTGTGAACGACGTGGAGATGGGAATGCGCGCACTGCGGGGGATTTCGGATTGTAGAAAGAAAGATTCTTTTGGTCCGAAAGCCATCACGTAGAGCAACCCAGCCAGAAAAAGAGTACTTTATCCACCTTTGTCACCAGGCGCACATGCGTAGTGATCGTCTCTTTGTGTGTAGGAAGCCCATGCACGCTCGCAGCGTCCGTCTTGAGGCTTGTAATAGATGCGCTTGCATGCGGCACACACACGCGTTTGCGTGAATACGTGTAAGTGAGAGTGTAAAGAGAGAACGGGAATGAAAGGAGGAGGACAATTACCATAGAGAGTACTTGCGGACAGTACTTTCTGTGTGCTTATCCGTATACGTGTGTATGTGTATCTGTGGACGGTTGCTTCACGTGGTGTGAAGAACGAGGCATGCTGCGCGTGCGGCTTGCTTGTGCCTCTCGACCTAGGAACAGCAGCCAGCAGCAGCAGCCAGCAAGATAGCTGATGTTTCACGTTGCAGCGACAGTAGCAGGAGGCAGCAAGACACCTGCTACTTAATGTTGCAGCGACTCCTGCAACCAGGCGCCTTTCGATTCTGTGCGTCACACTCCCCCTGCTGCCGCTTTTGCATGCTCTTGCAGCACGGTCCGCCACACAGCTAGCGGACTGTATGGACACCTGAGAGCGAGCACGTCTCTGCGCCTGATTCTACGCGCAGACTGCTGAGGCGGGCACCCAGGTCGTAGACTCGCACTCGCAGCAATTCCATCTTTTTTGAAAGTAGACATTCGCATGTCTACACTACACTCCGCACACATCTGCAGACACCAAGTTCTCTCGACAGGTATACAGAAACTGGAGCGACACAGCGTTACACAGGTGGGTCGTCTGGTAGTACGTGTGCTGGCGCTGCTGCGGAGCAGAACTTCCGTACGTGTGACTGCCTCTTGCTGTACATATGAAGACTTCGATATACACGTAAAGAGGTGAGACGAGAGTCTCGCATGCTAGGACGCACGAAGGACTTCCTGGGATCTCAAGACGCGTTCTTTTGCGTGTTTGTCGTTTCCTTTGTGTCCGGGTGAGGCAGCAGCAGTCGACGCTGCATGCGGACTTCTTCAGCGACGCAAGCAGCGCGAGGTCACCTCCTAGGTGAAACGCGGTGTGACGTGTGTGTGTCCACGCGACAGCCACTTTCTCGCAGCACAGCCGCGTCCCACAAAATATTCCACGAAGCACCTGCTGCTGCTTTTGACAAGATACGTGTATACTTTGTTGGATTATGTATGTGTACCGGTGTGGACGGGAGATTCGCAACGACGTGTGTACGTTCACACTTTTGATTAGCATACCGTTTTTTCGGCTAAAGAGGGAAGGACGTGACACTTCTGTGAACTGCGCGCCGGAGAGAGAGACAGAGAAATGGCTACGTTCTTCAAGAAGACCTGTGCAGAGTCGTTCTGCTCGTCTGCTTGTCTTCCTTTATAGAGACATATGCGTGTCAGGGACGCACGCCGGGAACGGACGCATGGATGAAACCAGCAGTGGTGCGCCTCCACATCGCGCTAGCAGCAGCGTCAAAACTGCGCGCAGACGGGCACCGTTCGAGAACCCCTCTCTCTAATCAGCCGCGCGCATGTCGTGCCGGGAGAATTCTTCTTCTTGTTCGTAGCGATATCTATTTCTGCTTACAGCGAGGTGTTTATCCTTCACACGAGGTACTACCATCTACCTGGATATACATACTTACGCACAGAAGAAGATATATATCTGTATATGGTCGCACACGTAAACACACTGGTGCAAAGAGGAAAAGGAATATACGTATCTATACACATTACACGTACATACACGTATGTGGTGATATACATATATATATATATATATGTATAGGTGCATGTAGGCTGAAGTGTCGACTGCAGACTGTCTACAAGAAAGTTTTTTGGTCGAAGTCTGAACCTCCAGGGACGACTGCATGCAAGGATGGAGGAGGATGTGACACACTGCAAATCCCGGCACGTAGTCCACGAAGACCCTTCCCCCCTTCCGCTTTCCCCCGTATTAGCCTCTTCGTATGTCCGTGGAAATATGCGGAGGTCCTTCCTCCGAGAAATATCTGCTACATCGACCACCGAGCGACAGCGCAGGGTGCCTCTTCTCCTGCTAGCGGAGAAGTCATTTTGGCGACTTGGCTGCGTCTGCGTCTTTTTTAACATGAAAGTGTGTGACGAAAAGGGGTCCTGCGACACACGGAGAAGTTCTCCTCGAGAAAAAAAAGACATCTGCTGTCCGCTGGACCATGCGGCAAGACGAAGACCTCGCCAGGGGACCGCGCAGCAGTAACTCACGGCCCCTTCACACATGCAGAAGTATCTCTGTGCGTCCGCGTCAAGTCGTAAATATGTCTCTACTTCTCTGCATCTGTTCAAACATGTATGTTCACGTATGTATATACTCATATACATATATACATACACAGGCCTGCACATGGAGAGGGGTCCACACACACGACCTCGGGAAGAAGCAACGAGATAAAGATGTCGCCGGACGTAGATGTATGCACACAAACATGTGAAAAATACACATATACACATACACATACATATAATCTGTATATATATATATATATTTGTAGATATGTACCGACATATATATGCATATATGTGGAGAGAGACACACAGAGAGAGAGATAGGTAGGTAGGTAGATATGCGTATATGTGGAACAGACGTGGATGAGTAAAAAAGTTGTGTATGAAGGGCAATCTCTGCAGGACGGAGTTGAATGCGGTGCCCGTCCTCTTGAAAGACTTTCCTCCCGTCCTTCACGCGGGACACGCACATGAAAATATATATATTAATATATATACACTTATATGTATATTTACTGCACATACACATAGGAGCTCGGGTAATATGAGGAGCACCAGCAGCAGCAGGTGCAGCACAGACGAGTTCGTTGAAGAAATGCGGCAGCCGGGCGGTCATCAGCGGGTTCACCTGCTCCTCTGCGTCTGCAGGAGTACCGGCGGCTGCTGCTGCGTGAACGCTGCTGCTGCTGCTGCGGGAGCACCAACACACCGTCGGTGCTGGCCTGTTTTTCGGCAGCAGCAGCTGCTGTTGCAGCCGCCACAATCCTTCTGCAGCCCGTGCTGCTGCTGCTGCTCTCCGGCAGCAGGTACGTTACCCACATCGCTGGGCTCGCTACTGTCTGCCCCAGCAGCAGCAGCAGGCATTAGCAGTTATTCCCCGCCGTCCAAGTGCTGCTTCCTCCTCCTGCTCCTGGCCTGCCGGAGCCTGCGGCTGCGTAGCTGCTGGTGACGCCGCCTAGTCTGCTGCTGGTCCTCCTCCTCCTGCTGCAGCAGCTCGTCCCGCTGCTCCTGGGCCCGTCGCTCCCCGTGCTGCTCGGTCTCTCTGAACAGCGGGCGTCGCTGCGCCCGCTACTCCTGCTCCTCCGCCTGCTCCTGCTGCAGTTCCTGCTCCTCCTGTGGTTCCTGCTGCTCCTCCTGCAGGGGAAGGCGGAGGGAGAGGAGAAAAAGCAGCCAGCTGCGGACAACCTCCCGCAGCCCCGTAAGAGCTCCTGCTGCTGCTCTGCGGCTCTGCAGACGGCACGCTTTCCTCACTGCGGCAGGAAAAATCGACGGCAGCAGGCCACCCCACACTCCATATTCCTCCCCCTGCCGCCGTCCCGCCCGCTGCTGCTCCTCCTCCTCCTCTGCAGGCTCCTGGTGCTGCTGCCGCTATTGGCCCGCCTTCTGCTGCTGTTCCTGCTCCTGCGCTGCTTCTGTACGGTGGTCCGGCTGCACCTCCTCCTGCTGCAGGTCCTCTGGGCACTCCGCCCACTGACACGCCCGCTCCTGCTGGAGTTGGTGTCCCACCGCCTCCTGCCGGTGCTGCTGCTGCTCCCCCTCCCCCAGCTCCTCCTCCAACTCTGCACCGGGCCGCTGCTGCAGTGACTCCTGCTGCCGTGAAGTGCAGCAGCCCCCCCGCACCACCACCTACTCCTCTGTTAAATCCCGCTATACCACCACCTCCGCCTTCTGCTCGGTACGCGGCGACTCCTGGTGCTGCCGTCGCCGCGAACTGCGCTGCTGCTGCCCCTACTGCTGCTGCGGGGCCGGGACTTGTTCCTGCTGCTGCCCCACCCGCGACATCTCGATACGCAGTTCCCGCTCCTCCTCCGGCTGCTGCTGGTGCGCCAGCGCTGCCTCCTGCTGCTGCTGCCCTTCTGCCGTATCCCGCACACCCTCCTGCTGGGGCGCCCGGCGCCGCTGCTGCTCCTGGGGCGGCTGCAGCAGCAGCAGCACCTGCACCGCCTCCCCCTGCTCCTCCCCCTGCTCCGCACGCAGAGGACCGTGCCAGAGACATTTTTGCAATTTCCATAACAAGGGAAGGCAGCGTTTCGAGCTCGTCGAACGCCGCGGTATGCAGCAGCTGGTCCGCATGCAGAAAGACGTAATCTAAGCAACACCGCTTTAACGTGCATGCGCGATACGCCTCTGCAGCCTTCAGCAGCGGGCACACCGTCTCGAGGTCAATTAACGCAACGAGCAAATTCTCGCTGTACGACTTCAACATCGTGAGCGTGTAGTGGTCCGCAAGCCCCATCACCTGCAGCCAACCGGAAAAAAGGAAAGTCGCGGAGAAACTGGGTGCTGCAGCAGCGAGGAAGACGGAAGACAAAAGCAAGAGGCGAGAGAAGCACAGAAAGAAAACAAAACAGCAAGCGAGGACCCGCACGAGGAGGGTGGAGACGAGGCGGCGAAGATGAAAAAAAGGAAACGCAACAAACCGAAGAAAAGGAAATCAAGAAGACGACGCCAACGTGTATCGTTACGTAGGACAAGATCGTCGAGACACACACACAGAGACGGCCATATTAGGTCGAACAGTAAAACGAAATTTTGCACCGACGTAATCGATAAACACTCATGCGTTATTTAGTAGATATGTATCGAAGAGGACGCCGCACGGATACACGCATGTACATGAGTACATATTTGCAAGTATCCAGGAGGACCAGGGCGACAGAGAAAGACGGATGTATACAGACACGACACTTGCTGGATATGTCTGCCTGCAGTTTCTGCAGTCGTACAGACAAACAAAAGGAGTATAACAAGGCCACACAAACACACGCATACAGATACACGTCCATTTCCACAAAGGGGACGCACGTATATATTTGCATATACATATATTGATCAAGTCGTCTCATTTAACACACAGTTCGCGGTGTACAGACACCGTGCGGTGTATAGACAGTGTGCCGGGTATAGATGGCGTGCGGTGTACAGACAGCATGCGGTGTACAGACAGCATGCGGTGTATAGACAGCATGCGGTGTATAGACAGCATGCGGTGTATAGACAGCATGCGGTGTATAGACAGCATGCGGTGTATAGACAGCATGCGGTGTATAGACAGCATGCGGTGTATAGACAGCATGCGGTGTATAGACAGCATGCGGTGTATAGACAGCATGCGGTGTATAGACAGCGCGGCTATGGAGAGGTGTCACCTACCCAGCACGTGAAGTAATGCTGAGTTTCTCTCTCTTTCTCTCTCCATCTATCTATCTCTCTTTGTAGGCTCTTCCTGAGATGAAGCATCGTGTGCCCGTGTTCGCAGATACGCTAGTACGCATACGTACACATACACACGTCCACACATTTTGTGTGTGTACGTGTATACGTATGATACGTACGATAGTCTGTATCTACCAATGTACAAACACCAACACGTTTTTCTCCGTATGCAAAGGAAGTCCTGTTGATCGGCATATCTGTACATATAAACGTATGTCTTCGTTGTCCTCTCTGTGCACACACATCATGCGTATATTGTTCTGCCTCTGTCGATACATACAAATATATATATATATATATATGTATGTATAGACGGTTAATATTGGCGTCTCTCTCTTTAAATACATATGGACGCGTCCACTTCTTCCTTGCTTTATAGGCACCCATACATACACGTACACTGGTTTTTATAGAGAGAGGCATACATATACTTACACCTGCCTCACTTTCTTTCTATACATTGATATGCAACTTATTGACCGCTCTCTGCATACACGCACACTTTCTATCGGTGGATAGATATATATTGGTCTGTTCATAGACACACATACATACGTTGATCTGCCTCTGTGTCTCTCTTCAAAGACTTTCAATATTCGTGTATGTCCCCACACAAATATATGCATATATATGTTTGTACCTCTCCCTCTCTCTTATTCTCTGTATATATATATATATTGATTTGTATCGAAAAAAGCACTTACATCGACCTCTCTCACTCTATTCCCCTCTTTTTCTCTGTTTTCCCGTATTTCTCTCTCTGTTTTCCTCTTTATAGGTCGAGCCACCTGCGTACACAGGGACGAACATCGGTTTCGCCTTTCCTTTCTTCTCTATGTGTGTATCTCTGTCTTTCTCTCTTTTGCTGCGCGGGTCCCGAGAAACAAGCGCGCCTCTTTTTTTGCAGGAATTTGACAGAGATATCCACACAGGGTGGGGGACGCATGCAGACCGGCGGGTTTGTCTTTACCTCGCAAATGACGTGGGGCCTGGTCTCGTGGAGCTTGCCAGTGTAGAGAAAGCCAAGCATCGCGACGTACGCGTCGTAGGACCAGCCGTGGATGAGAATGCGCTGCTGCTTGCTCTCCCGCATGCTGCTGGTGAAGAGATGCTTGAAGAAGTCGCAGCCGACGGCCAGGATATTGCGGTGGGCGAAGATTTCTCTGTTTTCAACCACAAGCACCACGTCAGCAAACGCAGGGGAATTCACGAGTCTTCGCAGGTTCCTCACCAGCTGCCGAACAGAGCTCTCGTTCAACGCTTCCTCTTCGAAACGGCTAGCGTCCAGCACATGCATATCATTTAGCCAGCGATTTCCGTCAAAGCCGCCAAAAATCAGAAGTCTTCTATTGCCCACTAATGCCGCACTATGACGCTGTCTCCCGGATGGCGGCCCTGCGCTTGGAATCAGCTCCCCGCTCTCTCCTCCTCGTCCTCCTGTCTCGTCTCCTGCTGCTGCTGCTCCTCCTCTTCCGCCTCCTCCCGCCGTGCCGCCCGTCCCGAAGTAGGATCGCGACCACCGTGTCGTGCAGCAGTTGTTGCTGCTGCCTGCTGCTGCTACAGCCACGGCTGCTGTTCCTGCTGCGTGGGTCTCGTCACCCCACCTCTCCCCGCCCTCTGCTGCTCCAGCGATGCTGCTGCTGCTTCCGCCCCACACCGCTGTGCCCGGAGCCGCGGGTCCTCCTCCCCCTCCCGCAGGAGCAGGAACAACAGCAGCCCCACACCGGCCGCACGCCGACAACACCACGCAACCGCCGCTATCTCTCGTCGCGCTCCTGCTGCTGTCGCTGCTGCTCCCCCCCGCCGCACGACCACCGACAACTCCCCCAGCGTTTGTCAGGAAGGACGAAGAAGGAATGCTGCTGCTGCCGCCTCTGCGTCCGTCGGCCGCTGCTGCTGCTCCTGTTGACAACCCCCCCCCGCACGCGGAACACCGCCCTGCAGCTCCGGCCGGTACCAACCACGCGCTGCTGCTGCTGCTGCCCGGTGCGCGTCCTCCTTCCAGAGGAGCAGAAGCAGCAGCAGGAGGAAGGGGAGAAGTACGAGGAGGAAGACAAGATGCGCAGGAAGCTGAAAAAGAAGAAGTAGGAGAGGAAGGGGAGGACGACGAAGACGAGGAAGTCGTCGAAGACGAAGAAGAAAGGGCGGCGGGATTCAGCCAGGAACGGGACTTGACGTCAAGAATATAAATCTCGTTGATCCGTCGCTTCCCGTCATAACCACCGAAGAAAAAAATTTTGTTGCCGATCAAATTCGCCGTGTGGCCGCGCAGACCCGGCGGTGGCGTCCCGCTAATTTCCGGCTGCAGCACCCTCGCCCAGGAAACAAACAGCAGCAGCATATATCTACACACACGTCTGTCTCCCCACACCAATACATACGCAGACATATACAAACTACACACGTCTACACAGATATACATGTGTCCGCCGGCGCATATGTCCCGTACGTGTACGGAGACATACGTACTCAGAAATATACACAGAGAGAGAGGCATACGTATATATATATGTGTACACGAATGTGTGCGGGCCGCACGTATATTCCGTACATGTACGTAGACGTTTATTCCCATAAATGTAGAGAGAAAGATGTACACGTCCGTATATATACATGTGTGTCTATGCGGCACGTGTCCCCTGTATATGTACGCAGAGAGAGAGGTGCGTATATACACATATATACATATATATATACACATATATATAGACATATATATACATATATATGTATAGATGTATGTATACACGAGTTTGTGAGCAGCGATACATGTATATAGGAGAATATACGTATTTGTACGCCTTTATACGTGCTCGGAGATATGTGTGCGTATGTATATGTGGAGAGACAGACGCAGAGGAAGACATATACCAGGCCACGCAGGTCGACGGGGATAAGAAGGCACGTAGGCATGCACAGACTCTGCCAAGGGAAATCTGGGCAAATGGGTCACCTGCTTTTCTTCTTCCGCTATCTCTCCTCCACATATATATGTATATACGTACACGTGCATGACGCAGCTGCTGTTCGTCTCTGTGTGCTGCGTCTGCTGCCTCTGCTGCCGCAGCTTCTCCGTCCTCGCTGCAGAAGTTTCCTGCGTGCCGCTGCTGTCACCCTGCGACCCTCGGTGTCCCCTTCTTCTTTCTGCTGCTGCTCTCCTGTTCTGCTCTGCTGCTCCTGCCCTACTTCTGCTCTGCTGCTCCTGCTCTACTTCTGCTCTGCTGCTCCTGCTCTACTTCTGCTCTGCTGCTGTTTTCGTCGCGCTGCGGCCCTCTGTTTCTGCTGTTTCGCGGTTCTTCCTCCGGCACTCCGCAGCTGCTCTGCTCGTCTGCTCTCTTGTGCCGCTCTGCTGCGGGGCTTCTGGGCTCTGTGCTTCTGCTCCCCCGCTGTTGCTGCTGCCACGTCTTGTGCCCTTCTGTCTCTCCTGGCTTTCTCGCTGCTGCTCCGTACCCGGGTCCAGGTGAGGGTCGCCGTGTTGAAAACGTGGAGGTCGGTCAGGTGCGTGTTGCCGCTGTGTCCGCCGAAGAGCAGCAGACTACTTTGAACGACCGTGACGGTGTGGGCGTTGCGCGCAAGAGGCTTCTCGCCTTTGACGCAGGGTTGAATCCACGCCATCGTCTCCAGGTCAAGCGCATGCACGTCAGAGAAGCAGTTCTGCCCGTCGTACCCCCCAAACAAATACAGTTTCTCGTTTACTTTGCTGAGGGAGTGGCAGGCACGTGCGCAGGGCGGTCTGCCGCTAACTGCTGGACACTGCCACCGCATCGCGCTGCAGGAGCCTCCTCCTGGCGCATGCGCGGGTCCCGTGTCTAACACGTGGAGGTCCGACAGCCACTGCATGCCGTCGTGTCCGCCGTGGACGAAAATTTTCTCCCCGACCGCAGCTGTTGTGTGATTGTTTCGTGCCTCCGGCGGACCCGTGGCTGCGCCCGCGCCGTCTGCTCCGGTGCTGCTGCTGCCGCTCCCGGACGAAGAGGACGAGGAAGACGACGCAGAAGACGCAGACGCTGCCGCCGCTGCTGCTGCTGCTGCGGCAGAGGAGACACTGCTGCTGTGCGGTTGCCGGTGCTGTGCGTTGCCGGGGTAGTAGTGGTGGTGGTGGTGCAGATGGTGGTGGTGGCTGCTGCTTCCCCCCCCGCCGTGGTGGTAGTAGTGTCCTCCGTGGGATGAAGACGCGTAGTAGTTACTACTGCTGCTCGGGTGCGGCACGCCTGCGCCGCTGTAGTACGGGTGACTACTGCTGCTGCTGCTCGCGCCTTGGCTCTGTGACTGCTGCGACGCAGACATGCTGCTGCTGCTGCCTCCGCTTCTGTGACTGCTGCCGCTCGGACCCACGCCCGCGCTGCCGCTCTGCTGCTGCGGGTAGTAGTAGTACTCCGAAGCCGAGACGTCCTCCCCGCTGTTCTCTGCTGTCCCTCCTCCTGCTCCTCCCCCGCCCCCCCCTCCCCCCTGCTGCTGCCGCTGGTCAACCCGGGTCCATATTAGCGTTTGCAAATCTAACACGTACAGGTCGTTTAACGCACACTTGCCATTCCAACCGCCAAAAATAAATAATTTCGACCGTATTACATCGCAGGAGTGTGCGGCTCGTGGGCCCGGGGCAGCGCCAGCAGCAGCACCGCCACCGGCAGCAGCAGCGGCGCCACCTGCGCCGCTCCCTCTCCCGCCGGGACGCACCTGGTACCACAAGCACGGCTCCTCTAACGTGCTGCTGCCCCACAGCGGTCCCTGCTGCGGCAGCCACGTTGCTGGGTGATGCTGCTCCTGCTGCTCTACTCCGGGAACCAGCGGTGCGCCGGAGCCATCGGCGCCGCGATCGGCGGAGCACGCGGGCAACTCCCCCCCGCCCCGCACCCCAGCAGCAGCGGGAGGAGCATACGACGCGAACGGAGGGGCGACAGCAGCGCCTGCTCCGCTGCAGACACACTGCTGCTGCGAAAGTCCGGAGGGAGGAAGCTGCTGCCGCTGTTGCTGCTGCGCAACGGAAACTGCCTCTTGCTCTTGTGTGAGAGGGAATGCCCCTTGCTGCTCTCTCTGCTGCTGCACGGCAGCGACTTGCTGTTGACGCCGCGCGTCGACGCCGTCTCTCTGCAGCTGCTGATGCTGCTCTGCGGACACTGCGGCATACTGCTGTTGCTGCGCCAGAGGGATCGGCTCCGCCTGCGGCTGCTGCTCCACCTCCTCTTCCTCCTGCCCTTCCGGAAGACCGTGCTCCTGCATCGCTTCGCGATGCTGCTGCTGTTGCTGCTGCATCGCCTCGTTGCCGCTTCGCACCCCAGACGCTGTCGGTGCTACTGCTGCTGCGTCACAAGCAGAGCCGTCGTCTGCTGCAGCAGACGCTTCACGACAGCGATAAGCTGCAGCGCCGCTGCTGCTGCCTCCTCTTCTGTCCCTGCTGTCGCTCCTCCTCGTCGCTCCAGCGCCCCCGCTGCTGCCGCTGCCGCTGCTGCAGTCCTCCCCCCCAGCGGAGCCGCTGCTGCTGCTGCCGCTGCTGCTGCTGCACCGTGCGTACGGCAGGACGCCGCCGCTGCCTTGTTCTGTTCTTGGCTCCCCGCCCTCTTCTTCCCGACCTCCCCCTTCGCGCAGCACGCCGCAGCTGCTGCCTCTGCTGCGGTGCCGGTGCTCCCCGCTGCCGCTGCTCGTGCGCCGGCTCGTGTAGCGACCGCTCGCCGACGCCTCGTCGCTTGCCAGCGACGGGGACCGGCAGCGCTCAGCAGCCTCGGCGCGCTGCGAGGTCGCCACGCCGCCACCGCAGACGCTGCTGCAGCCCTCCCCAGTCCGCTGCTGCTCTGCTGCTGCTGCCGCCCTCTCAGTCGCATGCGCCAACGGCCGTGTTCCTGCAGCTTCCTCGTCCTCCTCCTCTGCTGCAGTGTCGTCGCGCGTGTCCTCCTCCCCCTCGTCGCCGCGGTCGTAGTGCTGCTGCACGTGCGGGGGCGCGTCCATCGTCGCTCCGGTGTACGTACACCACCCCGTCCGCGAGCACCCGCTGCAATGCCCTGCACTCCTTGCAATCTCAGCACGAGCCCCACACGCACCCCACTCCTGCCTGCGCGCGTTATTTCTGAAGTCACCTGCCCGTCACGCCGTCCTCGCCGCGCCTTTCCTTTCTTCCCCACCACTTTGGGGTGTACGTACACCCCGTGTCCTGCCTCTCCACCGCGCAAATCTCTTCCTCCCTCCGAACAACAAATGCAGCGCTGTTGCCGTCTTCGCCGCAGCGAGTCCTCCCCCGGCTGCCTGCTGCCGTCCGAAGCAAGTGCCGCTGCTCCTGCTGCTGCCACTGCTGCGAGGACAGCTATAACTCGTGCTGCTGCCGCAGTCGCCCGCTGCTACTGCTGCTGCTCCTCCGGCCGCCTCACCCTCTCTCACGACAAGAAAAACGCGGGGGGACGACAGGCAGCAAATCCCAGGGCTCTCCCCCTGAGCCGCCGCGTAAGCCAGCTCAGCAGCAGAAGATACTTTTCTGCCTACCCGCCTGTATCTGCAAAAAGATATAATGACAAGGACGGATGAACACACACACATATACACACACACACACATACACGCATACGTACACAACACACATACACATATGTGTGCCTGTTGAGAAACTTCCGCTGCCTGCGGCCCTGCTGCAGCCGGGCTGCCGCCGAGAGAGACACAGCAAATGCAGGCGCCCGAGTCACGCATTCACGGGAGGGGCGGGGGATGTCTACAGAGAAAGTTTTCGTATTTTGAAAAGGGCTACACCGCCACGGGGTGCGTGTCGTCAGGAGAAGTAGATAATATACAAGATTCTCTTCGCTTTTACTGCTGCTCGGCCACAACGTCGCTGATGTTGCGCGAGGAGAACAACTCTTGCACACACCGGCACGCCTTCTAGCATCCGTTTTTGTGTATACACAAGTCGTTCTGTAAATGTTGAAGTTCATAGGAAGTGTTCTACTCGTAAAAAAGGCGACATGGGTGCGTGCCGTAAGAACAACTGCACCCGGCGGGGGGGCGAGAAGTTAATAAGTCTGTTTTCCAGCCCAGTTTTCGCCGCCGGCTAGCTGGGAAATCTCGTTTAAACGAAAGAAGTCAACGAAGTGTACACACGTTACAAAAAAAAAAAAAACACGCACACACACACACAGAAACAATTTTTGCCGTTCACTGGGTCGGGACGATGCACCTTGCGTGTGTATCTACGTAACTATTTGTTAGGAAGTATTTGGTTCTTTGCTGGCGTGTCCCTCAGCGCAGCGTGGTGAAGTTGGGATGGCGGCGGAAGAAAATACATCATTGTGGATTCACAGAGTAGAGAAACCAGGTTTTTACGTGTTTGAGCCGTGGAAGTCTGCGTCAGTTGAAAGGATAAAAAAAACTGTGGAAGAGGCTTTTTGCGATGGAAAAGCGCCTTGGTCTTCACGGAGAACGACGGTCATCACGGTGAACGGAGGAGGAGAGCCTCCTTCCTGGCTGAAACCGTCTAACTTAAAACTGACGCGCGGCAAATTTTCCGAGAAGACCCCACGACGGAAGAAGGAAAAGGTCCGCGGAGTTACACAGAGAGAGCCACAGAAAAGACGAGGTGCCGGGCTGGAAAAAAAAAGGAGTTTGAGAAACGAAGGGAGAAGCCGACCGGAGTCTTCGAGGGAGAGGTAGAGAGAGGCAGTGTCAGTTGCACGTCTGAAGGAGAGACGGGAGTCCTTCGCAAGGAAGACAAATAAAGGTAGAAAAATCGGACTTCCCCTGGCGGGTAAAATTCCATGACGAAAAATCGCATAACCAGCGAAGAACGAAAAGAGAGAAACAGCACGTCGGGAACTCGAGGGCGGAAGGAGGGCGCGAGAGACTCCGCCAGTAAAACAAGCGGTCCTGAACAGAAGTACACATTTCAAAGGAATACGTGGAAGACGATGAAGCGTGCAGACGGGGCCAACGTTGAAAGGAAGAGGAAAATAGTAGTCACCACGAAAAGAGGCATGCTGCTGTGTAGGGTGTCGGCTGGTCGCGGTGCCGCCGCTGAACGTTCGTTGATGTAGATAAGGAAAGTCGAAGACACCCAAGTTTTGCAGGAAGGGAGGAGAGAACAGGCGCGACCCATCCTTTCGAGGAAAGTGGGCGGAAAAAGGGCTTTCTCTCTCCGCCAGAGAATTTTTGAGGAGCCACGGCTGGCCTGGAAGTTCCCTGTATATGGAGAACTGCGAGGACACAAATCGCCAGCTGCTGGCCGGACCAGGGCGACGTATACAGCAATCCGTTCACACCGAGAAGGAGAATCGACGGGGCACACTATAAACAAAAAGGAAGCTGCAGGGACAGCAGCCTCAATGGCAGCAGTATAGCAGCCTACTCCTCCGCACGCAAGGCAGAACCAGCCGCGACCTTGTTTGGCAGGACCACCAGCAGCTCCTGCAGCAGCAGCCCGTGTGAGGCAGCAGTAGCAACAGCAGCAGTCGGAAGAACAGCGGGCAAGAGCAGCCTCAGCAGCGTTAAAAGGAGTAGTGCCAGTAGCGGCGACAACACCAGCAAGCGCAACAGCAACAGCATCAAGCGCAAAGAGCAGCAACAGCAGCTGTCCCCGCAGCAGCAACAGCAACAGGCGCAAAGAGCAGCAACGGCAGGAGGCGCAAAGAGCAGCAACACAACGCAACACCAGGAGTCGCAGCAGTAGTAACAGCAGCAGTCTCAGCAGCAGCAACAGCAGCACTTGCAGCAGCAGCAACAGTCGCAGTCTCAGCAGCAGCCACAGCAGCAGGGGCAGCAGCAGCAACAGGAGCAGTCGCAGCAGCAGCATCAGCAGTCGCATCAGTAGCAGCTGCAGGAGTCGGAGCAGCAGCAACAGCAGCAGTCGCATACGCAGCACCTGCAGCAGTTGCAGCGACAACAACAGCGGCGGCACTCACACAGCAGTGCAGTAGCAGCAGTGTCTCTGTACGAGCGTCCGAAGAAGCAGCAGCAGGAGGTTACACCAGTAGCGGGAGGAGCAGGAACAGCAAGAGACCCCAGCAGCCACAGAGACAGCAGCAACGTTTCCAGAATGCAAAACGAGCTGCAGCTTCCTTAAAGCAAATGCGGTGCAAGTGGGAAGCTACCGGCCTAGCGGCAGAACGTAGACGAACAGGGGACACACGCGTCTCACGCTTCCGTTCCAGACCACTTCAACTATCTGTCATCCCATATATGTAAGTGAAGATGATGCTGCTCCACGACGGAACGTACACAAGACATTCATCTGTCCTAGAATCTTGTCTTCCCCAGCTTTTCTCCCGCTATATGTATATAGTCAACGTACGTTGACCGATAGTGGCACGGAGAATGTGAGCGGAGCTGCACCTCGGGACTCTTCCGACTGTGCTGTCTGGCTGCTTCCGATAAACAAACATAGCAACCCATTGAGCTGCAGTAGGAGCATCTCTGGTGCTGCTGTTAACGCCAGTATCTGCCACTGCGGCGGGAAGTGTTACGTGAGGGACTCCTGCGGTCGCTGCCACTTTTCTCTGCTGCTGCTGGTACTGCTAGTTCTTGCTGCTGCAGCCGTCGCCCTTTGTTGCTGTCGATGGGGCTCCTCGCTCGTCGCTGAAACTCCTTGCTCGCCACTGGTGCGCCTTTCCCTCCGTGCTGCAGGGGTTGTCAGTCCCCGCAATTGCAGCTGATAATTTGCTGCTACAACTGTGTCCCCTTCTGCTTGCTTGTGTCGTTACCGCCACTTAGATTGGTAGCAGTGGGTGCACCTCCCCGTTCTTGTGGCTGCAGTCACTCCTCCTTCTGCAGATCGCCATTGACTGTCTAATTTCTTTCTCATCCTGCTGCCTGCCTACTCGCTGAAATTGCTTCTCTGTCTATCCGAAAAGACTGAGATGTGAGGGATGAAAAGGACACGTAACGGCGGGTTGTGCAGCAACAATACAGCTGCGCAGAGTGGCTGCACCACACTGAACAAGGGAAGTTACATCTTCTAGAGTGTGGACATGAGCATCAGCAGGAAGACCAACAACAGCAGGGAGATCAACAGCAAGGATACGCGCAGCAACAGAATACTAAGCAGCGAGGGCAGCAGATCACGGCTAACAACTGCACTGTAGCCTCGGTGGACAGCAGCAGCAGCGGACTCCAAGAGAGCAGCCCAGGCCTGGAATCACAAGAACAAAGTCCTTTCGAGCATGTTTGGGAAGCCTACGGGTCGACACCTTGTATAGATGACTTTCCTGCTATAGTGCACCCTTCCGCCTCCTACGGTGAGGACCACATCAATCTCGTCACGAACCAGAGCCTCGATGTTGTGTTACGTATTAACTCCATCTCACGAATCAAAGAAAAAGCGTTCTTAGGCAGTCGTGGCGTTGTTCGCGGCAACGTGCAAGTCCTCGTGAGGTAAAAAGGGAAAACAGTGGCAAATAAAGTGGGTCTCAACGGGATGTTAGGACCGGAGTGAAGCAAACTGCAATGCCTTGGGGCGGAAACAACCTGAGAGAGCAGGTGAACCATCAAATGGGTCACCGAGGAAGTTAAGTGGACCGCCTCTTGCAGTATAGACAGACAACACTAGCTAAGTCTTACCCGAACATTTGCTGGGAGCGAAGTAGATCTCGCTGCAGACTCTTGGCAAATATGTAGGTGTGACGAACAGCAACTATTCCCTTTCACGTGAGAAACATCTACGAGAGGTTGGTGCTTGCTGAAAATCCAGGGCTCACGGTGAAAACTTCTGATACGGCATTGTCAGATGACTGCATGGAGCGTACGTCCACTCGAAGTAGAAACGCTGCAGAAGGTACCCTCACTCCTCTCCGTTTTTCAGTTCTGTATAGCATGGGTAACTTTCGTAGATGCGATATGGAGGATGTGTCTACATACATATTTATATATTCGTCACGTGCAGAAGAGCGATGCACGACATGTTGAAGGACATACACCTGTTCAACTGTACAACAGTGTCGCGCTTGCGCGGCGACCAGTAGTAGAACGCCTCCCCTTGCCGCTCTTAGCCGTTGGCGTTGCTAGTGCTGTTAGGACTGCTATTGGCGCGGTCACAGGCGTTGCACGTGTCCTGAAAAGTGCTGGAAGTCAGGTACCTCAAAGGCGAACGGCAGAAAGTAAAATCGCGGTCCTTCGCCGTCTGACTTGTCTACACAAGATAATGTGGTTTCGTTCTACTGCACAGTTCTTCATGCGTAATCCCTTGGTAGAAAACAACAAGCTGAAATTTATGTCTCCAAGAACGTGCACCCGCAATGAAGAACGGAGAGAAAGTCGTCAGGGTCGTTAACAACAGGGCACCTAATGCGGGCGACCGCGAACCAAATTACTGTCTTACAGTTAACAAATACATACGTGCACTTTTCTAAATGTACCTGGATATTCACGGTATACCTGTGGCCTTCACGTATGCCTTATGGTCTCTGAGTGGTACATACGCGCACACTTGCACACGTACGTCAATATGCACGCGAATTCGTGAGGCCGTCACACATGACTAATTGTCTCTACGTGTGAATAAATAGGTGCGCTTGTTACTTGTCCACGTTTACTATTTCACTTTACCCGGCTGCGTGTTGGGTATCGTATATGCCAAATGTGTGCAGAAGCTACTACTGTGCAACTGTGCTTCTCACTAGTAGTGTAGGAGAGTCTGAGATGCCGACCATACTTGTCCGTGATATATGTTCTGGCTACGTAGAACAGAGGCGTCCTGACACTCCAAAGAAGCTACGCAAACATACATCAGGAGGTACAATCCTATATGTAAGTCTTTTGTAGGAGCTGATCTGGTTAGGAAGCCCACGGATATCCTGATTTTGGTATCCCTGGTGAGCGCTGACAACGCAGTAAGCATAGTTATCCGGAGCGTGTTTCATGTAGTTTGCCAGGTGGGGGTCCTCGCGAAGTGCTGGCCTTGTCACTGACAATCTTTTTCACTTCCCCGTCCACTAAGAGGGGACTCAAAGCGGATAGGTGAATACTCGCCATCAACCAGGACCGTTACATTGAGAAAACCTTACACATCTCCCGTAATACACACCAGTGAAGTTCTGCTGTTGTTAATAGTGATTCTCACTCAAGGAGGGCGACGGTGTTAGTCGTAGGCACTCCTATAATTCTGTCTGGCTCAGGGTGCAATGCAGAGCGTTGTTGGGACCGTGTCCGAAACACGAAGTGCATTTTTGTCAACTGACATGCTATCTGGTTGCAGTTTGTGAATATTGGATATCTTTCCGTTAGTGAGTCAACCTCGACATAAAAGCGTAGTGTGTCCTGCCACTTTTTCTGACATCACAACTGGTGGTGCTGGACCACAGATACGTGCTCCGCACTCCGATCCTCATGTCAGTGTACCTGCTGGACACATCAGAAAGGGAGGACAGCAGGAACACGGATGGAGACGAAGTGTTCCTCAAGCGCGTTGACTGTTGCAGTTGCTGCAGACCTGAAACCAAAGAAGACGCGTTTGCGCGCACCAGACCCGAACGACACCTTCGCTGTTTGACTGAATGCAGACCCGACGCCCTTCTCCGTCTTCCTCGCAGCCGCAGTTTCTGACAATCGTTTTCCGTCATAGGACACGGTGAAAAAGCTTTCTGCTTCTTCAATCCTATACGCTCCAAGAGCGTTGACCTTGTCTTGAGAATACTTGGGGCAATGATTTGTAATTAGAATTAGAATGTCCGTGGTACGACAAACTGAGGCATTTTTCAGTATCTTTTCCCTCTATTTTGTGTCTACGCGTACGAATTGTAAGCACGTACCAATAGTAGTGTACATATAGCTGTACGATATTGCAGTCGTGGCGACCGTTTGTTATATGGGTGCGTTCGTCAGTTTCTCCATCGCGAAGACACTGCTCATAATTTAGCACCAGGATGGAGTCTGTCGCCAGTGGGCTGCTTGCCTTTCTGCTTTTCGCACCCTTTCGAGGTGCTGCAGCAGCGCATCACGAGCCAGTTCCGGTTGTTCCCGGAAATGACGATGTTGTCGCCGCTTTTGAAGAATGCCCCGGCAACTACTTTATCGCCAGCGGAATGTGCAGAAAGGAAATCAGCAGGAAACCGCTGCAAGTCTGCCCGCCCCGCTCGACGTTCAAGGCAAGTCAACCGATGATCTAAGAATTGTGGACACCTGCCGCAAAGCTTGAAAGCGCGGTTACGGAGTACACTACGATGAGCTCTCCGTGACACACACAGCTCAGGAGTGCCCCTACGTACCGGAAAGTGCAGTGCTCTTAACTTCCAGTGGACCCACGTGCGACTCGCGCGCAGAAAAACGGATGGTTTCAGGGTAATACTACAGAATACTATAGAGGAAATAGATCTGTTGTGGCGCGTGCGTTACACTGCAAGGCATTAAGTCTGTTTGTCCGTCGGCGTCCTGCTTTTTCTTCCACAGCCTTAGCGTTTCGTACTGAAGAACACACGTAGCGTTCTAACAAACTGAGGGCAACAAAGCTCCGCAGGAGCAGGACCCTAGTGATGATTCGCAAGCAACTGCTCAAAGCTGGGATCCATATCCTTATATTTACAAAAATAAGGCGGCAGGGCGCCGATCCCGTTCACTTGAATCACTGTCTCTCCAAACTGTTCGCAACGTAGCGTCAGGCTGCTGATAGTTCATACTCTTGTATCATGTATCCTGAAACCTTCCATCCGAAAATTTGCATAGTTTCAGAATGCATGAGACTAGTACACAGGAACTGCCACGTCTCGAGCCCTCTATACAGCGACCGCAAACAACGAAACAAACATCTAAATTCAGTGTACGACAGCGTAGTAACTGGTGGCAATTAACGCGCGCTACTTACTATGAGAGGGCCAGCACGTTCACCGCGAAGACAAGCCCATTGCCGCGGTGAACAACGGCCACAGCACGACTTACTTCACGTGGGTAGGCTCACCTTAAACTTGAGCCTCCCTCATAAAACTCTGCGGTGATGTTACTTGTGACCCATGTCTGAGCGGCTGCAGGAATTTTAGCAGTGACAGTAGTCTACAGGTACACAGTTACAAAGCTTTACGCTACAAATCGCATGGCTTTCGGCAGCGCAACAGCTCCCTCATTGATTGGGCCGTCTCCCACTACACAGTCGCGCCCTATGGATGGCGTCGTCGAATTTGTTTCCTGCTAAAAACAGTTGTATAGTCGATTTACATTGAACTGCTTTTCTGTTCCAGAGGTAGGGGCCTTACCGGATGGGTCGCAGGGCTTGGTGTAGCCGAAGCCCTTCCTCTACATAAGGAGTCGTACACCAGTGAGTCAATGCCCCGTGTTATTGGTATTGTCCTATTCCCTTGTCGTTAAAATTCGCTTTGTGATACAGACACTGAATCCTTCAGTTATTAAGATTCACTGTCTGTCAGACAGACACTGAATCCTTCAGTTATTCTCGTCAATTCACTTACGAGGCGTACCACTGGACGCGTGAAGTTCAGTCCAATATTTTTCGCTACACCATGCAATTGTTCAACTGCCACAGTGGGCTTCTACGGAAGTACGCCGCTCAAAAACTACCTTTGCTTGCCTGCTTGTTCATGCTGTGTTTGCCTTAACACTCGTGACGCAGCAGGGTCACGATTCCGCTTCCGCTTTTTTCCGTGTTCAGCGGCTCTACCGTTCTTCACCTCCGACCACGTTTTGTCTACTACGCCCCCACTTTGTTCCCTGCGGTCATGTTAGTCTTTCCTCTTCAGAAGTATTTAGTTTTGTCTTCCGGTCTTCCTCTGCTCTCCTTTCTCACATTAGTGTCCTCTGTTTCCTCTCCTCGTCTCTTTCGGCAGGATGGCGTGTGCGTGTCGGAGCATGAAGTGAAGGGCATCTTTGTTTGCGGTGAGGAAGAGAAAGTGGTGGGTGACAGGTGCGAGGGGGAAGAATCGATCAAAGGTTTGGCCACATGTCCGAAGGATTTCACATTTACAGGAAGTGCCTGCATCCGTTCTCAGGAGAGTCGGGCGCAGCCAGTTTGCGAAAGCGGCTACAAATATCGCGAGAGTACAGGTGTCTGCGTGCGTGACATAAAGGAGAAAGCCCAGCACGTGTGTCCTCCAGAAGCGAAGCAGCTGGGGGACAAATGTTTTGTGGCAGAAGTTAGTCAACCGCGGGTCGGCTGCGGAAAGGGATACAAAATTGAAAATGGAATGTGTTTTAAAGTGGATACAGTGCGTGTGGAGCACAAGTGTCCGCACGGATACAAAATGGAAAGCGGCGTCTGTAAAAATGCAGTGAAATTGCAGCCTAATGCCGTGTGCCCCCCGGGATTCGACTTCAACGGCAAAGACTGCGTGACAACGAATTTAGCCGAACCTACGTTCAAGTGTGACGCGGGCTACAGTTTGGTGCGAGAAGCCGACGAAGACTGGGAAGGACCATATGATCCCAGTGACGAAGAAGCTTCCGTAGTAGTTCCCAATGAGAAGAAGAATCGCCTGTACAAGAAGAGACCCAGTACAAAGGAAACCATTGATCGAGACGTGCTCATGCCCAAAGATTCTACAGAGAAAGCCAGTCCCAAAGGGAAAGAGAGTGCAAACAGCCACCGCGAAGAAGTACGGCTTCTTCCAAGCATAACCGAGGAGATGGAGTCCATTCCTCCCAAGTCGCGTTTTCAGTCTGTGGAGAAGAAAAAGAATGTCTACAGTGGCGGTGATGTACACTGTGTGAAGCGCTTGGAGAAAGCTCCTAAATTAGAGTGTCCGCAGAAGTACGAGTTAAAGAATCAAGTATGTGTAAAGCAGGATTTCGCGAAACCCCGCAGCGAGTGTCCCTCAGGAAGTACGGAGTACGGGCGTTTTTGTGAAGCTGTTCATATCGCAGATGCGACTCTTGTGTGCCCCTCCGATTACTCTGTGTATAATGGGCAATGTGTAAAGAAATCTGTCGGCCGCGTGCATCAGGAGTGTGAACCGGGTTTCAAACTACGTGATGGGGGCACATGTGTCAAAGACTCGATTCAGAAAGCCACCCTGCGTTGCCCTGAGGGTCTCGAACTCTACAAAGACGACATCTGCATGTCACAGGATACAGTTAGACCCGAATTAATCTGCGAATCAGGAGAACTAACGCCTCATGGCACCTGTGTGCGCGTATTTGTAGCTGACACAATATTCACCTGCCCTCGAGGCTTCCGTACGAACAAGCACGGCGAATGTGTTCGGAAGGTCCACCATGCTGCCGCCGTCACGTGCCCGGGGGACGCAAAATTGAGAGGCGGCAGCTGTATTGTCCTAGAAGAACAGCCGCCCGCCGAGAGCTGTGACGAGGGATACGTACACGACGGTCAGGGCAGCTGTGTTAAGTATGACGTGCGCCCCCCCAAACGCTCCTGCCCGGGAAAATACAAACTATTTAATACCCTTTGTGTACGCAGAGCACTCAGGCTGTAAGCGAAAGCACTGACAGCGCCCTGCGATCAGATGGAGCCGCGTTGAAATCGACGTGCTACGACGTGCATTGTGCCCGCATATTGCACAATAACTTCATATAGTATGGTGACGTTTCCTAATGCTGGGAATGGCAGGGTGGGATTCACGGTTTCCAAATTTCATTTTACGGACGCGAGCAGCCGAAGGTGCTGGCGTTTTTCTGAGGGACGGGGGATGACGACGAGTACACGAGGAGGCTCAGGGAAGGAAAGGCGGCGACAATTAGGCAGAACGACAGAGGTATATTTTTATGCAATTTCCGTGGAAGAGTTCACACCGCACGTGTGACTGAATAGCGGCGACAAGCGTATGCGAAATTTTGTATACAGGTAGGTGACTTTCTCTAATATGTCTATGGACTCATTCATACGTTGTGAGTAAATGGTGGTTTTATTGAATGGGTAGGGGACAATTAAGAAAAGTTTTGTTTAATTTTGCAGATGCAGACATTCGGGTATTGAATGGAAAGGGGACAATTGAGACAAATTTATGTAGTTGTGCAGACGCAGACATTCTTACAGCGGTCTACGATGACACTCCTCTCTCGTACGACTGTGTCAACTCGTTTTTGTTCTCAGTTTGTTTTGACACCAGGGAGAACATGAGTGCATTGGAAAGGAGGGAGAAACACGGGGCTCAGTGGAAAGAGAGAATAGAACAACAGGAAACGTGGGGAACCACTGTGTGTTGTACTGTGGTCTGCAGCTGAGTTGGTGTGCTGTTTAGAAGAGTTTGTCGCCTTGTGTATATATATCTTCGATTCTTTGTACCACCTTTCTCGTCTTCTGCTCCGTGCGTGTACTACGTGGGCAGAACTGCTGCGCCGTTTCACGGCGCTTGTCCAGAACAGACACATTCAAGTCGTTACCCATTACGTAATGCATCGGCTCACGCAGTACGTCACACCGCTTCGGCTTGAAAAGCGGTTGAGACACGTATTTTGTGTGGTCGATTCACCCCTGAAGGTACGCCAAGGGTGTACACAGCACTTTCTGTAAATAGACGTAGACACACTCATGCCATTACGTGGCGTATAAAGCGTTTTGGTTACCCTGAGGAGACCGTAATTTATGTGCGACTGCAAGCTCATGGACAGTTATACGTAGCAGGAGCTGAGGAGGCCTGCACTACGCGTGGACTCATTGGCGAATTAGCATTTACGGACCACAAACCAGCGATGACGTTGTTCACCGTAGCAACACTCGATGACGGGTTCCTACGGTGGAGTGACCTGCATTCTCCCGGATGTACTGTTTCTCCTTGTCTGTATGGCGTACACAGTGTAATACGACTGGCAGCACTTCAGCAGCTGTACACAGCGGTAGCTGAAGAGGCCTACATCACGCGTCGCCTTCCTGACGGAAAGCGCACTTGGGACTACAAATCAGTAACCCACTAGCAACTCGGTGAACGGGCCTGCATCGTTGTTGTAACGTGCAAGCTCCAAGATGAACTGCTTCTAAGAGTATCCTCTATGCACGTACTATCGTTCGCACAGATAGGTGACGACGTACAATTATGTTGCAAAGTGTTTGTTATCGGAGTGGATTGCGAGGAGGAACTGTTGTACTACGTAGTGCCTATGTCCGTCGATCGTTGAAGGGCTGAAGACGTCAAATTGCGTGTTCCCCGAGAAGAAGCATCTGAATGCGGGCTTAAAAGACGCAGGAGGCAAACATGGAACGCGGATAAGAAGGCGTGTTAAAGGGCTGTTCCGGGAATTGAACCCGGGACCTCTCGCACCCGAAGCGAGAATCATACCACTAGACTAAACAGCCTGTGAACGGTGGCTACTGAGAAGCCGGGTAGGTGAACGAACAGACTAAAAAGAGAAGTTTACTGACCCCCACGTGTTTACGTGAGCAGAAGTCCCAAAATCCTTTGTTTTCCGCCGAAATGTGTACCTATCCATCTTGTACGCCGAGTGAACAGCTCACAAACGCTGGAGGAGCACCTTTTAGAAGATGCTTACATCTCAGCTGAGCAGTGAGTGTCTTCACACGTCCAGTCAGCACACGGTACTCTTGCAATAACTGGACTGTACGGGGGTAGCCACAGCTACCAAACGCACAGCTTCTTATCACGGTACCCGCCTGTCGCACCTCTCCACGCGAGCAGGGATCTCAATTTCGGGTAGAGAGAGTTACACGGCAGTCGAACGTATTCCCTTGGACATTGCCTTCAGGCGTACGAGCTCAAATGGCGCGCCTCTACGGTGGTCGCGCGAAGCACAAACCAAACAGAACATACCACCTTCGGTATTGAGCCTCTCTGCCTTCTGCAATATGCTTCAGACTCTTATAAGTTTCGCCGGGTGCACTTGAAGTGCAACATCCGTACCTCTGCAAACTGCTCCGTGCCACAAGAGAATGATTCTCCATCTCGGTACACCACGGGCGTTCAACAGAAGTGCGAAGTGCCACAAACTTTGTTTGGGTGGGTGTGCCTCACCTGTAAGTTATATTCATGGTCATCCACAGACTGTGATTTCTTTTACATAGCGTAACCCTCTTCCGGTATGTAGCTATCATGCGGCTTCTGGCGAGTGCACGTAACCAGTCGATACCTACCTGTCTTCACGCTGCATAACAGATGTGCGACACAGGCTTGTTGTAGCGTTTTTTGCAGCGTAGTACGCAGATTAGGACTAGTAGCGCATAGGATTTTTCTCGAATAACCGTGCTTTATCCTTCAGCAACTACCAAGTTCGCCAAGTCAGACACAGCCTAGTGTTTCTACCCGCAAATGTATCTGCCACATACAACGTGTAAATGCACGAAGCTCCAAGTCTGCAGCAGTCCGTATTGAGTTTCTGCAGCCCCAATGCTGTACTCGACGTTGCCGGGTCGTACTGTTGGACACGGGAGAACAGATTTAAACAAACGAATACACGGGCTGGAGATATCGTTGCAGCAGTGTATCGTCACGTGTAAGTGAGGGCCCCACAATCTGGTTGCTCTCCTGCTGAGAAGGGACGCAGCCACACACCTGCAGCGGCGGTTTATGAGTGTTCTACGTGATCCAAGCGAGGGAATAGTAACTACCCGTACAGATGCGTATCTACGCCCGCACGTGCGCATATGTGCTGTTACACAACGTATATGTATCCTTGTACACACAACGTCACGAAAGGGGCTTCCGCAGAAGCCATGATACCGCAGCGATATGGACACGCTACGCAGATGGAATTAATTGAATGGAATGCAAGCACGTGACTTGATTGCTATAGGTAAAGGATGGCGGTCCCAGGACCGGCTAGCGGATTCAATATAGCGCCCAAACGGCATAATTAAAAGCAGCACCGGTACGCAGAGGGAGCGGACGTAGAATGCAAACGGAATGTGGGAGAGAATTTTGTGGACGCCGTAGATGAGGAACGTGGAGAGCCACGAAGTTTGACGACATGAAGCGCCAATTAGGGCTGTTCCGGGAATTGAACCCGGGACCTCTCGCACCCAAAGCGAGAATCATACCACTAGACTAAACAGCCTGCAATGTCGTCCACCGCTTACCGCATGCTCCTATCATTCCTGTGTCCTCATCAGACGCATTACACCAGGGAGAAACAATTTCCAAAGTGCTGGTACACCGCATTAATAATATGAACCCCTTGTTTGTGGTGGAACAGTTCGGAACTTTATGTATGATGCCCTAGGCTCATACCTGATGCCTGAAGAGCCTATGAATATCACAGGGAAGTTACAGCAGCGTCCCCTCTCTACTAACGTTCTCTTCATATCAGAGTTAACAGTGTCCTGTGGGCAGAAATCCGCGGTTTCGGACGTGTGGGCCGACCTTTACGTCGGCGATGCTGCTTTTGTTGCCTCTCTAGGCCCGCCTGGGTAGTCTGGAAACTTTTCCGTAACTCTGTCGCCTTCTCCAAATGACGCTGAGGTGGCGGTCGAGTTCCAACTCGGCAGCGTTCCTTTCATTGCCTTTTCACGCATGCCTTGGTAATCCGAACGTCGTTCCCAAACCCTGTACACTGTTCTGCAAGTGCAGACGACGACGCTGGAACGCCAGATGAGAGACGCAAAATTTACTCAGTTTGCCACTGTCCCGTTCTGGCATCTAGTAAGGTGTACTTGACTGTTTACCATTCTGTGGGGCAATCGTTGAAGTACCGGAGAGATTGGGCTGCATGTACGTTAAAAGGAGGATCCGGACTCATGCACAAGTGTGACACGGTGGCCCCGAAACAATAGAAGAGAGTGAAGAAAAACGAATCCAGAACGGTTGCAATGGTGACTCGCAGGCATCCCATACCTCCGAGGAAGTTGATCAGCCGTTGCTACACCCTCCACGACCTAGATAAACAAAGTGGGCAAGGCAAAGCCTCGAAGCTGACATGCAGGGCTCTATAAATGTTCTCTCTATTTTGCTCACAAGGATATGAAAAAATCCGTCCTCGCCCACCGTTGAGCCCCCCTACACGCTACACTGATCAGTTGGTACACTGTGGGGTAGTCAGAGCGTAAAATTGTGTAGCGGTGCAGGTTCTGTACCCCACTCTACAGTAGGTAGAGATATCGAACTTTGAAGTCTTCCTCTCATATCTTCGGGGGTTGTCAGGTTGTGTTTTCGACCGCGAAACAAATGAACTCATAAACTACGACCGCTGGGTAGGAACAGCGTCAATTGTGCTGCGGATGCCATGTTACGAGTAAAGAGCACTCAAAACCGGGTTTCCGGCCGAGAAGGGTGAAGTTGGTGGGCAGTTGACGTTTCTTCTCAGTGTGGAAAAAGTGAGTGTAGATAAAAATTTGTTACAGCTTTTCCGGCCTGTTTTGTAGATTGCCTCTAGGAATTCGTAAGCAACGATGCAGAAGCAGAAGCTCTGCTTTGCACGTACACTGTTTTAGGCTACAGGCGGCACTGTTTTACACTGCAACCGCTGCATTCCTTGCCGTGCTCAAAGCTGCCCTCTGCTGCACTTCGAGTTCAGTACAACTTACATGTTTTAATACATGTGAATCTTGACCAAGTCGTGTAAATGCGCGTCGTCATGTCGTGACATGTCCACTGAAAATGACAGTGAAACCCGACATTCCCTCCCGCGAACGGCTCCAGGTACGGAGTTAATGCCTTTTTCTAAAAGTGGAGAATGGACCGATTCTTTAGTAACGCCCTTTACACGCCATATAAGAAATACAATTTCCCCTGTGTGGTCCCTTTAGGAAGGTATTTTCTTACTGAGAGACCTATTGTGATTGGCATTCAAAAGTCAGGGGGATCACATGAACAACAGTAATACTCGCGTATGCGTTACCTTTCCTGTTTGAGGAAACCTGCGGGCTCACGAATGTGCAGCGACCAAGTGTTCTTATGAATACTGCCGAGATACTTTGTTAAGTATGTGGCGTAGCACATCTGCGTGCATACTTATATATATATATATATATATATGCGTGTGTACTTTTACACCGAGGAACTACTTGCTGCTTCAGCGTAAGTCATTGCAGTAGGGAGATATATTCTTGAACGAACTAGATGGTTTATTAAAGTGGTAAGCGTGTAAGGTGCTGCGCTACATGTCCACCAGGACAATGTCAGCAAGTATTAGCTCGTGCTGCAAAGTTTCTGCTGGCATTTTCAACAACGAGCACGCACTGTATCATGCCTGATATAGTGCACCGCATACGCGTACTAGAAAGTTCATGTGGGAACTACCAGCAATATATATATATATACATTATACATATATATTTATATTACGGATATGGATTGAGAAGTACACCACCGTGTTGTCTATAAATGTACTTGGCAACGTCAATTCGTCCTATGGGTAAGGAACGCTTCTATGCGAAATGGCTTGTACATGGTTACCATTTTGATAGGTTACCGCTGTTGCGTATCAGCCTTTCACAGGACAGAGATAAACCGCGCTTTTGGCGCGTGCAGTGTGTCACGTTAGATGTGTAGTTGGTAGGGATTGTTTTAGCACGTTGTGACGCACTCGTTAATACGAGAGAACTTTTCAAGCGACGCAGATATCCACTACTGCATTCGTGTCGACATCAATGGCTGTTAGGGAGAGTTTTACAAGCTGTAGGCTCAACTACGCACTTCTACGGGGCTACGAGAGGTAATTCATCCAAAAGATGGATATGCTGTTGCGATAAACAAGAAGATATCCACAGTGCCGGCAGAGAGCAGTTTTTCCCAAAGGGCGAATTATATGCGGTGTGTACTGTACTGGTACACACACACACACACATACCCGCACGCAACACAGCCACTGAGGCCAAAGGAATTGTAACTGTCCGACGGATTCTGGGTAAACGTATTCACTAGAACTCCAACATACGGACAACGTTCAATCTTTAGGGTGTAACGTTAAAAAAATAACACGGGGAAAAGCTGCTTTTCACGGGGTTACAGATGAAAGCCGTGGACATGAAAACGAGGGCGAGCGAATTACATACCAACGTTAAACAAACAACTTTGACGACCCTGACTTTTTATGAACAAGACTGCTACATTCACGCACAGTTCAGGTGACTAAAAGAAGATATCTGCATATCCTCAAGACATGCTACGAATCGTGGCAAATCACACATTATCGACAAAAAAGAGAAGGTACAAGCATGAGAATCACGGGAAATCTGTATGTCTACGTCTTCCGAGTTAGCTGCCCGTTCTATCCTGTCGCAAGCAGGAGTGTAACAGCAGCTTTGTTCGCAAGTGTCGAAGCCGCTTCTTCTGTTAACACGCGTGTCGTTGTTTTATTTCTCTTTCTTCTTACGTACAGCCATCCACATACTACACATGAAGAGCTGTACGCAGTTCCTTTCCACACGCGCGCGTTAACATAGACCTCACTACCGATTCTCCTGTTTCTCTCTCGTTGTACGCACCTCTACGTGCAAGCACGGCCAGATATACTTCGTCCACACACAGACGCACAAATACGTATCTCTCTGTCTGTCTTTACATGTTGTTCTTTCTCTGTACACGTGTTGCTGGTGCTTTTGCTGCCTGTTCCGTATTCCTCTCTACACAGCTACGCACACAACCACACACAGAGGATGTCTTCGCACCTACTTTTTTTCAGTGGACGTTTTCACGGACCCGCGCCTAACAACTCCGTTATCTATCTGTCTTTTTCTTCTCTTTTTCTTTTCCTTCCGTCCGCACCTCCTGCATCCAGCCGCATACATGGACAAGTCTTTCCATATTTCTCTCCATTTTTCTATGGAATTTTCGACGCACCCTGTGCGGGGCTCCTAGTCACTGAATTGCACAGAAAATGTATACACGTTAACAACAGTATAATTCTTCTTCTTCTTCCTCCTCGTTGGCATACGTGTGTCTACAAATCTGTGGACGCTCAACGACTACTTCCGCGTAGACAGCGACACACACACAGACACAAATCAGTCCACAGATCCGTGTCCAATAGCGCCCCAGGGAGCCGTGGAGACGTAGGTCTGCAGTTGTTCACGTCTGTAGGCGCATGCCTGCACATGCGGAAGCGGCGTGAGACCCCCTCGTTCAACAAGTTGCTGCTGCTGCTGCTCCTGCCTCGCCCTTCGGTACGGCAGCAAGAGATGCTTGTACAGAGCTCGCTTGTCGACTGTTGTTGCTGCTGCTCTTCCTGCTGCCAGTGTTCTTCATATCTTGCAGCAGCAGCAGCACGCGGTTCTGCAGTTCAAAGTCGCCGGAGAGCCGCGCAAGCGTGTGGGCCTACCGAAGGAAGACAGACGAGAGAGAGAGACAGACAGTGAAAAGTGGGGGCTTGCTGCCGTCTTCCTCCTCTCCACAAAAGAGCAGGTGAAGACAAAGACTTCCTCGCAGAAAATTCTGTCATACCCCCAGTCACAAAGTCACACTTGTATGTGTGCATGCACGCGTGCGTCTTTTAGTCATCCCAGCTAAAACCCGTCCTGCATGCGCAGCGACAGCGCAGGAGCCCACTCCACGTCGGCATGCGACTGCGCGTCATGGAGTGTACGTACACCCCAGAGGTACGCAGATGTTTTTCCGAAAGTGGCCGTGGAGATGTGTGTGCGTCGTCTGTGGAGCAAAAAGGACTCACCCACTGGCAGGAGTATATCTATATTGACGACTTAAGACATATATTTCGTTGAAGAGGAGAATGAGCACATGGCTGCTACGTGTCGGCGGTTTTTCTCTTCGAGTTTCCGCCGCCGTAGGCCTCCTCTTTACACGAAATTCACAGCTGCGCTCGGCACTGCACGCGTGGCGCAGCTTCAGGAAAAAGCTCATACAAGCAAAATACGGATCGGCCCGAGTTCCCCGTCCACACATAGAGGACCACGTCACGATAAATACAGAGAAAGGAGAAAACGAAAAGAAGGAAGAGAAAAAGCGTTGCCTCCGCGTTGACGCCCGCGCACGATACTTCTCTCGCGAGTGGAAAAAGTCCCTCTTCACAGTTTCCCCTTTCGTATATGTGGGTGTGCATGCAGACATATCCACAGAGAGAAATTCTTCTCTTCCTTCTGTTCTCTTCCTTCTTTTCTCTTCCTTCTTTTCTCCGTCCCTTTTCTCTGTCCCGCGCAGTCCACTCCTGCTATTACTGCGAAAAGTCCTGGGGCACAGGAGCGGCACCGACACGGCCGGAAGAAGGGAGAGCTGCTGACTCGTACGCAGGCGCGCGTGTGGCGGAAGGGAGGAGAATATACGCGTGCGCTGCCCAGCGTAAAACCACCGCGCAGCCATCTTTTCCAGACACGCTCAACAACAGCCGGCAACATATAATACACGCGTGTCTGCTGGCAGCGCGTGGAAAACGACGTTGCTGGCAGCTTGGGCACTTCTAGACGGCTGCACCTATTGGCGTACGTACGACACGTAACACAAACTTCCGGCGTCACTGTGTGGCACGTCGACGGATATATCCGCATACATATATGCGGAGTCGTGGGCGTGGGGACCTAACACACCGCCGCGCGAGTAGTAGACACGTGTCTGTCCAAGTCTGCCGAAAAAAGTAGACACTGAGACTTCTGTGCGATCAAACGGGGGGCACACGCACAACACACGTGTATTCGGGCGCATGCAAATGAACCTGCGTTGGCCTCAGAAATATACACATACACACACATATTTGTTTCCGTGCCACCGTCTCAGATACCCATATATGTCTGTTTACATGTCCAAGGAAGCAAATGCATACATATATATCTATATACGTGCAACGAAATATATATGCATATCTGTTTGCGTGTCCAAGGATATACATATGTATGTGCGGGCAAGCGCAGGGAAGCCAGGCAGGAAGTCTTTTTGTAGCGGTGACTGCGTGAAGAATGCAGCAGATTCTTCCACCCACTTCTTCCTTCGCGCATCTGTCCTGCGCCCACTTCAGTAGGGGGTCCTTATACACTTATAAAGGCAGAAACACACACATATTTACCCGCACATACATATATCTATACCTGCGTCCAAATACATGCAAATACACATATATATATTTATATGGAGATATATAGTTGTATATATACGCAGATATACATATATGCGTATATAACCCGATACATATATATATATATGTGCAGGTAGATAAATGTATATACACGCGGATATACTTATATGCGTATATAACCTATATACGTATATTATGTGTAAGTCAGGAACAGTACATAGTGTAGACGTATAGAAAGGTACATACGGAGACAAATGGAGAGGTGAACAGATGTTTTGCTAGGAGAGCCGCAAAGAAAGCAACATGGCTATACACGTGTGTGGAGAGGCTTGCCTACTTGTATATATGTGTATATGCATGCGTATGAATAGGAAGTTCAGAGAAATTGGAGCAAAACACGTCGAATTCATGTGCCTGTGTCAACGGACATGAGAAGCGGAGAGCTGCTGGTCCACGGGGACAGTGAGAGAGTCAAAAGTACGAACTGTTCTTCTACCACGAAGACGCCCAGACGTGGATGGAGAATTCGTTGAAGATTTGCTGGTCGACGCGCAACAAGCCGACATACCCGCTGCAGGGCTCGCGCTGCCTCCTCCGCCTTCCCGAGCAAATAATATGTCTGCCCTGAGCAAGTAAGTCAAGCAGCAGCAGTGGGAGAACTGATGCAGGAGGGGCGGCAGCAGCAATAGACAAGCAGCAGATGCAGCAGCAGAAGTCTGATGCCAGGCGGACAAGAACAAGAAGCAGCAGCAGCAGAAACGCAGCGCCCGGTGTGGCCGCAGCAGCAGCATCAGCAGCAGCACCTCGTGCCGTGGACGTCCCCCGGCAGACTCGTAACAGCAGCAGCAGCGGCGGCGGCAGCAGCAGCAGCGGCAGCAGCAGCAGCAAGACGCGAGCAGCAGCAGCAAGACGCGAGCAGCGGCAGCAAGATGCGAGCAGCAGCAGCAAGATGCGAGCAGGAGCAGCAGGACGGCCAGAAACCGGCAGCCCAGCAGCAGGACAGCTCGAGCAGGCAGGCCGCAGCAGCAGCAAGTCGGTGGTAGCTGCCGCAGCAGCCGCAACAGTGCAGCACAGAGGAGCGCGAAGCAGGGCCAGGGGACGCGAGCAGCAGCAGCCACAGCAAGTTGGTCTTCTGGTACGGCACCGCAGATAACAAGCAGACGCAGACGACTACCGGCGGCAGCAGCAGCAGACCAGCGTGGTGCGGCAACAGCAGACCAACGTGGTGCAGCAACATCAGCAAACGCAGAAAACCAGACACTACTGCAGCAGCGCACACTCCATAGATACACAAGTGACACAACGTGGGTCAGCAGCTGCAAGGGAGACAGCAGGCGCGAGCTGCAGCGACGGCGACACGAGACACTGCAGGAGTACTGAAGAGGACCGCAACAACAGGAAACAGCAGCAGCACCAGCACACAGGTGTTGCCGAACGCAGGCAGCGCCACATAAAAGGCGGAAGCAGCAGCCATCCCACAAACGTGTGATGGATGTCCAGCAGCGCCGGGGGAAGAACGCCAAGTACAGGCATCAGCAGCTCCAAAAGCAGAAGCGGCGGGAGGAGGAGCCGCAGCAGCACAGCGGCAGCAGGAAAACTCGCGGCAGCAGGGAAAACCGCGGCAGCAGGAGGAAGAGCACGTACTGGAGCAGCAACAGGTGCAGCAGCAACAGGTGCAGCAGCAACAGGAGGAGCAGCAGACAGACGCAGCAGCATACCTATGTTGTAGAATACCACCGTCCCGTAGAATGGCAGCCCAGAGATAGCGCCTGCGTTTTGCTGCTGCTGTCTCGGGTGAGAGCTAGGAGCACGCACTGCAGTTGCTGCTGCTGCTCCATCAGCATCGCCTGGCCTTCCTGCTGTTGCTGCTGCTGCTGCGTCCTGCCGGGTTTTAGGCAGCGCACTTCTGAGAGCAGAGTGGAAAGCAGCAAATTGGGCGTCATTGCGCAGATGAGGAATATCGGCGGAATTTTCAAAATCCCCCTCTTCGTCTTCTGCTTCCTTCTTCTTCGTCGTGTTCGTCAACTGCTGCTGTTCCTCCTCGCCCCGCGTCACTTCACAATGTGGGATCTCCCCGAGCTGCTGTTGCTGCTGCTGTGTCCTGCGGCTTTGTTGTTGCTGCTGCTGCTGCTGAGGCAGGTGCTGTTGCCCGACAAGAGTCTTGGCGGTGACGCTGCTGTTTGCGTCTGCTTCCTCCAGAAGCCTCTGCAGCGTCAGATACTCCTCTTCGCTTCCTAGCTGCTGCAGAGCTGCGGCGTGGCCGGCGAACCCCGCCTTCCCACCTACCGCCGCTGCTTCGCTCTCCGCAGAAACAACTTGCTGTTGCTGTGCTGCTGGCGCTGCTGCAGCAGCAGCCTCTTGTTCAGAGAACTCACTTAACGTGCTGCCGGGGAGGTCCGCCCTGTTGTCCGCCTCGGGAACGCTGCGACGGCCGCTGCTGTTGCTGCAGTCGCTGCTGCTGTTGCTGCAGCGGTCGCTGTACATAGGAAGTAGGGTGTACATACACTGCTCAGCAAGAAGCAGCGCTAGGAGGCTGCTGCGTAGCCTCTGCGTGCGAAGCCATAGCCCGCCTAAACTATTTAAAGTATCGAAATAAAGACCATGAGGCCGCAGCGGCAGGTGACGGAGCTGCTGCTGCTGCTGTGGGGAAAATGACGGCACCCAGGCTCCAGCTGCTGCTGCTTGCGCCCCCGCCTCTTCAACGAAAATTTCACCGCCTGCTCCACCGTCCACACCTGGTGCTCCTAGCTTCCTTCCCGCCTCTGCTGTAGTTGCCGTTGCTGCTGTTGCTGTTGCTGCTGTTGCTGTTGCTGCTGTTGCTGTTGCTGCTGTTGCTGCTGTTGCTGCTGCTGCTCCTTCCACGAGCCGCCGCGGTGACAGAACTTCGGCAGCAATGCCCCCCACACAAGTCGTCGTTCTTTCTTGTCGGTGCTGTTCCTGCTGCTGCTCCACCTCCCCTTCACGCTGCTGCTGCTGCTGCAGGGGGGGGGAGTTGCAGCTCGGAGTGACCCCGTGCAGTAGCGCCAGTCTAAAAGTGCGACACGCAGCAAAGAGAGAAGAAGCAAGAAGAAACCTGCTGGCGAGTTCCTCCCGAGGAAGCCGACTCTGCTGCTGCTGCCGCTGCTGCTACACCAGGCCTTGGGGGAAGTCCGCATGCAGGCATACAGCGCAGATAAATACGGACGGATTTCTCTACGAGGCAGACCACCTCCCCTGCGCGCTCTACTGTGCTTCTCGACGACAACCTGCTAACTTCTGCTGCCTGACACATACACATGCGTCTCCATCACCCAGCAGCACTTCGCTGTTGCGCTGCTGTTTGAGTCTATAAGCGCTGCACATCCCCAAGCACACGGGGGGTCATATGCGCGTAACTTCCGTCTAGAAGGCACGAAGTTAGCGACGAAAGAAATCACCTCCTCTCTAAACCCAACAAACTGTCAACATTCGCGGCCCACTGCCTCAGGTCCTCCTGCTCTTAACGTTAATCTTCAGACGCATGCATAAACACACATATATGTATATGCACAAGGACCCGCTTCAGACGCATGCACCCCCATATACATGTGTATATACATATATGTGCACCAGGACAGGCGTGAACACACAGACGAACACATATATATATATTTATATATGTGTATATATATATTTGTATATGTGTCTATTTGTCTCTGTGTGTGTGTCTGTGTGTTTATGTGTGTATGTGTACACATGCATATGCACCTGCTGCTCTCCAAGTGCTGCTGCTCGGAAGAGTAGTTGCAGGCGTAAACAACAAAACAAATATATTTCCCCAGGGACCCCACATACATCAATATTCAAGGACAAATATATACATAAAAGACCTATAAATGTCTGTGTACTTGCCACACATACGTATTTATTCACATCAATTCCAAGGGGACGTATATAAATACAAAACACACACATATACACATGTACACACACACAAGGATCCATATATATATATTATGTATCTACATGCGTATATATGTGCATACGAATATAAGTGGAACGTATACAAATATACAAACACATTAGTATACATATATACGTATATCTACACGCGTATACACGCGCACATCAGTATGAATGGGACGCACACAATTACACACATATATATATATCCACATATATATATGTATATATATTGGCTGACTTGGTGCGTAGCGACTGTAGCAGATGATGTTCCGCAGTCTTCAAATTTCCACGGTCGGCCTCGACAACTCCTGCGGCAGCCGAAAAGCAGCAGCCACCCCACACCCGTGCTGCGTCTCCTGCTTCATCTCCTACAAGAGCTAATAAATGAACATACATATATGTGCGTATGGACACATGTAATATATGTAGATATTCATAAAGACACAAAAGAGTGGAGAGGAAGATAGAGAAAGAGGAAGCTTTTATCTGCTGCAGCAGAGAGGGTCGACTCGCAGGTCGACTACCTCGTTCTGTGCTGCGCTTCACAGCTACAACGTCGGCTCTGCTCGTGCTGTTGCCAGTGACTACTGCTGCTGCTGCTCTGTTGCTGCTGTGGCTGCTGCTGCTGTTGCTGCGTTCCTGCTGCTACTGCTGGTGCGGCTGTGTGGCCGCTGCTGTCGTTGCTGCTGCTGCTGCTGTGTTGCCGCCGTCACTGCTGCAGCACCCGCTTGGGATGGTGGCCGAACGTCCTGCTGCTGCTCTTGCTGCGGCGACTTTTCATAAGCAGCACGTCTCCCCACATATATACAAACATATTCAGCGCACACACATACACATATATATAGTGTACGCATATATATATGTATGGATAGATAGGTGGACATAGATAGAGATAGGTGGATGGACAGATCGGTATCTGTAGGTGCTGCGCTTCGTCTGCGGCATGTTTACAGCGTTGCAGGGTACACAAACGCATGCGAAGAAGAGAAAACCACAAAACAGTCAACTTCTTCACTTCTCCCCTACACGGAAGAAAACCCTGTAGAGCCAAATATATACATACATACGTATAACAGATATATATGTATCTGCTGATGCAGGTCCCACTCATACGAAGAAGACCTGCGTATATCTTCGTTTCTAGCAGGAGACGCTTCTGTGTGTGTTCCACACGAAAAGAATTTTCAGTTGACGCGTGTCTGCGGAGACGGAGACGCGCGTCTCTCTCTATCGAAGCAGAGACGCCTGCAGCAGCAGCAGCACCATACATACATCTGTCCGTCTATCTGTCTCGATATACGTATATATACACATATCCATATATGTATGGAGAAGAAGACTTTTGTGTGTACAAACTGATGAAAATACGGAGTCTGTGGACGAAGTTTATCCACGTCCAAGTTCGTGCAAACCGGGAGACACGAAGAGAAGATCTCCACGTCCGCATCTCTGCAGGGCGAGGGAGATGCTCGGAGAAGATACGCAGAGTGGAACTCTTCGACGTGGGGAGATGAAGACTTCATCTGGAGACATTCACCTGCTGCTTTGGCACACAATGCCAGAGAACTTGTCTACGTATACGTTTGATGAAGCACACATGAAAAGACACGCATACATATACGTGTATCTTCTTCTACGTATATGCATATGCGTGTGAACAGGCAGGGCTCGGTAGGTATGTGTAGATAATATAAATGGACAGGCGCATGCACACACGGCGCAGAGAAAGGAAGAAAGGGCCGTTATTGTCAAAGAGGCAAATACCCAAATATGAGAGACAGACGGCTGCGTCGAGGGCAGCAGCAGATGCGCGCTGCCGGTGTTGCAGTTCCGCAGTCTTCGTCTTTTCCTTCGTCGCGTCATCTGCTGCCGCTGCTGCTCTTCCGCCTCCTTCTGCTTCTTTGGCTGCTGCTGCTGCCGCGTGCTGCTGCTGCTGCAGGACCTGCAGCGCCTTTCGATAGGACGCCGCTGCTTCACGCAGGTCTCCCTGCTGGTGCAGCAGGAGTCCCATATCTGCAGCAGCAGCAGTAAAGCAGCAGCAGCAAAGCAGTGGCAGGGCAGCAGCCGCCCCCAGCAGAGAAGCAGCAGCAGAGCGGCAGCGACAGAGCAGCAGCAGCGTCGGGTGCCCCGAGGTATGCAGAGACACTCTCTCCCCGACGTCGGGAGGCCCCGCTCGGCAGATCATCATTTTCAATGCAGCAAAGAAGAAATTTCTTCAAAAAAATACTGCGAAGGGGAGAGAGAGGGGGACACAGCTTCAATTCTGCAGAAGACAACGCATGCATCAATCCGGCCAGTTCTCAGAGCGAGAAGGACAGCGTGGCAGAGATAGGGCCACGGAGAAGAAACCAAAATAAGTAGGATATACTCCCCCGTCTACCAAGACATGTATATATAGAAAGATGCACGTCTACAGAGGAGGCGTACACTCACGTATATACATATGTTGTATATATACGTAGAGGAAGAGATATACGTACACAAACACGGAGACATATATACAGAGAAAGTCGCCTTTACACAGATGTATGTACTTGCGCGGATCTTCAGAAGGATGGATATCATATGCAGAGAAAAACGTACATAGAAGTGTCTATATACACAAATATATACACAGACGTATATACGTGTGTCTACACGCATAGGTAGACGCACACAGAGGGGTGTCTGTCGACTGCAGCAATCGCAGCAAAAACGGGTGTCTGCACCTCCCCCGCAGAGTTGCGGACTTTTCTTCGGTCTCGCACGTGGCGCTGGGCCTGTGGACGGATCTGCGTCGCTGCTGCTGCTGCAGGGAAAAAGGGCAGTGGAAGACTGCAGCTGCGCGCATGCAGATCGACGCGTGTTGTCTAGGCAGCAGCAGACAGCTGCACCCACCCCCGCATGCATGCAGACGTTCTTTTTGCTGCTGCTGTTTCTTCAGATGCACGCAGCCCGGCACAGACGCGGACCACCGCAGATGGCACCCCACACGCGGAGAGACGCCGCCGCGGCAGCAAGGCCTGCGACGAACAGCAAAAGAAGTGCTGCCCCTCTCTTCCCCCCCATTTTTCCGCCATCCCGGCTTCTTCGAGTCGACCACCCCCGAGCACTCCTGCCACGCAGGTGTGACCGCCGCTGCATGCGTTATCGCGTGGCGACTCCGGAGGAGAAGCCACGACGCAGAAGAGACGGAGAGACGCGTCGCCGCAGATATTCGTCCTCGCTACTCGCAGTCCGTTCGACTAGCGCACTGGCATCTCTCTCTATATATGCATTTACGTATATATGTGGGTATATTCGGGTATGTACCTGCCAATCGAGGTCTTGCATGTATTGTACAAAGGGAGAGTAGTGGTCGTATATATCTGTAAATATCTCTGTTAATGCATACCAACACAAAAATGTATATATGTGGCCCCTTTGGTATGTACATGTATTGATGCAGCTGCTTCTACATACATTTACGTATATGTGTTTGTATATAGAGAGAAACAGACGTTCCTATATATTTATATGTCTCTGTGCATGCACATGCATACATATATATGTATATCCTGGTCCGCGTATACACACATATAGATATACTTGCTTGTTCATAGATCCATATATATTGGATAGATTTGTATATACATATATATATTTCTGTATATGCATATATGTGTATAGGGTCTTACGTATATACATGTACACATACAGTCTCTTCTACATAGACTTATATATATACATATATTCATATATAGAGAGTGAAAGAGAGATATTGTATATATTCTATATATACAGAGACGTCCATGTATAATTGTATTTATATTTATACACGTGTACACCTCCATGCATATATATATGTATATTATCGTGCGTATACACACGTATAGGTACACCTGCTTGTACATATATATATATGGAGATATTTTATATGGTGTATACATATATATATATATATACGTAGGATCATATATATTTGTACATGCATATATATATATATATATGTACATCCATATATATATATACACTCGTCCGTATATAGATATATAGATACAGCTGCTTGTACAGTGAATTTCCAGATATATATAAGAACGAGTATGTACAGGCAGGGCGATATGTATATATATGAAAGTGAAGGCGCACAGACATACCTCCACAAATAGAAAGATGCAGCAGTTTCTACACCTACACACACATATATATATCCACACATACAGACGTACAGACGTACACATACAGACGTACACATACAGACGTATACATACAGACGTATACAGACACACATATATATAAATATAGATTGAAGGAGATATTTTCGCATGGGCAGATGCAGAGGGGATCGAGGGGAGAAGGAGGGGCGCACCTGCGTAGGTCGTGGCGAGGGAGGGCCAGACGCGCATGCAGGCAGCTTCTTTTTGTGCGGTTCTTCTCTGCTGATTTTTTGCTGCTGACGACGCTGGCGAGGGAGGCGACGAAGAAAACGAAACGGCGTGTTCGAGGAGAACTGCCGTCTCCTTCAATTGCTGCAGTGCCCGCCGATACTCCTGCGGACGCTCTATAGCAAACCTGTCCTCGTACACACACATATACATACATATACGTGTATTGATAGAGGAGAAATACATATATATATGTATTAGACAGACAGAAAAAGAAAGGGGGAAAACACATATATATGTAGAGGTGGGTGGATATAGATAGATAGATATAGAAAGGGGTATAGAGGTACATATAGATATAGCGAGGTATAGATAGATATACAAGAAAATAAACAGAAGGATAAATGTACACATATTTACACACATATACACAACACACGCCAACATATATATAGAGATTAGTATAGCGAGGCAGATATATAGGACGATACACCTATAGATCGATAGATACAGGAACACAGATATAGATACATAGATATAGATAGATACAGACATATAGATATAGACATATAGACACAGATAGATATAGACATATAGATATAGACACATAGATATAGGTAGATATAGACACATAGATATAGGTAGATATAGACACATAGATATAGGTAGATATACATATAGATAGGTACAGACATATAGATATAGACATATATATATACGTATAGATATAGAGAGACATAGACAGATAGATACAGATATATAGATAGAGACATATACATATAGATAGATATACACATATAGATACATAGACAAATATAGACATATATATATAGATAGATATAGATATATAGACATATATATATAGATATAGATAGATATATACAGAGAGATATAGACAGATATAGATATAGATGGATATACATAGATAGATATAGATAGATATTGACATATAGATAGATAAAGATATATAGATATAGATATATATAGATATATATATACATATATATATAGATATAGATATAGATAGATATAGATATATATATAGATATATATAGATAGATATATATAGATATATATATATAGATAGATATATATATAGATATATATATAGATATAGATAGATAGATATAGATATATATATATAGATATAGATATATATAGATATAGATATATATATAGATATAGATATATATAGATAGATATAGATATAGATGGATATACATAGATAAATATAGATAAATATAGATATATGGATACAGACATATATAGACATATAAATATAGATATAGATAAAAATAGATATGTAGAAAGATAGAGAGATAGACAGATAGATGTACACACACACATATATATATATAGACAATATAGACACCAACACACGTATACATATATGCAGATCGATAGATATTTTGATAGATAGAGATACAGATCGTTAAATACATAGATATAGATAGATATAGATATATAGACAGATAGATACAGGTGCAGGTATATATATATATATGCAGAACACACGTATCAATACATATGTATATAGAGAGATACATATATACATATATATATATATATATGTAGATAGTACAAAATATATAGACATAGACACATAGTTATATATGTGTATGGACGTAGACAAATATAGAGATATATAGGTAGGTAGATAAACATGCAGATATATGTAGGTGGATATACACAGATAAATATATAGATAAATAGGTATAGAGACGCACACATATATTCGTGTACAATACACGTGCCAATATATAGAGAGAGATAGATAGACATACATACACCTACACATATATATAGAGATGGGTAGATAGATGTACACACATTTATATACTGTACATACATTAATATAGACATGTTTATATATACACACATATATATAGAGACGAATGAATAGATATAGACATAGAGATGGGTATATATAGAGATAGACACATAGACATGTCCATGTAGACACGTGTCTACAATCCACGCATCGGAAGAGAAGTCGAGGAAAGTTGACAAATATCAAGAAAGACACATAAACACATGTCCATATAATATACATGTATACCCAATATATGTGCAGCAATACCCCTACACATATACATATATACAGATGCACATATATATTTATATGTGGATATCCACGCAGAGATAATTGGCGTCTCTCTGTCTGTGTGTGTCTTCGCCTCGGTTTCTTTTTCTGTAAAAAGAGGTCTTCCTTTCCATCGTCTTCTCATGCGCATGCAGGTGAAAATTTTCGCAGAGCTGCTGTTCTTCATCACGACACCACCCACACATCTGCTCTCTTCTCTTCCTGCTCACGCGCACATATACATATATACACGTATATATACATATACATATATATACATATATATACATATATATACAGATACACATAAATACAGATACATATATACATATATATACAGATACACATATATACATATACATATATACATATACACATATATGTGCAGATACATATACACATACGCATATATAAAAAGATATATATACATTCTTATCTATCTATCTATCTCTCCATATATATACATATATACATATAAACACACGATGGGGGCGCTATACATATATATATATACAGATAGATACTACATTTTTATCTATCTGTCTATCAATCAATCTACGTATATACATACATACATATATATATGTATATACATACACATACACATGTACACATATACCCATGTACACATATACCCATGTACACATATACCCATGTACACATATACCCATGTACACATACACACATGTACACATACACACACATATACACACATATACACATATACACATATATACACATATACACATATACACATATATACATATATATATGTGTACGGAGACGGAGATAGAGATATATATGTACCGACCAACACAGAGTGGAAGAGCGTATTTTTAAATATTTGTATATGTTGCAGGGGCACTTCCACGTCTGTGCTGCTCTCCCCCCGTCTTTCGTCCGAATTCGTGGACTTCAAAAAGCGCGGCGGTTTGTGTCCGACTCCACACGACGCAAAATGGGGGACTTCCACATTTTCAGGCAGCGCCGCAGCTGCCCCTTTCACCATCTCTCTGCATGCGTGGCCCGCCTTCTCTGCATGCAGGGCCCCTACAACATGTATGAAGGCGTGCATGCATAGACGTGAGCATATAGAGAGGAAAAACGGGTTCGCACAGAGTAGTAGAGCCGGCCTGGATATATGTCTCTTCATAAATACGTACACACACACACACAGACGGACTCACACATATATAGATGTACAGGTGCCCAGCATATTCACAGACACAAACATATATATATGCATGCGGTGCAAGAGTATATCGAGGTGTACAAATATACATCCCATACGAAGACCCACGCCTACTCTACATATATATGTGTGGATGCCGTGTACATATACATACGTACATACAAAATATACGTATGTGTGTCTCCGCACATTTATTCACATATATTCTCTCTCTCTATATATATATACATATATATATACATATACATATACGTGTATATCTACGTACAGGTGTGGAGGATATCTCTCTCTAAATATATACATATATATATACATATATATATACATGTATATATATATACATGTATATCTACGTACAGGTGTAGAGGATATCTCTCTGTTTCAGTGTACATATATATTCGTTTAACGAACTCAGACATATACGTGCGCATACTGTGTACATATGTATATATATCTACGTGTGGATGTAGACATTATATATACGTAGATATACGTATGGATGTATATATATTCGTTTGATGTATATATATTTGCCTGCACCTGTACTGTCGAATACACATATGTATCTACACAGCTGTACAAATCACACTTGAATATTCGTTTGACGTACAGAGGTATCTATGATCCTATATACTCTCTATATATATGTACGTGTATACCTACATACAGCTGTAGAAAGTATACATATATATATGTGTGTGTTCATTTGAGGCATACACGCACGTATATATATTAACATGTAGGTGTCGAAGTGATATATATATGTGCGTGCATAGATTTGTTTGATATATATAGGTAAGTGCGGGTACACAGGACCTTGGCAGTTGTGCGTGCTGCGGATGCGCGGATCACGTTTGCATGTGCGGAGACGATTTCTTTTCTGCCTCTCTGTGTGTGGGGTGGCGCGAAGAAGAAGTTCCTACTCGGGAGTAACAAATGTATGCTTCTCAACTTTCTGCACCGCGTCAGTCCTTGCTGCTGCTGCTGCTTCTTCGTCGACTCTCCTCGCTTCTGTTGCTGCAGTCGCTGCTGCTGCTGCGATGGACGGCGCCGCTGCTGCTGCTGCTGCAGTGGACGGCGCCGCTGCTGCTGCTGCTGGAGTCGACGGCGCCGCTGCTGCTGCTGGAGTCGACGGCGCCGCTGCTGCTGCTGCTGGAGTCGACGGCGCCGCTGCTGCTGCTGCTGGAGTCGACGGCGCCGCTGCTGCTGCTGCTGGAGTCGACGGCGCCGCTGCTGCTGCTGCTGTGGCTGTGTGTGGGGTGCGGCTGCTGAGAGAGAGAGAACGGACGCAGCAGCTGCTGCCGCCGCCCTTGCCGCTGCCGGCCCCCCCGCCGGGGCTGCTGCTGCAGCAGCCACTCCCACGAGGAATGCTGCAGTATCCCCTGCTGCTACCGCTGCAGTGCCTTCTGCCGGCCCTGCTGCTGCTGCTGTTGCTGGGACAGCAGCCGCTGTGCGTCACGCATGCGCAGAGCAAACGCTGTTTCTGCGCCACTGCCTTTCGGTCGCAGCGAGGAGCTGGCGGCAGGAAAGTTGCAAGAAGTTGCCTGCAGGAATCCTGTCTCTCGCGGCCTTGCTGCTGCCGGCAGTCTTGCTGCTGCTGTTGCTGCTGCTGCAGCTGCTCCTCCAGGGATTCTTGCTGCTGTGTCCCGTCGAACGGGTGTCTCCCACACTGCTGCTGCCGTTCCTCCAAATGGAGCTGCGGGTGCTGGTGGGCGTGCTGCCGGTGCTGCTGCCGCTGCTGCTGCAGGAAGGAGAGTCCAGCAGGTCTCGTGAAGGACGGGGAGTACGGACACCGCCGGAAGCGCAGCAGCAGCGCCATCTCCTGCTCTCCACAAGCAAATAAACTGCAGGCGCCGATGTTTCTGCGTGGATGTGCACTCGCCCAGGACACGTCCTTTGCAAGAAAAGTCCACGTCCACGCGGACTCTAGCTCTCTCTCCGTGTCTTCTCGCCGACGCATGCATCCATACGTGTGTGCCTGCAGGAGTGCACGAGTAGGACTTCCCTGGGGCAGCTCGTAGCGTGTGCAAAACTACCTGGCAGGCCGATGGTGAAGTCCAACTTCCACGTTCCTTGCCTGCAGTTCATCAGCGAAAAGCGGAACTGCTCTCCACTGCCGCGGAAGCGACTGCAGGGAGAACCCGAAGGAGGGAAAGGCGTAGTAGCCCCACCGACAGACGGAAAAGTGACGGTGAAAATCCACCTCTTTGTCTATATTTTCCACGGCAGCCTGCGCGTGGAAAAGGAAATTAATCTCTCTGTCGCCCCGTAGCTGTCCTTTTCCCCCTCCGTCGCCCCATGCAGTGAAAAGACGTATATCTTCACAGACATAAACACACACGTACAGATGCAGAGGCCGCGGGGTGGACACTTCTCGTGAGAGCGGAAACGCGACTTTGTGTGGCTGCGCAAAGCAAAGGACGTTGAGCGCCACGTGAGACGAACACCGACGCTTCAAGAGTGGGATTTCTTCTGATATTCTGGCCGTCGTCGAAAACAGCGCGGTGGTGGTCATGTGCCCGTGTGCGAGTATATCCCTAGACATGTCTCTCGCAAGATTCCCTGCGGCGCAACTAGGGCGAAGTCGCTTGGAAAACTGCCCGGGAAAAGCAGCAGCGCAGAACAGGAAGAAATGCCGGAAGGCCCAGGAGATACCGTGCACGAGACTCTGCGAGACGAGCGACACATTCTTTTAATCATCAGCAGCATGCGCGAGACAGTTGTGTTGGTTGCTGCTGCTGGTCGTCGTCCGCGGCGAGGGCTCCGGGTTGCTGCTGCTACAAGACTGCGCATGCAGGGCGGCCGGCAAGACAGCTGCTGCTGCTGCTGAGCGCTGCTGCCGCTGGAATACTGCGACTCCAGTTGCTCCGTCACAAGTCAGGTGCCACACCACTTACACTCAGAAAACTGCCTGGTAGGCATATCCACGTTAACTGCTGCTCAAGCACCTCGATATAGACGTGCATGCATATGAAAAGGTCGGTGTAAAACCGTGGATGAAGATGTGCACATAGATGTGTGTACATATATGACGAGGTGCACGTGTGCGGCTACGTGTGAGGCGGTATGGTTTCGTAGATTATCTCACTCTCAGCCGACGAGAAACAAGTCCAGCCTTCCTCGCTGGTGCGAGTATCTGCTGTTGACACGGTCGCCGGCCGCACGCGACGTCTGCTGCTGGGACTGCGCTGTACATGGAAGTTGTTTATCCCTCTCTCTTTCTGCGTGTATTTGGGACGCATACATGCGTAGTGTATACAAATACAAATGGGAAGAGGACGCTGCAGATCTTACGCACACCACTTTCCCTCTCCTTCAATGTAGAAAGGAAGTACATAGACTTCTGGGTTGTGTGTGTGTGTGTACATTAAAAGCATCACATCCACGTGTGCACCAGAATGCATGTGTTGTACCCCTCTGCAGCTGTTTGCAGGTGAAACTAGGTGCAAATCTTCCTTATTAATGTGTGAGGACAGCAGCAGAAGGACAGCACCACTAGCGGCAGCAACAGCTCGTGTTGCAGGATGCCGCCGGGACATTTCGAAGCCACGTGCTGCTGCAAAAGAAATCGCACAAGAGAAATTCCCTCAGCTGCTGTGCCTCCTTCTTGCGCGGCCGCCGCTCTTCCTGTTCATCTACAAGCTCCTGTTGCTTATGAGGAGCTGCGTCCTTCCCGTGCTGCTGTCCACTGGGCATGCGTCTTGCTGCGCGGCATGAGTCCTGCGGCAGCAATGAACATCTATATCTATATGCATATACCTCTATATAGAGGGACCCTATTTTCTTTCGTCCCCCCTCTCCCTCTGTGTCTCCCTGTCCCTCTCTCTTAACATCTATATCTAAATCCACGTACCTACATATATATACATACATACATATATATATATATATGTAGGAATCCTTCTTTCTTTCTTCGTCTCTCTTTGTGTCTGCCTGTTTCTCTAAATCCACTTATCCACATATATGTGTATGTACACGGGTCCTTCATCCTTTCTTCCTCTCTGTCTCTCTCTCTGAACATCTATATCTGAATCCACTGATCTACGTATTTATGTATATCTTTCTTACTTCCTCTCCCTCTCCCTCTGTCTCTCCTGTCTCTATCTCTCTCTATAGATATACACACACTTATATGTACCTTGTGTTTAGATGTGACCACGGGTCTGTCAGTGGCTGTCAGGTGTGAACGCGATACTCACATGGATGTCGTGTACACTCTTCCACCTTACAAATTTTCATGCTTACTATCTTCTCGTGAAGAGTCGTAAGCATCAACGCCTGAGCAGGGGTACAGTACTGACATGCCTTTTTCGAGTGGTGGAGTTGTAGTAGGAGGAGGATTACCCTGATACTCTTCTCCCCGGTTTATACGTTCGCCGAGCGCTGCAAGGGGTCTGTGTTGCAACAACCATTCTCCCGCTTCTTCACGTGGCAGCGACCGTAATTGATTTACTGAACAGCACCCAGGTTCTAAGCAGCTCTTCCTTGGCGAGGACGTAGATTTACAACACGGCTCTGTTTGTGGAAGAGGGAACATGACTTTGGACTTATTTTTCTGGCTCCCCTCGTTCCCGCCACTTACTTTTTACCAGTCCATCCAGTCACACGTAGGTACATGCGTTACTCTTTCAAGATCTTCACGTGTTCGCATACGTACTCATAAAATGTTTTCCTTTGTGCCTGTACGGAAGCGCGAATTTCTGCTCAAGGGGTGGGCCCTCTGCGTAAGTGCAAACGTGGAATTAGAAGAACGCGATGTTTTCAATACTTTTGAAAAGTGAAAAGTTTTAGTGGTGCTTGATATCTAAAGGAACAGCGTTGAGATACAGAAGAAATTATCAGGCGTGAGATACTCGAAGGCTCGTCTCACATTACTGCGACCCTAACAATGGCGACCTCTACACCACCTTTCACTTTTTAGTAGAATTGAGTGAGCTGCATTGTTCGTCAGCTCTATCCACGAACTAGGTACTGAAAGCGATTATTACGAGTAACAAAGACTGCCGGATGGAGATTCAGCAACACAAATCTTATTACCACGCACCTGCAGCCCACATCTTCACTGGTGGATCCATCCGTGTGTATTAGTCTTTACACCAGGGGATTTCATTATGTACATTCCCACGAGGGAAAACGTGTTTACGCTGGAAGCAACCTTTGTAGCGTAGGTGTAGTTGAAGTCTGAGGAACTTCTGCACATGACTCCGGCAGTAGAGGACGCAGCAGCATGTATTCTGCGCCTGCTAAGTTGATGTAGACCGCGGGCGTCCCCAAACATTCCTACACACATGCTTGAAGATGTGTTCCTCCACGGAATGAATGATAATGCGGATGGACTTTGAGTAAACACTCGTGCACAATGTCCTACTTGCAGGGTACGGCTGGTGCGATCGTATTTTGAGGAGAGGGCCTGCGACTGCTCCTTGTATACCGGTGAAATTTCGACCGCATCTATTGCGTAAGTCACCCCTTTCGTGTTTCAGTCGTGTCTCACCGACGCTGCGGTGGCGGTTCAGTCGACCGGATTCACACGTCGTTGTAGACCGCGCTGTTTACGTGGGCTCCTGCCCAAGTGACTTCCTCTATCGTGTAACTCGTAATCATTATCACCAGCTCGGCGCTGTCAACAGACCCTTACACGTAGATGCAGAAAGAAGTCAAAGGACGCTATTCGCAGGTAGGGGCTTGCGCAAGGAAACGTGAACATCATCTATCGAACGTTACGTTGGGCCTGTAGATTCAGTCGCCCAGAGGATCACAACACGCGTACCTGCGTCGTCAATTTGATAGAGGCTGTCGCCTTCGGTGGATGTCCTCACGCGAGGAAAGCGATATATTTGTTCTCCCGTTGACCCATTCTTCACGTAGATTGAGGGACCGGCAAATGTCGGCGACAGGGACGACGAGAGTGAACACACGGCTGTTTAGTCTAGTGGTATGATTCTCGCTTAGGGTGCGAGAGGTCCCGGGTTCAATTCCCGGAACAGCCCCTTGTTCTACGTCGCTGTTGCAGCGCGTGGTGTTACAGCCACTGCTTTTTCCCTCCCTTCACTTAAAGGAAATGAACGACACTCTTTTGTAGCACCCGGAACTTCGTTGGATTCACAGGAAACCAGCTTCGTGAAAAAATCTCCAGCGCACGAACGGGAGGGACCGATACAGGCTGAAGTAATTTCTTCGCGGTGCACCATGTGTCGCCGGGTGTGTCACCAACAGCTTCTCTTGTTCATCTGCGTTCTCCTTCAAGATTCCGCACATTCCACTTCACCCCTCGTTCGCTCTCTTGTGGTGTACGGGGACTACTTTTCACCTCACCATGTCCTCGCACGCGTTTCTTCTGCCGGCCGAGTGCCTCTACGTGCGCCGAATGTTCAGCGGCACTCACTTCATTTGCAGGAACACTACGCAAGTGTAAACCGCGATGCATACACCTGATATACCGTATGCGGACTTGTATCAGCTTCTTGTTCCGGCACACGAGGAGCAAATCGGCGTTTCGTCAATGCGTTCGGGCTTCCCTTTGAAGCTTTCCGAGGGGAATATCTCAGCGTTACAACGCGCACACTTCAGAACACGCAAAACAAGTATGACAATGTAGGCATGAAGAAGCGGTCTCCGATACTCGAGAGGCATTAAGTAGGCTGTGTTTGGTACTCTGCGGATACCGCACAGGGTGGCAGACGTCTACGAAAACGTTGGGGGAGTCAGAAGACTTGTTGTCCACGTATATACCGCACCACTAGTACCTGTACTTGCTCCAACTGGAAGAAAAATCCACGCGCGTACGAACGGGTAGTGTGCATCTTGTCACAATGTGCGTGTGTCGCTCAGTCAGACACGTCCTAATCTGATAATTACTGTATATACGTACATGTAGTACTTGCCGGTTCAGCGGGACCTACGTGCTGCTGGCCTGCGTGTACGTATGCACAAGACACACGCACGCATATACTTTGGGAACGCGTAGCCACGCACCCACGAGGATAATTGTTGATGACTAACGCTGGCTTTTCTCTGCTCCATGTGCACGCGGGCGGTACCGAATAGCTTCCGGGTGCGAGCCATCTGCAAGCACGCACGCCGACATATACGTAGATACTCACGTATGTAGAGAGTTCACCGAGAGCTCCTACATCTGCTTTGCAGACAAGCTGCTTGTCTGATTCGACCCTGTGGACAGCTGCGAGCCATGTCTGTGTGAAATGTCGTACGCACCTGCGTAGTAACGTCTGCCTGCACACATGTGTATATTCCCTGTCACAGCCAGTGTCTAAACAGTCGAACATGTGCACTTCGAAACTGGTACTGTTTTCCTCTATGGATACTTGCATGACTTTAAACGTATTTCTGCAGTACGACTTCCGGGGTCTACGCGCGACTGTTACCGCCAGTCGAAGGGACGCGTAGCGCAGCGCAGCAGCAGTAGAAGGGAGCGCTCAACGAGCAGCACCGCCAGCAGGTGGGCAGCATCGACCCCACATCCACCGTATCACACAGCGGAGCATAGGTGACAAAAACCGACGGCAACACGGCTTGTTCTGTCTACGTGTCGAGAATCGACGGAGGAGCTTCGCCCGCCTACCGCTGCAGCGGTGCTGAGGCTCCTGCTGGACTCCTGCTGTCGGCTGGCTGCTTACTGGGGTGCGCTGCACTGCCGTTCTGGCTGCTGATCTTACTTGGCTGCTGCACGTATATTGTCCTTATCCGGCCGCTGCTGCTGCAGAGGGGCTGCGGTTGCTGTGTGCTCTCTCCCCCTGCTGCTGCCGCACCCTGGTACCGGACTGCCGCGGCTAGTTGCTGCCCATCTGCAGCAGCTGCAATTACTCGGACGAGCCACGTCTGCGACGTGCTGTCGTGATGCCGGTCAGTCTGCGGCTGATATTCCTCCTGATCCTGTTGTTCCTCTTGCTGCCGCTGCGTTGTTCACGGTCGGGCTGCTGCTCGTGCTGGTACTGGTGCATGTTTTGAGAGACGTGGTGATGCACTGGCCAAGCGCGCGTGACAGTCTCGGGTCTTGTTTCCCCCGGCGCGCAGGAGAGCCCTAGCTGTGGCGGGGTGGCATTCCGTTGCTACACAACGAGCCGAGGAGTCCTACTACCCGTAGATCTATATATACACCGCGTGCTTTCTCGGATCTGTGTACAGCAGTATTCTCTCAGCCAGACGACGTGTTTCGGTGGTACACAGCCCTGCGCACCGGAGAATAAGAAAGAGCAGGGCGGTCAAAAAGCGTCCTCGTGACTGCGCCTCTGCGCGCACTCCGGAGCAGCAGCCGAGGCAGCGCCATTTGTTGTTGCTTTCTCTGACTCTTTCTCAACACTGCCGGCTGGCACAAGAGGGGCAGCACCACCAGCAGTACGAGCACGTTCGATACAATCCCTACACACACATATCCACATATTTCCCCCCGTCCTAAACAGCAGCAACGAGTTCTGAGGTCGTGCCGGCAGCAGCGGCGCGTGGTGAACGTAGAGACGCGCACCGAGATCTCAGCTTCTTGTTGGTGGTGCCTGCTCGTCCGGCTTTGATAGATATGAAGGAGGTGTCGTGTTTGCAGCAGGCGTTGCGGGAAATCTACTTCTGCCTGTGCGGTGGAGTGAATGTAGCCCACGTGCACGTCGTCAACGTCGGCTGGATAGTGCAGATCTGGTGATTTTCGTCGAAGCGGCGACAGATCCCGCAGCCTCATAAATCCACTTATGCACACGCTGTGATACATGCCGGTGAAAATTTTGAGGAAGAGGTCGCTCTCTGTATTCGCGCGTCTCTGCAAACGAAGCCAAGCAGCAGCCACCGTCTCTAACACTCACCCAACACTGCATTACGCGGATCGACGTATTTTTGTGGAAACGGGTGCAGATCTCAAAGTCGCAAAAGTCCACTTCTGCAGATGGTGTGTCAAATGTGTGCCTCGTGCAGTGTTGAGGTAGGGAGACTCGCTTCTGTCTTCGCATCACACGACAGCTCGTGCTACTGCTGCATCTGTCGTTCGCCCAGAAGTGCACGGCACATTTTTCTTACCTTCCCGACGATTCTTCTTCCGCGTTGCTCTCCGTGTGTCGACCTATATGTGTGTGTCTGTATCTCCTTCTTCCTGTAGATGGAAGTAGGTTCTTTTCGTGAGAATGCGGAGGGGGTACACACATCCGTCTCCTGCAGTTATGTGCAGAGAGTCGCCTCTGTGTGCGCGCCGCCGTGTGTTTTTCGCCCGCCGGAGAAAGCAAACGTCTAAAAACAAGTCGTAAAATCCTCCTCTTCACTCTCCGGAGGATGAACAGAAGTGGTTACTTGCCCGTCGACACCGTGTGCGTCGCTGCCGCCCATCTGTCTTTCTCTCTCTGTCTCTCCCGCCGTGAAGAAGATCCGCAGAAGTGACAACTTCGCGAAAGTGCCAGAACCGACATATTTCCCGTCTTCACTCACAGCAACATCATCTGCAGAAGTGACTGTCGGAGCACCGACTTCGTTATTCTGCAGATACAGCAGTGTGCCCGCACACAAAAATTTGTATCTACGCGACAACGCACTGCAGCCGTGCGACACGACAGGGAAGTATCTTCTCCGCTGGAGAGCGCAGACGCTAGCAGCAAAACAGAGAATTTCTTCTGCTGTTCTCTCTCTACCTAGCGTGAATGAAGCCACTCCCAAAATTATTCACCTCCCCATCTCTATCTTTCTCCCGTCTCCGCCGTCCATCTTATCTCTCTCTCTTTCTCTTGCTATCTCTACGCAGACGTGTAATACGTAGTGTTCGAGACTGCAGACGAGGATATCTGCGTGTAGTGTGTTCGTGTGTATTTTTGTAAGGCGCGAACGTCTGTTTCGCATTTCCTCACAGCGACAGAAGTTTCGAGAGAGGCTCGTGCTCACGCCGCGCGCGTTGCAGCAGCGATGCCGGCAACAGAGCTCCAACAGCAGCCCCGGCAGCAGCCTCTGCAGCAACAGGCTTTGCAGCAGACGACGCAGCAGCGGTACATTCGTCGTCCCCTCGGCACCAGCCCCGTGACAGGAGCAGCCGCAGCAGCAGCAACTGAGGCAAGGGCAGCAGCAGCAGCAACTGAGGCAAGGGCAGCACGCAGCAGTAGTAGCGACACTTTAGACAAGAACCGCAGCAGGAGGGGCTCAGACAAGCGCAGCAGCAGCAGAAGGTAGAGTACAAGCGCAGTGCAATAGTGCTCCTAGCGACAGCGGTTGAAGCAGCAGCAGGAGGTACACCGCCTTCGTCACAACAGCAGCCGGGCAGGGGTACAGCGGCTGCAACAACAGCGCTGCAGGGACGGCGTTCGGTTGACAAAGTGACGCTCTGCTTCAAACGTAGCGGCAGCAGCAGCAGCAGCCCGCCTCTGTGTCTCCCTGCAGAGCCTGCTGCTGCTGTTGGAGCGTGCGAGAGGGATGAAGCCGCGAAGAGGACTGCCGAGCAGCCTCTAGCATTTGCTGCCGCTACTATTGGCGCTACGCCTGCTGCGGCGGGAGGAAAAGACGAAGTAGCAGCAGCCTTGCAGCACTCACGGGCTTACAGAGGGAAAGTGCCGCTACAGCTGCATGGAGGGGAAGCCGCCAGAGAGATAGAGGAGCAGCCCACACGTAGCAGCAGCGCAAGCGCAGCAGCAGCCGAAGCACAGCAGCAGCAGTGGCGGGCGGACCGCACCCGCGGCCACAGTACACCAGCGCCGCTGCTGTAGTCAAGAGAAAGCAGTCGTAGCAGCAGATACAGCCACAGCAGCAGCAGCACAGACGGCGACAGTGACGAGCCCGATGTCCCTCCCAGCCGCTGTGCTGCCGCTGCTGCCGGTGCCCGAGCTACTTTAACCTTCGCTTCTTCTTCCTCAGCTGCTTCCTCAGCTGCTTCCTCTGTTGCTTCCTCTGCTGCTGCTCCTGCAGCCACTGCTATGGCTCACCTGCAGCGACAGACTGCTCCTGCTGCTGCCGCGGCCGCCTCTCCCGAGCAGCAACAATTCTCCGACGCCGCTGCTGCTGCTGCAGCAGCATCTGTACCGCCGGTGGACTGCACAGATGCTGCTGCTGCTGCTCCTCCCCCTCCTCCTGCGACTCCCCAGCAGGCCGCTGCTGCTGACTCCGTTCGTCCCGCTGCTGCCTCTTCCGCTTTCGCTTGCGGCAGGCGTGCCGCGACCCAGGGGCTCGCTGCCGCTGGTGCTGCAGCGCGTAACCCGTCTGCACTGCAGTGCAGTGAGGACGCTGCAGCCACCGCCCGATGCTGCTGCTGCTGTTGCTGCTGCCGGATTGTGGGGTGCTTCTATTATAACTCCGAGCCGGTTGTAGGTGGTCTGCAGCAGGAGGAAGCAGGAAGATCACGGCCGTCGCTAACTTGCCCTTCTGTACTCTTTGTCCCAGCGATCTCCTACTTCTCTCCGATCAACCCTTCTGCCGTCAGGAAGCCTCTGGCTGCTGCAGCCCCAGGGACTGCTGCTGCTGCTGCTGTTGAAGGTCGTCGTGCGGATCGCGTTTCTGTCCCTCCTGCGTCGCAGACGATAAGCGACACGCGTCCCGGTGCTGCACCTGCTGCTGCTGCTCCTGTCGCTCCTGCTGCTGGTGCTGCTGCTGCCGGTGCTTCTGCTGCTGGTGCTGCTTCTGCTGCTGGTGCTGCTGCTGCTGCTGGTGCTGCAGACCCCCTGGCACCCCTCCTTCCGCCTGCAGCATTTGCACTTTGTGACGCGTGTGCTGCTGCTGCTGCTGTTTTCTCTGCTGGGAGTCTCCTTGGTCCTGCTGTTGCTGTCGTCAAGACGCCTGCTCCTGCTTGTGGTCCGTCGGCGACAGCTGGTGCTGCAGCAGCAACGCACACCCCTGCTGGCCCTGCAGGGAATTGTCGTGCTGCAGCTGCTGCTCGCTGCGTCTGCAAGGCCGGGCATCAACGGATGCTGCAGGTGGCTGCGGGACGGCGACAGCTGCAGAGCAGCAGCAGCAGCGGTGCTGGCGAGGTGCAGCAGCAGCAGCAGCAAGAAAGCGGCAGCAGGGGTGCCGTGGCTTCTGCTATACGCGTCGATGGAGCAGAAGACGCCTCGGATACGGAAGACTGTCTTAGCGGCAACTGCAGCAGCTGCTGCTCGACTAACAGCAGCTCGCGCTGCAGCAGCAGCAATGACGTGTTGAGACGAGTGACTTACACGCTCCAAGCAGGCTGCTGCAGCAGGAGAAGTAGAAGCTTCTGCTGTTGCTGCTGCTGCTGCGACAGCAGCAGTGTTGCTGCTGTTCATCTGATGCGGACGACCCGTGCACAGGGCGCCGCGGTTACGCCGACAGCAGGAGGATCCCCGACAGCAGCAGCAGCACCTGCAGCAGAACGCCCAGCAGCAACAGCTAGTGCAGCAGCAGCACATGGTGCTGCAGGAGGGGCAGATGCAAGAGGAGGAGAAGGACCAACAGCAGGAGACCGAGCAGCAGAGGGAGGTGAGGCAGTGGCAGGAGAAAATGAGACAGCAGGCGACAATGCCATGGCATTTCTGAGAGACCACGCGGCGGCAGCAGAAGGCCGCGCAGCAGGAGGGAATTTGGACAGCAACAGAGTAGCAGCGGCAGCACCAGCGGCAGACGAACAGCCGTTGTTGGTTGCACGCCTGAAACACGCGAGGAGTAACGCCAGCGTGGGAAGGCGACAGACAGCAGTCCCTGGTCTGCTGCAGCAGCAGCAACAGCAGCAACAGCAGCAACAGCAGGAAGAAGAAGAACCGCAGCAGCAGGAAATGCAGCGGCAAGAACGGCGACGGATGGAGGAGCAGCTTGAGCAACGGCTGCGGGAGAAAGAGCAGCAGCAGGAGACGCAGCACTCGCAGCAGCAGGAGACGCAGCACGCGCGACTTTCGGAGACACGTACACGACATTCGCCAACAACGTGCTGCTGTTGCTGCTGCCACTGGTGCTGCCGCTGCTGCTGCCGCTGCTGCTGCTGCCAGGCTCCGTCTTACGGTTTTTCTCTGCAGCAGGGAAAGCAGCAGCAAGCAGCTGCTGTCGTTGCTGCCTCAGAGACCCACGGGAGTGCTGCAGCAACACCAGCAGGTGCTGCGCAGAGTCCAGTGGGTGCTCCTGCTCCTGCTGTAGCCGCGGGCTTTGTTCCTCCTGCCGCTGCGATTGCTGCTCCTGCTGCTTCTCCCACACCGGCGCAGCACCTTTCTCTTGGGACAGCGGCTGCTTCGCCTTCTTCGGCCGCTTCTCTGCCGAAAGCTAGTGGTGCCACACCTGCTGACCTCACGACTCCGACGTCGTCGTCACCAGCTGCTGCTACTGCTGCTGGCGCTCCTGGAGCTGTAGCTACCCCTTGTGCAACGGCAAGCGCCGGTATTTGTCCGAGCTGTCTTCCGCTGCACGCGCCCTGTGAGGTGTCTCTACACCGGGATAACGAGTGGGTGGCTCCTGCTCCTGCTTCTTCTTCGCTTGAGACAGACTCAGAGCTGCCGGGTGCCGGGCAGGTGGTGCAGACACCCCACTTATTTGCTGCTCCTGTTGCCTCTGCTTTTCGCAGACAGAGAGGAAGGCTTACCGGCAGCACCGCTCTAGTGGCAGCGACGGCAGCGCGCAGCAGCCGGGGGGGCTGCCGCCACCACCACCTCAGCGGCTGCAGCAGCAGCAGTCGTTGCTGCAGCAGAGGGACTGCTGCAGACGTGCGATTCGGTGAAGCAGGGAAGAGCAGCAGTGACAAGGCGCGCATCGCCAGCAGCGACAGCAGCCGGTTCTCTGCTGCTGAGCAGGGAGGTGGAAGCGTTGCTGCTACTGCGCCCCCTCCCTCGAGTACAAGTGCTGCAGCTTTTGCTGCTTCTCTCCCCCACGTTTCTGCCAAGGCCCCGGTCTTGCAGTCGTGCTGCTGTTGTCACTCCTGCTGCTGCCGCGTCTTTCGTTCCTGCCGCCGCTACTTCTACCACTGCTGTTGCTGCTGCAGCACACCGGCGTCTGCTACGACTGCTGCTGCTGCAGCAGTCGCTTTTTCACATTCGCCAGTCCATCTCTCTTGCTGTGGAGACGGCAGCAGCAATAGCTGCACGCCAGGCTCTGTGGCGCAGCTGCATTGCTGTAGCTCCGACAGCAGTGGCAGTAATTCCTCAGAAGCTGCAGCAACGTGGACATCTGCTGCTGCACTAGGTGACTCTAGCGTCCCGTCCTTCTCCTCTTGCTCGTTTTGCTGTCGCTGCTGCTGCTCATGTGCTGCAGCAGCGCTCACGCGTGGTGCTTCCTCAGCTGCCGCAGCAGCAGGAAACGCAGCGGCGACAGCGACTCTTCGAGTCTCCCCAGTCTTTTCTTCTTCTCCTCTGTCTTCTTCGTGTTCCCCGTCATTTTCTTCCTTTTCCTCTTTCTCCCCTTCCTCCTTTGTCTTCGATCTTCCTTCATATTCTTCCACTTCTTGCTTTTATGTGCCACTGCTATTTGACCGAACAGCAACGCTGCTGCAGCAGGAGCAGCAGCAGCCGTCGGCAGCAGCACCAGCAGCGGAATGGCAGGGAGGTGGAGAGCAGCAACATGCAGCAGCTCTTCGTAGGCAGGACGTGCAGCAGCAGGTAACCTTTGTGACGCAGCGGCAGCAGCAGCAGAAGGGAGATGGGCTGCTGTTGCAGCAGCAGCAGCAGCAGTCCAAGCGGCATGAAGAGCAGCACGAGCGTCTAGGTGGACAGCAGCAGCAGGAACTTTCTTCAGACGTGAAGTGGGGTTTGTTTGTTTCGCCGCAGCGTGGCCTTAAGGAGCCCGCAGCCAATCTTAGTTTTCCCTCCGATTTCCAACGGGCTGCTGATGCGCCTCAAGGAAGAATTGCAGCTGCATGCCGCTGCATGCGACACGCCGGTGCTGCTCATGCTGCTGCAGGAGACTGCAGTTGCGGAGGAAAATTCTCAGTCTGCCGTTTCTTGTCTTGCGGCGCTCGAGACGAAGGGAATAGCGCCGCTGGTGGTGCTGGCGTTGGCGCTGCTGACGCTGCTGGGGTTGCTGGTGCCACAGCTGCTGTTGGCGTTGGCGCTGGTGCTTCCGCTGGGCTGCTTCTGCTACGTACCTGTCGCTCTTCGGACAGCAGCAGCCAGCTACTTGTTCCAAGCGAAGCTCCTGCTGACGCTGCATGCGACTACGGAGGCCAAAGAAGAAAGAAGCTAGAAGAGAAAGACGCGCTGCAGCAGCTGCTGGTGCTGCCGTGTGCAGATCTGAAGCCGCAGCAGCAGCAGTTCTGTTTGCTATCGCAGCAGCAGCCACAGCAAGCAACTCTCCAGCAGCAGCAGGAAGAGCAGCAGGAAGAAATGCAGGAACGAGAGCAACAGCAGGAAGAGCAGCAACAAAGGGAGCAGCAGCAGGAAGAGCAGCAGCAATCAGCGCAGCAGCAACGAGAACAGCTATCACGTCAGCCGCAGGGTGAGCAGCAGGAAGAGCCGCAGCAGGAAGAACCGCAGCAGGGAGAGCAGCAGCAAAAACAGCAGCAGGAACGAGGGCAGCAGGAACGAAGGCAGCAGCAGATACAGCTTGTGAGGCAGGTGAAGAGGGTCGATGAGGAAGTAGGCCACAGGAAGCTGATGACAAATACTGCAGCAGATTTGAGCGTAGCTTTTCGTGCCACTGAGCAGCAGCATATGTACGCGAAGGAGGCAACGACAGGACTCCCTGGCATGGCAGCAACGTCAGCAGCCGCCGGAGGAGGAGAAGCAGCAGGAGACAGAAACAGAGCAGCAGCGATGGAAGTAGCTGCAGATTTTATGTGGAGAGAAGTCGCTGCTGTTGTGAGAGTCGCACTTGGTGCTGCCGCCGAAGCTGGTTCGATCGGCATGGACGAGGAGCAACAGCAACAGCCAGAGCTGCAGCAGGAACAGCAGGGGCATATGGAACAGTGGCAACACGGGCAGCAGCAGCAACAGCAGGGGATGCAGCAGAAACCTCGGCAGGTAGACCAGCAGCAACAGCAGCTGCTGGAGAGACAACGACAGCAGCGGCCGGGGAAGCAGCAGCAGCATCAGCCGGGAGAACAGCAGCAGCGGGATCTGGCTGAAAATGACAGAGCGGCAGCAGCGAAATGGCGAGGAGGCAGGAGGAGTCTCTCGCAGCAGCGAAGTAGCAGCCGCAGTAGCCACGCGAGCAGCAGCAGCAGCCACACGAGCAGCAGCAGCATCCACATCAGCAGCAGCGGGAGCCGCAGTAGCTTCACAGACGGGAGAGGCTCTCGGAGAAACGATGCGGTGTACCGGCGCAGCAACAGGAGTTGGTGTGGCTGCAGCTTGTGCGTCGACAGCATGAACAACTGGTGTAGCAGCAAATGGAGTGGCGACGCTGCAGGCGAAGAAGCAGCAGCAAGGTTGCAAAGAGGAAGCAAAAGCAGCGCAGCAGAGGCGTCGCCTTGGCTCTGTAGTGGCTTTTGCATCAGCAACAGCATTTTGCAGGGAAGTCGGAGGTGCACGAGCTGCTACTGCAGCATTTCCACGTGCGGTAGCCGCTGGAGTAGCGGCTCCCACCTGTTCAGAACGAGCAGCAGCAGCGTCTCGACCGGGAGCAGCAATTCAGGGAGCAGCAGCAGTTTTCTTCGCTGCAACTCGTGCGGCAAGCAGTGCAGCAGCAGGAGTCCGCAAACGAGCCGCAGTTCACACAGCAGCAGCAGCGGCGGTCACACCGTCAGCAGCCGCACTGGCTTCCTTACGGGCAGCAGCAGTCGATTTCAGCAAAGCAGTGACAGTAACAGCGGTTGCAGTATCAGCAGCAGTAGTAACAGCGGCAACAGCACGAGCAGCAACAGCAACGGCAGCACCAGCAACAGCAGTATCAGTAGCAACACGAACAGCAGGAACAGCAACAGCAGCGACAGTAACAGTAGCAGCAGTTACAGCAGGAACAACAACGGCAGCAGTGACACCAACAGCAGCAGTAACGCCAACAGGAGCAGGAACAGCAGCAGCAGTAGTCAGCACACTGGAGATACTCGTCAGGAGGACAACAGCAACAACAGAGAGGAGCTTGCGCGTGGTGATGGAGCAGCAGTATACGTGCATGTACTGGTGCATCCCCCATTCTCCTCCTCGTCGGTGACCGGTAGCAGCAGCAGAGGAGGGGCGAGCAGCAGCTGGAACAACAGCAGCAACTGGGGCGGCCACAGCGCGTCGTGCTGCAGCAGGCTGCAGCTAAGCAGCGGCCTAAGCGACAGCAGCAGCTGCCTGCCGCAGGAACAAAACAGCCGCAGCAATGATACGAACAGCAACAGCAGCAACGGACGCGGGGGCAGCAGCTACATGCGGAGCAGCAGTGGCTGCTACAGAAGGAGCAGCAGCAGCTACGGAAGGAGCAGAAGCAGCTACGGAAGGAGCAGCAGCAGCTGCAGGAGGGGCGACAGCAGCAGCAGAAGGAGCAGCAGCTGTGGGAGGGTCAGCAGCAGACCTTTGCACAACAGCAGCAGCAACGCAGTATCTATGACGCCTGAAGCATGCGCGTCGGAGGGGACGCAGCAGCTGATGTCGCAGGAGAAAGTGCCTCAACTACACCAGGGAGCACTGCAACAGCAGCACCAGCTACAACAACAGCACCAGCTGCAGGAGCGGCACCAGCTACAGCAACAACACGAGCCGCAGCGACACCACGACCAGCCGCAGCAGCAGCGGCAACACCAGCAGCAGCAACACCGGCAGCAGCAGCAACAGCAGCAGCAGCAACACCAGCGGCAGCAGCAACCATGTCAGCAAGAGCTTCTTCTTTTTAACGGTACGCAGGAGCAGGAGCACAAGCCGCGAAGAGAGAGGGGGGAGCCGCAGCAGCAACGTCGGGGACAGCAGGAGGCAGAGACGCAAAAGCAACCGCAGCAGGAGAGCAGAGCAGTGGAGTGGGGTGCTGTTGCTGCTGCTGCAGCAGAGTTGGAGTCGCGCCTTGCGCAGCAGCCCACGCCTGCTCCGGTCCTCCCGATGCCTTCCTATACAGAAGGGAACCTCTTCCTGTACAGGTGCGTCCCTACACGCATGCAAGCTTTCTGCTACACATGCATATATACATGTATATATATGTATACATATGTGTGCTCGCATGTTGGTGTCCCTGAACTGCTGCTGTACGTGCATATATATATATACACGTGTGGAATGCCTAAACATATACATATGTATATATGTTTGTTGCCCTTTATATGTTGAGATAAAAATTGCCACCTAAGCATGAAAAGGCGCTGGTCAAAAGACCAGCAGTGACCTGCTGCTTCCATGCGAGGGTTGCACGTACGTGCGGTATACACAGGCGAAGGATATACATGTGAGCAAGACAATAGTCGAGGCGCATTGCTTTTTCCCTCCTGCAGTTGCTGCCGTTGCTGTTGTGGTTGTCGTTGCAGTTGCTGCCGCTCCTGTTGCTGCTGTTTTTTGCTGCTGGCACTGCTGCTGCTGCGGTTGCTGCTCGTTCTGCTGCTGGTGCTGCTGCTGTTGCTGGTACTGCTGCTATTGCTGCTGTTGCTCCTGTCGCTCCTCCAGTCGCTGCTGCTGCTGCTGTGCCCACCTGGTCGCTGTTTCTGCTGCTGTTGCTGATGACGGTGTGGGGCAGGCGGATTGCAGTAGTGTATGCGCGGAAGGAGTCCCGCAGCAAGTGGTACAGCTTGTTGCCTTCCGCATGCAGCAGCTTCCCCTACACAAGACAGGCGGCCGCGGCAGCAGCAGCAAGCGCGGCAGCGGCGAGAGGCGGTAGAACAGCAACGGAAGCAGCAGGAAAAGAAGAAGAAACAGCAGCAGCAATCGTAGGCCATGCAGAATTGACGCTCCTGCACGCGGACGCTTCCACCTGCTGGTCGTATTTTCAGAGCAACAGAGGGAGGAGCAGCGGCAGCAGAAACCGTAGCCACAGAAGCAGCAGCAGCGGCAAGCAAAGAAGCAATAGCTGCAGCAGTACTATCGGCGAGGAGAGCAGCAGCAGCAGCACCGAGGAGAGCAGCAACAACAGCGGGAAGAGCAGCAGCAGCAGCAAGAAGAGCAGCAGGAGCAGGGAGAAGAGCAGCAGAAGCAGGGAGAAGAGCAGCAGGAGCAGCCAGAAAAGCAGCAGTAGCAGGGATAAGAGCAGCAGAAACAGGCTGGACTGGGAGACGCTATGTCGTGTTGAGGGACCGCAGCTGCTGCTGCGTGTGTGTCTGTTTTTTCCTGAAGAGCAAGGAGCTTTTGCTTCTTCTTCTTTTTCTTCGAACGTCGTGCCTTTCCAGCAGCAGCAGCAGCAAAGTTTCTGCTTCAGCAGAAGGCGGGCAGCAGCGAAACCTTGCTGTCGCTGCGTCTGGCAACTAGAGTTCGAGCAGCCAAGCCCATTTAAAAGCAGCAGCAGCAGCAGTAGTCGCAGCAGCAGTAGTCGCAGCAGCAGTAGTCGCAGCAGCAGCAGCAACAGGTATGACAGCAGTTACAGCCGGAGCAAGGTTCAGAGAGTGGAGGCTGGACCGAGCAGCGGCAGCGGCAGCAGCAGGAATCTTGTGTGGGGTGCGGGCTATCTCGACAGCAGCAGCAAAAACGTTGCCCGCGCAGCCGTGCGGAGAGCAGCAGCAGCACCAGTGGAGCCAAGAAGCGTTGCATGTACAGCTGCTGCGGCCGGTGCTGGGGCTTCTCTCGGAGAGCACCGCCACTCCACAGACCAACCGCTGGAGCAACAAGCGCAGGGGGAGGCGAAGGACAAGCAGAAACAGAAGCAGCGCGAACAGCAGCATCAGGACGGAGAAGAGCAGCAGCAGCATGCCTGCGACGATGAATGGAGTGAGAAGAACCTGTGGGATGCCTCTAAAGGAGAGGTAGAGGCAGAACAGCAGCAGCAGGAGAAGCGACAGCAGCAGAGGAAGCGACAGACGAAGCAACAGCTGCAACAGCAAATGTACACAGCAGCCTACTGGCCTTCCGGAACCACCTTTCGAGAAACAGACGCTGCTGCGACCTCTCCATTTTGCCCGTTGTTGATCGGCCGAGCGCGCGCGTACATGGTATGTCTGTCCTTCACTGCAGCGTCCAGAGTAGTCAGCGGCAGTTGATTCTGCTGCTTCTCGTGCACCTGTCGGCGCGCCACCTTTTACTCGCTGCTGCTCCCGCTGCGCCTGGTATTGCTGCTGTGAGACTACTGCGGGTTGCCCTGCGTCTGCGGCCTCTCCAGCTCTTCCTCTCAAAGACTGCTGGTGCTGTAGCTGCTGCTGGTGCTGTAGCTGCTTCTGACGCTGTAGCTGCTGCTGCGATAGCTCTCGCTGCCGCTGCTGCTATTGCTGCTGTTGCTGTAGCTGGTGCTGCTGTTGCTCGAGTCTCACTGGCCCTGTGTCGACGGAAGAATGTCCTGGGCAGGTGAGTAGAACTGCAGAGCAACGTCTTGCTGCTGCTCCTGCTTGCCGCTCTTCTTGTGCTGCTCCTCTTCGTTTTTCTTCTTGACTGCCTGCTGCCACTGCTGCTGCTGAAACAGGTGCTGCTGCTGCTGCGGACCCTGCTACTGCTATAGAGGCGGCTGCTGCTGCAGGTCCTGCTGCTGCACATGCTTCTGCTGTAGACGCTGCTGCTGGTGCTGCTCCGGCTGCTGTCGCTGTTGCACAGGCAGGAGAAGCAGCCGCAGAAAGAGGAAGAGAAGTCTTGACAGAAGAGCAGCAACAGCAGATGAAACTCTCCCTCCTCCTGCAGCAACGGCAGCACCGCTCACGCAGATGCGACGACCCAAGCAGCAGCGGCGACGAAGGCGGCTGCGACAGGAGAAAGGCCAGCGGACATCTGCTGATGAAAAAAGCTGCTGCTGCTTCTTCTCGGTGTGAACATCCTCTTCGCATGCATGTCTTTGATTTATTGCTCCCGCGACACGTCAACGGCAGGCGAGGTATCGTCGCCCACTCCGAACGAAAGACGAACAGACTTTCCCCTTCTTATCTCTACGACTTTATATATACATGTATATGCAGGCACATATATATATGTATATGTATGTGTACCTTATTTATATATATATATAGATAGATAGATCCCCGTATGTGCACGTTTGCTACATGTCTATGCATTTCATTGAATATACGTACTTTACAGAAGTACACCTCAATTTCTATTTATATGTCTATATCCTGTAGACTTTATCATATATACATACATATGTAAGCAGGGCTAATTCGTACACGCATATAGATATATATATATATATATGAATATATCCCTGTATGTATGTATACGTTTGTATGTGGATGTATGTATGTGTGTATGTCTATGTGTACGCACGTGCCTATATATGTATGTATATGTGTGTCTTTGTATGTATGTATATATATATATATATGTAGAAGTATATGTACGTATGTATGTACGTAGGTATATATGGCTGTATATATGTATATATGTAAGTATATATACGTATGTATGTACGTATGTATATATGGATGTATATATGTATATGTGTGTGTGTATATGTATGTATATGTATACGTATGCATATGTATGTACATGTGCGTGGGTATGTGTATGTGTGTATGTATATGCATGTGTATGTATATGTATGTATATATGTATATGTCTATGTATATGTATGCCCACGTATACGTATATGTGTATGTGTATGTATGTACATGTATATATGTGTATGTATATATGTATATGTAAATGTATATATGTATATATGTATATGTATATGTGTATATGTATATGTGTATATGTATATGTGTATATGTAAATATGTATATGTATATATATATATATGTATCTGTATATGTGTATATGCATATGTATATATGTATATGTGTATACATATATGTGTATATATGTGTGTGTATATATATATATATATATGTGTATACATGTATGTGTATATATGTGTATGTATACGCGTATGTGTATATATGTGTGTGTATATATGTATGTGTATACGTGTGTGTGTGTGTGTATATATGTATGTGTATATATGAGTATGTATATATGTATATATGCAGAGATGTATATATGAATATGTATATATGTATATGCGTGCATGTATATATAAAGAGACGTACGCATGCGTGTTACATGGGAGGTATTTCGTATTTAAATACATCTGCGTTGCGCATCTCGTAGATATCGTCGCCTCGTGTAGAAACCGCCTCACTTCTCCATGTGTATATGCATGCATGTACTACTTCATATATCTCTCTTCTTCTTTTTCTTTCTCCGTTTCTCTCCCCGTACACACGCATATATATATATATATATATATGCACTTCTACACGTAAGGATATTCCCGTGCATATGTATACATATATATGTATGTATGCCAGTATATATATATATATCTCTCTCTCTCTATATATATATGTATATATGTATGTGTATCTGTGGATAGAGAGATATGGTGCTGCGTGGGGGGTGATGTGCTGCTGTGTTGCTGCTAATTTGTGTGCAGTGACGGGCTGCCGTCTGCTGCTCCAGCGTCGAAGGCGAAGTCCTGCGTCCGCTCACAACCGCAGCAACAGCAGCGGGAATAGCAGCAAGAAGAGCAGGAACAACGCCAGCAGCAGCAGCAGCGAAGGTGGCAGCAGCCAGGCGAGCAGCATCAGCAGCAGGATGGTGACACGGGGAGTATCTGATGCCGACACGCACAGCAGCACCAAGGCGAAGGGGGGCCGCAGCGGCAGCAGGTGGAGCAGCAAGAAAGCGAAGGTGAGGAATGCATGCGGGGAGTTTGATCGCCAGGCCATTCGGATTGCTCTCGGTCCCCTGCCGTTGCAGCAGTTTTTTCTTCCTCAGCAGCTGTTCTCCGCTGCAGCGTTGAAGCAGCAGCAGCAGCTGACGACGCGAAGACGGCAACAGCAGCATCCGCCCCCCCTGGCTCCTATTGCTGCCGCTGCTTCTGCCTCTCCAACACCACGGCACCGTGCTGCAGCCGCAGCTGCCGCCATATCTCAGCTGCAGCAGCAAAGCAGGGGATCTGCTGCACACAGGAAGACAGGCGGCATTCCCTGTTGCTGCTGCTGCTGCTGCCAAACACTCGTAGCCTCCGCTGCTTCCTTGGGGGCAGTTTCCCTCCATCCTTCTCGTCCTACGGCAGCAGCAGCTCTTCCCGACAGGCCCGCATGCCGTTCTGCTGCGCTGCCGGCTGCTGCGGCTGCTGCGCAAAGGAGTACGTGTGCTGCTGCTCCTACTGCGTTCCCCCCTGCTCCTGCTCCTGCTGCGTTCCCCGCTGCTGCTGCTGTTGCCTTTCCTGCTGCCGCTGCTGCTCCAAGTCCTCTTCTGGACGCTCCACCAGCAGCAGTGCCTGCAGCAGCAGCGCCTGCGCTGCTTCCTCTGCTTTTACAGGAGCAGCAGCTTATTGAGACTCTCACTGCTGCGTCGACTTTTCTGATGCATCTCCGTCCTGCTGCAGGTCCTGCGCGTGGGGCGGCTCCCGCTGCTGCTGCTGCTGCTGCTTTTTGTACTCCCTCTGTTACATTTGCTGCTGCGGCGCCTATTGCTGCTGCTGCTTCTTTTCCTTGTGCGGCTGCTGCCAGCACCGCACTCTACACGTATCCTCCGCAAGCCGTTGCCGGCGGTGCAACAGAAGCTGCAACGCTGGTGCGCGCGGCAGCTGGAAAGGCGCCAGCAGCAGCTTTGGCAAGCCGAGAAAACACTCAGCAGCAGCAGAACACCCAGCAGCAGCAAAATACCCAGAAGCAGCCAAATACCCAGGAACAGCAACAGCACCACGTGCAGCAGCAGCAGGAGCTGCAGCAGCAAGACAAGGAGCAGCAGCAGCAGCAACAGGAGCAACAGCAACCACAGGAAGAGCAGCAGCAGCAGGACAAGGACGAGCAACAGCAACGCACGGAGCAGCAACGGCGGCGCCGGAAGCCGCAGCAGCCACAGGAAGAGCAGCAGCAGCCACAGGAAGAGCAGCAGCGGCCACAGGAAGAGCAGCAGCAGCAAGACGGGGACACGCGGCAAGAACAGGACTCCGAGCAGCAGCCGAAGGAGGAGGAGTGCGGGACTCAACAGGCAGACGCTGTTCTACACAGCTGTGTAGAAACGCTCCAGATGCTTTTGTTGAACAAGCGAATATCGAAGAGCAGCGAGACGTACTGGGCGTGGCTGCTGGCCTTCTCTTTGTTGGCCAAAGTAGAAGCAACAGCAGCAGCGACGACGCAGCAGCAACTCTGCTGCTCGTGGAGGACGAACAGCAGCGGCAGCAGACCCACCTGCCAGAACAGCCGTGTCAGCTGCAACACAGGCAGCACGCGCAGCAGCAACAGCAGCAGCAGCAACAGCAGCAGCAGGAACGGCAATTCTTGGTGCAGGAGCAACAGCAGCAGCGGGGGCGACACGTGGGCCTTTCACAGCAGCGTCTCAAACAGCAGCACCTGCTGCAGCGGACTTTGCTGCATGCACAGCGCAGAGTCGGCGCTGCCGCTGGTTCCTTTCCGGGGTCTCCGGCACCTAGAGAAGCTGCTGCTGCTGCTGGCAGCGGCGTGGAGGACGCATGTACGAAGCCGTCCGTTCGTCCGCATGCTGCTAGCTGTCTTTGCTGCCCCAGCAGCAGCTGCACGCCTTGTCCAAGTAAGCCAACTCCGGCGTCTCTGTTGCTGCTGCTGTCTTTGCTGCTGCTGCTGCGTGTCTGTTGCTTCCGCCGTTGTACTGGGCTGCCGCATCCTGGCCGGCTCGCGTCCCGTGCTTGTCCTGCTGCTGCGCTTGCTCGCGTGCCGCTTGCTGCTGCCGCTGCTGCTCTTGGGCTGCTGTTGTTGCTGCGGCTCCTGTTTCCCCTGTCGACTGCTGCTGCTTTGTTTGCTCCTCCGTCTGCTCAGCTCTGCTGCATCCGGGACAGCTGCGGCCTCTGCCACTGTCTCTGCTGCTCCTGCGGCTGCTGTCCATGTCGCAGGAAGGCGTCGCACCTCTAGGCAGCAGGAGCAGCAGCAAGACGACGCACAGCGGGGCCTCTCTGCTGCCGCAGCGGCTTGCTGCTGCTCATCTGCCACCACTTCACTCACTTCATCGCGAAGGTGCTGACGCTGGTCCCGCTGCTGATGCAGCTGCTGCTGCCTCCGCTGGCGGTGCAAACTGCGTTACGCCTATTGCTGGTGACGCTGCTGCGACGGGGATTGACACTGCTAACAAAGCTGCTGTCGCTGCTGGTGGAGCTGCTGCTGCAGCAGCGGAGAAGCACCCGCCCGAGCCTCAGCAGAAGTGCCCCCAGTTATCTGCGCAGCAGCTGCAGGAGAAGCAGCAGCAGCAGGAGAAGCGACAGCAGCAGATGGCGAAGGAGCAGCAAGGTGAGAAGCTGGTGGAGACGTACGAGCAGCAGGAGGAGGAAGAGCAGCAGCAACAGCAGCAGCAGGAGAGGCAGCAGCTGGAGGAAAAGGAGACGCGGCACGGGCAGCAAGGAAAGCAGCAGCAGCTGCTGCGGCAGCATCAGGTGCCGCACCAGCAGCATCAAGAACTTCAATGGCAGGAACAGCAGCAGCAGGAGCAGCAGAAGATCCAGCAGGAGGAGCAGCAGCAGGAGGAACAGCAGCAGGAGGAACAGCAGCAGAAGGAGCAGCAGGAGGAGGGGAAGGCGCGTTTTGCAGAGGATGGTGGGGGGGACGATTTGTTGCAGCAGCAGGTTGCAGCAGCAGCAGGGGATGAAGCCGAGGACGGGCCCCACGCACGAGGAGAAGCCGCAGCAGCAGCTGCTGGTGACAGCAGCTGCAGCAGCTGCTTTTGGTTTTCGTATTTTTCGCAGCAGGTCCTGCAGTTGCCGGAGAGGGGAGACAGGACGCGCTTTTTGTCGTCTGCAGCAGCAGAGGACCCTGCTGTCGCTGCTGCCGCTGCTGTTTCTCCTTTCTCAGCGCCGTATGCCACGCTCTTTGCGCCGCAAGGGCAGCAGCAGCAGTGTGGGGAGCAACAGCAGCAGCTGCACGTCGAACAGCGACAGCTGCCCAAGCAGCAGCAGCAGGAGAAAAAACTCGATCAGCAGGGCAGTGGGAAGCTGCAGCAGCGGCATCGGCTCTGTCAGCGGGTAGCTAGTTGCCGAAGGGCTTCACCACAAACGAACAAGCAGATGCACTTGCTGCTGCCTCCTGGCTTTGCCGGCCAATGCCTGCCGTCCACCAGCAGCTGCAGCAGAAGCGGCAGTGACGTCCCCCCTGCCCCACGTTGGTCCTGCAGATCTGCCTCTGGTGACGCAACAGCAGAAGCAGGAGCAGCAGCAGGAGCAGCAGCAGGAGCAGCAGCAGCGGCAGCAGAAGCAGAAGCAACAAACACAGCAGAAGCAACAGAGACAACAGTAGCAAGAAAGGCGGGAATGCTGGCCAGCGGTTTCTCCGCTGCCGCTGCAGCCGCACAGACAACGCGGCGAGTCTTGGAGGTCTCTACTGCTGCTGCTGCAGCGAAGCAGTATCTCCCCCCGCCGCAGGTTGCAGCAGCGACAGCAGCAGCGGGCCGGTTGGACGCGGGACGAGGGAAATGCGTGGCTGCAGTCGCAGCAGCAGAGCCACACAACGACGTTGCCCGTGCTGCTGCTGTTGCTGCAGCAGCAGAGTCTTGCAGCCTCCCTGCAGCAGCTGCTGTTACCGATTTCTCGTCGACGTCGTGGTTTGTTGAAAGTTTTGCCGTTGCATCAGCAGCAGTGGCAAGCGTTCCTCTCTCGGTAGCGGTGGAACTCTGCGCTGCAGAAACGAAGCAGCAGCATCCTCGGCTCTTCCTGCTGCTGCATCAGGTTCTCCGCTACCTGCAGGACTGCGACGTTTCTCTCTGCTGCTGGTGCAGCTCTCTCCTCTCCCCTAGTTTCCTCGTACCTGCCGGGGGCTGCTGCTGCTGCCGCTCGACCTCCTCCTCCGCCGCCTCTTCTTCCTTCTGTGCTGCTGCTGCTGGTGCAGGGTCGCGCAGCTGCCTCTCGAGCTGCACCTGCGATTCGTCCCTTGCCGGTTCGTTGAACTGCTGCTGCTCGCATGCAGCCAACACCTTGTTCGCAGCAGCAGCAGCAGCCACCGGCGCAACAGTGTCACGAGGAGCAGCAGCAGCAGCGGCAGATGCGACAGTTGTAGCAGCACGGCCAAACGCGCATGAGTCAGCGGGCGCTGCTGCGGCAGCGGCAACAGCCGCAGCAACAGAAAAAGCCGCAGCAGCAGCAACAGGGCTACATCGCCACGCACTGCGAGCAGCGGGTGCGGCAGCAGCAGCAGAAGCAGCTTTCTCAGGAATAGCGGAAAGTCAAGCGGCAGCACCTTTGCAAGAACTGGGAGCAGCAGGAGACGCGGGGGGGTGCCACGCATGTAGGTGTGAGAGAGGTGGCAGCAGCCGCCACAGCGTTGCCGTGTTGGGCGCGGAAAGAGAAGCAGCAGCGGAGGAACCGCGTGGCCGTCGACCTGCGCGTGCGTTGCGATGTGTGTACACTCCAGCGAGGTGTTGTTATTTTGCAGTGGCGGCTGCTGCTGGCCGAGTTCGAAGAGAACTTGTGCGGCTCCTGCTGCATCCCTGTCACGTCGCTGACCCTACACTCAAAGACTTGCTGCTGGTAGACATTGCAACGGACGAGCTGCAGCAGCAGCTGATCAGGAAGATTCTCTGCGTAAATCCTGTCACAGGGAAAAACAGCTTGTACTTGGCACTGCGGGAGCAGCAGGAGCACATGCAGCAGCGACAGCAGCAGCTGCTGCATCAGCGGAACCGGCGGCACCGGCAGGAGACGAAGCTCGAGGAGGAACAGCAGCAGCGGAAAGAAGAGAAACAGCAGCAGGAAGAGCAGCAGCAGCGCGGAGAGAAACCGCAACCGAAGGGGACGCAGCAGGAGCTCTACGAACAGCAGAGAAGTACGCGCAGCGAGACGTGGTTCCCGCGGCAGCAGCAGGCGGTTGCGTTGGTGGGGGTTCAAAAGCAGGGAGAGAGAAGAACTACGCCGCAGCAGCAGTTGCGTTCATTGGCGCCGCACCTGCTGCTGCTGCAGGAACTGTTGCACCAGCTTCTTCCCGGTCTGCTGCTGCTGCATCCCTGGTGAGTTCTCTGCTGCAAAGTTCCCACACAGATGCAGCAGTTCGACTATCCTAGCAGGTTGTCTTCAGCACTTCTTTATCAGCAGGAGTTCTTTTGCTGGCTGACCCCCTCATCGTCGCGTCACTCGACCGTTCGCCTGCACTCGTGCTGCACCGCATGCAACGACAAAGCATCACCGTCGATCACGAGCCATGCGCTCCACCCTGGGGGACGTATGTCTTCCATACGTACTGCTGCAGATACGTCTGCGTTTGTACGTATACATAAACGTAGAAACACATAGAGAGACAGAGACAGAGACATAGACAGACGCACCTAAGAAGGCGCAGGGGCAGCATATATATACATATATATATATATATGGAGAGAGTGAGAGGAGGAGAGGGAGAAAGCGAAGGCGAGAGAGGAAGGGAGAGGGGAAGAAAACTACAGGGAGAAAGAAGGGGAGTGTAATTCGTATAGATATGTATATATATATGTATATGTGTGTGTATACGTGGAAGGCGCTGCTGTTGGGGGGAAAGCGCTGTGGTAGGAATGGCCGATGGGAGAGGCGCATGCAAGCGAGCGCACGGCAGGCGGGAAGCAACAGCAGATCCGCTTCTGCTACCGTATCACGCCTCTGCTGCTGCTGCTGCTGTCCCACGCCTCTGCAGCTGCTACCGTCCCACGTCTCTGCTGCTGCTGCCGTCCCACGTCTCTGCTGCTGCTGCCGTCCCACGCCTCTGCTGCTGCTGCTGCCGTCCCGTGCCTCTGCTGCGGGTGCTGCCGTCCCGCGCTTCTGCTGCTGCAGGTGGCATCACATGCCGCTGTTGCAGCTGGCCGGGGTGGCACTGGGTGGCTCGCAGCGGTGCAGCAGCGGTCGGTCGTTGCCGCTGCCACGTGCTGCTGCAGCTGCTGCCTTCTCGGTTGCCCACGCACTGCAGTTCTTCACCCCGCCCGGCGCGCGCGTCCACCCAACCTGCCTCATGCCGCTGCCGCTTGTTCTCCTGCTCCTCTTCCCTTTCGTCTGCACGCAGCAGCGCAGGGGGGCCGCGCCGCAGCGGGGCAGCAGCAGCAGAAGCAGGCTTTTTATCTGCGGCCTCCTGCGCTGCTGCTGCTGTTGGCCCCTCTTCTGCTGGTGCTGCCCTCTTCCTGCTGCACTAGCTCCCCTGGTACTGCTGCTGCTGCTCTCTTACTCTATCACTGGCCTCGCAGGGACTCTGGTACGCGTGTCGCCACTGCTGCTGCTGCTGTTGCTGCAGGTATGAAGAATTGAACGCGATTTACGAGGACTGGGAGGCGCTGCGGTGCATGCAGCAGCAGGAGCGGCGCCGCGGCATCTGTCGGGAAACCCGGCGGCACGACAGCAGCAGCAGGAACAACAGCCAAACGGGCAGTCGTAGCAGCAACTGCAGCAGCAGAAACGGCAGCAACAACAGGAGGAACATCTCTACGCAGAGCAGCCGGGACGCGCCCTCGAACGCGAACGGCAGCAACAGCGGGGAAGGGCATATCCCTTTGTCAAGCCCGCACAGCAGGTGCCTCTACTGCAGCGGGGGAGGGCTTCTCAACTACGGAGAAGACACAGACGGTGCTGCTGCTGTTGCTTCCGCTTCCGCGTCTGCTTCTTGCTCCTCTGCTCGGGGATTTTGCTGTTCCTCGTCTTCGTCGCTGGCCTGTGGTGGGGCTGCTGCTGTCGCTGCGGCCCCACGCCACTGCGACGATGCTGCTGCTGCTCCTGCGCGGGGCCCGAGCCTGCTGCTGCTGGCTGCTATTTGCGCGCGTCTGGAGCGATGCATTTCGCGTCTGCTGCTGCTCTGTCATGAACACCTGCATGCAAAACTTCGCTTCTTTGTTCAGGTACGCCCTCTTTCTGTCTTCCCCTCTCTTCCACTCTCTTCTCTTCCTTTCTGTTGCGCACCCCTACGGATTTCCACCTCCTCAGTTCTCTACGGGCGTCTGCCTCTGTGCCTCCCTCTCCACACGTACGCATGTCCATCTCTATATATATACATATATATATAGCATTCATATATAGCGAGAGATGTAGACATTCTTGGGTGCATTTCTATACGTATTAATGTGTCCCCCGCTGTGTGTTTATCTATCCGCCTGTCTGAACATCACGCGAACATACATATATATCTATACTTACAGAGAGAGATGTACATATATGTATGCACTTGCTGAGAGGAATGTCCATATATGTATATACGTATGTATAGGAGGAGTATATGGCTGATTGGTATGAGCAGAATATCGACGCCTCTACGTAGGTTTTCGTAGGTGTTGTGCGCCTTCCCTTTTGCTTCCTGTGTCGCCGTGCTGTCTCCGTGTCTCTCCGTGTGTGTGGGGTTGTGACTCGGTTCGCCCTCTGTCCGTCGCTGTCATATTCTCCCTGCATGCGTGGGCAGATATGTTGCCAGGGGGGGGGGTCCGCACGGAGCTCTACACACCGCGCACGGATGAAGAAGACGGTGGTCGCCCCAATTATTTTGCGTACACGCGCGGGCGCTGATGAAACGCATGCGCGCAACAGAGAGGGTGCTGCTGTGGTAGCCGCCTTCTCCGCAGAAATCTGCTGCCAGCAGCAGACCGGCGCTTGCTGCAGGGACAGGAAGAGAAAGGCGGTTATGCACCGCCTCTCCGCATGCGCTAATTTGAACGCGCGCCTCCATTTGTATCCGGCGTGCTGCTTCGTTTCTGCGTGTCCACGCCCCTCCGTTCTCGAAGCCGAGCACACCCGCCGCCCTAACATATGGACGTACACACGTGCATGCAGGCATCCATACTTGGTGGAATATACATATAGATAGATAGATACACGTGCATGCAGACATATATTCGCCTGTGGGTGTGTCTACATATATAGGTATACCTGTGCATGCAGATATACTTGGTGGGATATATATATATATATATGTAGATAGATAGATAGATACGCAGCCACACAAGTATGATACTCACGCACGTGTGTCATACCCGTATATATGTATATATATGTATATATGCATATATGTATATATAGTGGAGAAAGTGACATGAACAGGTAGCATTCATACAATGTCTACGTTTGCACACATGCAATTTATTTGGCCCAAATGCATGCACATGCATCTACCCTTTGCATGCAATACCTACACACACTTTTTATTGATCCCTTCACACTAAATCCATATCTGTATCTATCTACATCTATATCTCTCTATATCTTTATCTCTGTGTCTGGGTTTCTCTCTATATATCTGTCTATCTATGTGTCTACAGCTATCTATCTGTCTACCTATATATATCTATCTACGTGTGTCTACCGTATATATATCTACGTGTGTCTACGTATATCTCTCTATCTATATCTGTCTATCTATATCTGTCTATCTATATCTCCCTATATTTATCTATATGTCTGTCTCCATCTGCCTAGCTGCGTCTATCTATATCCACCTACATCTATATCTATGTTTATCTGTCTATATCTGTTTCTATCTGTGTAACTATTATATCTACTTCTACCCATATAGCTATACCTATCTATCTATCTATACGTATCTATGTACGAGTCTGTATCTATATGTCTGTATATATATATATCTGTGTGTATCTATCTATATATATGTATATCCATATATCTATATCTATCTATATATCTATATCTATCTATATATGTGTGCAGCGAAGACATCTTCTACGTATATGTATATATATATATATGTTTATATTTATACAGAGCAGCAGGATAGGTAGTGTGCTCATCTAAATCTATACGTGTATATATATGCATGCGCGTCGTATAAGTATGTTGTCGTGGATGAATATAATTACTTGGCGTGGAGGCACGCTTGCCCGTGCATGCGTCCTGAGGACATTTTCTCGATAGATGCGCATGCGAACAGATATGTGTACGTGCGAGTGTTCAAAGGTATGGGAAGAAGATTCGAAGAAATAGTAGTATGTAAATACGGAGAGGAAGAGGTGAACCTACACATGCTTGCAGAGATATACGCAGGACCCGTGTTGGTGTTCGTGTGTGGATAGCAAGCACCCATATAAAAGGAACTCGTGCAATCTTGCAGCTCGTGGCAGCAGACTTTGCATTTGTCCTCGTTGCTTCTTCGCAGGCCAGAGAAGCATCTGCAGCGCTACCCGCGGCTCTGCTGCAGCACCTGGCGCAAGCGTCGACACTCCCTGTTGCTGCATGGGTAAGGTCTGCCGAAAGTGGTGCAACAACAGCAGCAGGTGGTGGGGGACGTTAAGCAGCAGCAGCAGGAGCAGCAGCGGCAGGTGGTAGGGCACGCTCAGCAGCAGCAGCAGGAGAAGCGGCAGCAGCTGGCAGGGGACGTTCGGCAGGAACAGCAGGAGCAGCGGCAGGAGCAGCAAGTGGTGGGGGACACTCAGCAGCAGCAGCAGGAGCAGCAGCGCCAGAAGCAGCAGCAGGAGAAGCAGCAGCAGGTGGCAGAAGATGCTCAGCAGCACCAGCAAGAGCAGCAGCTGCAGCAGAAGCAGCAGCAGGTGGTAGGGGACGCTCAGCAGCAGCAGGAGGAGCACAAGCAGCAGGTGGTGGGTGACGCTCAGCAGTAGCAGCTGCAGGAGGATTGCAGCAAGAGACAGTGAGAGCAGTGGGGTGTTGACGAGGCCTGCCGCAAGAGCAGCAGCAATGGCAGCAGCGGCCGCTGCCGCAGGAGGAGCAGCAGCAGTCCTGTGTTTGCAGCAGCGGCGGGTGGGTCGCTAGCATCACCGATGCAGCAGCGTCCAGGGGGTAGTAGCAGCGTTACAGCAGCAGCCGCGCCGCGTAATCCCAGACATGAGCGACGGAAGAAATGCAGCAGCAGCAGGTTATTCAGCCAAATTGCCAGCAACAGCAAATTGATCAGGAGCAGCAGCAGCAGTCCTGCGCATCGTCTGAGCAACAGCAGCCCCTATGACGCCGTAGCTTCACCGGCAGAACATTCTTCCCCCGCCGCTGTACTGCTGCTTCTAGTCCTCTTTCTGCTGTTTCTGCTGCTGCTGCTGTTCTGCTGCTACTGTTGTCCATTCGCTGCTGTTTCCCAGCTGCTGCTGCTGTTCGTACTGTTTTTGCCGCTGCAGTCGTCGTGTTGCAGCAGTTGTCCAGTCCCTGCTGCTGTTGTCCAGTTGCTGCTGCTGTTTATGTTCCTGCTGCTGCTAGTCGTGCTACTGCTGCTGCTGTTGGTGGTGTTGTTGCTGCAGTGTGTCTGCGGAGGAATGTGTGTGCTGCTGGTGCATTTTTGGCCCTGCAGGTGTTGCAGCGGCTGTTATTGGCGCTGCAGCAGCTGCCGGTCCTTGCGGCTGCTCCACCCCCTGCGCTGCTGTCGGAGGAAGAAGCGGCAGCAGGCCTGTTGGTATTTCTGCCGCGTTTCTCTTTTGCAAAGTACCTTCCTCCGACACCGTTCCCTCTGCTGCTGGCAGCAGCAGAATTCGACGAAGAAGTTGGTGAGCTGCCCCAAAACGTGAGGGGTCTGCTGCTCTGCCCTGCGGCTGCATCTTTCCTGCGTCAAGCAACGCAGCAGCTGCTGCAGCTGCAGCTGCTGCAGATCCGCGGATCGCCGCCGCAGCAGCAGCTTCTCATCCCCTGTCTGCCCACGCCACCCCCTGCTGCTGCAGAAGCAAAAGCAGCAGCTGACCGAGGAACGGCGCCAGCAGCAACGGCACCAGCAGCAGCGCCAGGAGCAGCAGCGGCAGCAGGAGCAGATGGAATAGAGCCGCGACGCATGCAGGTCCGTTGCGCGGAGAAGCCGACTGCAGCAGCGAAGCACGGGCTAGACGACGCCGTTCGGCAGCAGCAGCTGCAGCAGAGTAGAGGGCAGGAACGACAGCAGGAAGGGGCCGGCAGAGCGCAGCACAAGCAGCAGCAGACCGTCGAACGGCAGCGACAGCAACAGATACAACGCAGCCAGGCCGACGGCAGCAGCAGTTTGCTGCAGCGCGAGCACGGGCGAAAAAAGCAGCAGAGGCAGCCAGAGCAGCACCTACAGAAAAGACGGTGGGGTCGTAGAGCAGATGATTGCTCGCGTGTCGTCCTTGCTGCTGCATCTTCGTTTAAAGCAGGAGCCCATGTGAACACACCTGCTGCTTCTGCTGGCGTGCAACCCCCAGCTCTTGCGGCTGCTGCTGCTGCGGCTGCTTCTTCAGAGAATGTCAGCGTTGCTTCTGCTGTTGCTGCTGCCGATCCTGCTGCTGCTGAAGCTGCTGCTTCTGCCACTGGAGCTCGGGCTACGCTTGCTGCTGCAGACAATATTGCTGCTGATGCTGCTGTTGCAGCCTGTCTGCTGCAGCAAACGAACGAGGAAGCTCAGAAGGTGCAGCAGGCGTGGAGTTTCGGCGAGCTGTGCCTTGCCCTTGCTACGGCAGCAGCAACAGCAGCAGCTACAGCTGGGAAAACGCCAGAGAGAGAAGGAACGGTAGCAGCAGGAGGACCAAGAGAGACAGAAGCAACGGCAGCAAACAACCGTTTCCTCGGAGCGAAAAAGGGAAAGAATGGGGAAGAGGACGGTCATGCTGCTGGTGCTGCTGCTGTTGAAACACAGGAGCACGTACCCTCGCAGCTGCCGCTGCAGCTGTACAGACCTGCTGCTGCTAGTAGACTGTTGCTGCAGGCGGCGTCACAACGCTGCTTTGTCTTCCTTTGCACAGACCCCGTCGTCTTCCTCCGCCTTTTGTTTAACTTGCTGCTGCAGCACAGGCGGCAGCAGCAGCGACAGCAGCGGCACCAGCAGCGAGAGCAGCAGGAGCGGCGAGAGCAGCAGCAGCTAGAGCAGCAGCAGCAGCGAGAGCGGCTGCCGCAGCAAAAGCAGTGGCGCCCGAAGCAGCGTCAGGGAAAGGAGGAAGACCAACAGCAGCAGGAGCAGCAGCAGGGCGAAGGAGACGCGGTAACACACAGACAGCACGCTGCTACTGTAAGAAGTGTATGCAGCTGGATGGAACGGGCGCGCAGTGAGGGCACCTCATTCGACAAGACACGCAATTCGCAAAGGAAAGAAAGAGAGAGTGATGCTGCTGCTGCTGTACCTTCTCCGATTGCTGCATCTGCTACTCGTTCAGCTGCTGCGTCTATTGCGGCTCCATTGCCTGCTTCTCGTGCTGCTGCTGCAGCGGCACGGCCTTCCGGTTTCCCTGCTACGGCCGCTTCTTCTCTTATTTCTGCTGCAGCGGCTTCTGCTGCGTCTCCCTTGTCTTCTGCTGGTGGAACTGTCGCTGCGGCTGCTGGGTCCCCGGGGCGTCGTAGAAACAGCGAGCCAGCTCTGTGCAGCAGGAGCGGCTGCTGCAGCGACACGTACGGCGGCGGCTTGTGGGGTGCCGCTGCACAGCAGCAGCAGCAACAGCAGCAGGCGCAAAGCAGGAGCAGCAGCAACACCCGCAATAGCAGCAGGAACAAGACTAGCACGAGCCGCAAAACCAACAGGAGCACCGGCCCCTGCAGCAGCACCAGCCCCAGCAGCACGAGCAGCAGCAGCACGTGCAGCAGCAGCACCAGCCCCAGCAGCACGAGCAGCAGCAGCACGTGCAGCAGCAGCACGAGCAGCAGCAGCACGAGCAGCAGCAGCACGAGCAGCAGCATCACGAGCAGCAGCAGCACAAGCAAGTGTTTGGCGCTATGGAGCAGCAGCGGCGACGAGAAGGAGGAACGCTTTCCTCCAGTTAGCTGCAGCAGCAGCAGAAACACCATGGGCAACGTCTTTTCTGTAACTGCTCGACAGGTAGCTGCTGCATGCGAAGAGAGACAGAGACCGCAGGAGCGCAGCCTTTTGCTGCTCAGCAGCGAGCAGCAGCTGTCTGCTGCTTGTCGAGAGCAGCAGCTCCACCAAAGTCTGCAGCAGCTGCGACGCGGGAGAATACGGCCACCCGCACCAGCTGAGCGCCTCCTGTCTTGCAGCATTAGCAGCCACTCCTCTGCACGTTGCAAAGCACCTGCAAGTGACGTTGCTGCTGCTAATGCTACTGCTGCTGCAGGTGCTCAATCTGCTGCCGACAAGCACGCCGTTGCTGCACCTGCGCATGAGAGAGGAAGACCCTGCGCTGCTGGTGCTGAAAGTGCCTCTGCTGGGCCAGCAGGCGAGCGAGCACCGGCAGAGAAAGCAGCAGCAGTCCAAGGCGAAGAAGCGGCAGCAGCAGCAGCCGAGGCAACAGCAGCAGCAGCAGAGGACGCCACTGCAGCACCGAGTGCAGCAGCAGCAGCAGCGAGACAGAGGGCAGGAACAGGAGAGACACCAGCAGCAGCGGCATTCACAGCAGTGGTCACACCATCACAGAGAGCAGCAGCAGGAGAGGCCGCAGTAACGGCAGCAGGAGAGGATGCAGTGACAGCAGTAGGGGAGACTGCAGTCGCAGCAGCAGAAGCAGCAGCAGTAGATTCTTCGGATCCCTGGGGGACTTGGGAACCTTTGCTGATTCACGAAGGTGTGGAAATGCATGCGTACAACAACGGCGCAGCATTACGTGTGCGTGCTGCTCCATCCATCAGCAGCTTTTCCGCACAGCTGTTGCAGCCGCTGCCGCTGCTGCTGCTCGCTGTAGCACCGCAGCTGTGTCCCTGGCTGCCCGACTGGCTCCGCTCCTGTGCGCCGCCTCCTTACGCAGGTCCCGCAGCAGCAGCAGGTAAAGAAGAAGCAGCGGCAGCAGAGACAGCGGCAGAGACAGCAGCAACAAAAACGACAGCATTTCAAGCAGCAGCAGCCGCAAGAAATGGAGGATGTACGGCAGAGGGCGCAGCAGCAGACGTGTCAGGTTGGGCAGTCGCAGAAGCTGTTGCTGCTGCTGCGTACGAAGAAGGAGTTTTCTGCGCCTCCTCTCGGCAACTCTCTACACTGGCGTCAGAGACAGAGCCTGATGCAGCAGCTGCAGCGTCGTTAAGCTATCTTGCTGTTGCTGACAAAGTACCAGCAGCCTTGCCCTCTCCCTTCTCTGCTGCTGCTGCCGAGGTAAGATCATCTGCTGCTGCTACGGAAGTTAAAGGAAGTGCAGCAGCGACGGCTGCCGATTGTTCTGCTGCGGGCAAAGGCGCACTGGCTGCTGCTGGAGGGGAGGTTTTTCTGGCGAGTATTGCTGCTGCTGTGGTAGCAACTGACAAAGCAGCAGCAGAGCAGCAGGGGGAGGAGGACGCGTCGGACGGGGACAGCAGCGGGGAAGAGAGCCCCTGTAGCGGCGCAACCGACGACGACGAGGAAGACGGAGCAGCGGGAGCAGCTGCTGCAGGAGGAGAAATGGCAGCAGCAGTTCGTCGGCGTCAGCAGCGCCTGAAACTGCACTTCCTGCGACAGCAGCAACAGCTGGCAGCTGCAGCGCGGCAAGAAGAACGGCAGCAGCAACACGCGCCATCTGTTCCTATCGCTCCACAGCAGCTCCTCACCTCTTCCTCTTCCTCCCTGTCTGAAGCAGCAGCGGCCGCTGAGGGGAGAACAGCATGGCCAGCGACTGCAGCAGCACGAATTGTCGCAGCAGCAGCAAAAAGAAGTGACGCAGCAGCAGCAGGAGTTGTCGCAGCAGCAACAGCAGCGGCAGGAGGGGGAGTTGAAGAAGCGCCGGCAGCACGCGTAGCAGCGGGTCCTGAAGAAGCAGCGGCAGCAGACGGAAGAGCAGGAAACGAACGCTTGAGTAGCGCAGCGCGTCCTGTTTGGTTCTCTGCCGCTACAGAAGAAGAAGAAACAATGCGAGACGCTGGAGTAGATGCAGCAGCGCCGACTGATACAGTTGCAGATGCTGCTGTTGCTGCTGACGCACCAGCAACTGCTGCCGGATGTGCTACCGCTGCTTCCCGTGGACCAGACGAGACACACAGCAGCCAGAGCAGCAGCAAGACGTCATGCTGCAACGCAGAAGAGCCGAGGGTATTGCAAGCAGCCCCACAGACTACTGATCCAGCGGCAGCAGCAAGTAGTTTGCCAGGCATTCGGCAACACCGTTCTGCTGCTGCTGCTGCATCCCCTCGGCTGCTGGGAAGAGTTGGTGAGGGGGTCTACGGAGGAAGAACAAGAAGCGCACCTTCTCTATCAAGCACGAAGAAGCAGTCTCTACAAGTTTGCACCTTTTCCCCTCCTGCTACAGGCACGTCTCAGGTAGAGCCTGCTGCTCCTGCCAATCCTGTTGCTGCGGTCCCTTCTGCTGCTGCTGCTGACACGCGGCCCGCTGCCGGTGCTACTTCTATTGCTGCGCCTGAACTTCCGGCTGCGCCGGATACTCCTGCAACTGCTGCTGTCGAGTGTCTTGCTGGTGCTGGTGCTGTTGCTTTCTCTACCACTGCCGCTGCCACTGCCGCTGCCGTTTCTGCGGCTGCTCTTGGTGGCGGGTCCTTAGCTGCTGCAGGTGACGCCGCGAATGAAACTGCGGCCGCCGCGTCTCTGGTGATAGACCTGCTACTGTGTAGACCGCAGCGCCGCCCTTCTGCGTGGGGCAGCGCGAGCAGCAGCAGCAGCCGCAGCAGCAAGCAGATGAAAAAGATTACGTGGGGTGTATCGAGCCCGGCTTCTGCCGGTGAGCAGAAGAAGCAGGTAGTTGCTGGTGCTCGGCTTTCTGCTGGTGCTGGCGCGCACCGTCGCTTCTTCTCTGCGCATTCTCTGGCGCGGAGACGCAGCAGCAGCAGCAACAGCAGAAGCACGCCTCGCAGCGGCCGAGTCGCCAGACAGCAGCAGCAAGATGGAGGGCAGCCTGCGCAGCAGCGGCAGCGGTGGGGTGAGCGTCAGGGGCCAGCGACACTTCAGCAGCAGCACGGGGGAAGGAAGGAGAAGCAGGACGAAGAGAAGCAGCATGCGCATCTACCACAGGAGCAATGGAAGCAGCAGCAGCAGCAGGGGAGGCAACAGCAGCAGACGTCTGCGTGGAGGCGTGGGGTTGGAAATGGCGAGTGTGAAGGCCGCGTGGGTTCATCAGAAACAGCAAGGACAGCAGCAGCAACAGCAGCAGCAAGAGCAGCAACAGCAGCAGCAGCAACAGTGACAAGGTTAACAGCAGAAGCAACATCAGCAGCGAAGTTGGCTGAGTCGGTTGAATATACGGACTACTTCTGTCCGCCAGCGAGAAATACGCCAATTTTCCCCCACTTCTTTTCTTCTCCACTGCTGCAGGCGGCACTGCAGCGGGACAACCACAGATTGTCTCAGCAGCAACAACAGCTTCGAAAGATACATACCACATATGCAGCAATAGCAGCGGCAGCAGCAGCTGCTGCTGCGCTGGGTGCACCTCCTGCTCTTGCTGGGGCAGCCCTGGATGCGGCAGCAGAACTGCGTCGTCAAGCGACAGACAGTGGCAGTCGCGGCTGCACCAGCCGGAAGCCCAAGCCACTGGTACTTTTTAGCAGCAGCCGCAACCGAAGAATGGCTAGCACCCCACGTGCTTCTCTCTGGGAATCACTGAGCAACAGCAGCAGAAGGGGAAACGCAGGAGCAGCGACAGGAGCAGAGCAGCCGCGCGGCGTCCCTGGGGGAAAGGCGTCTGCCGCTGCATGCAAAACGGTCCCGCAGCAGCAGCAGCAACAGAGTTCAGAACACGAAGGGCAGCCGCCAGAGCAGCAGCGACAGCAGCAACTCAACCCACGGGAACGTACGCCACTGCAGCAGGAGCCACCACTGCGCGAGACAGAGAAGCAGCGGCAGGAACGTGACGAGCAGCAGCAGTTGGAAAACGACAAGGAGAAGCAGCAACCGCAGGAACACCAGCAGCTGGACTCTGCGCAAGCGTTTGCCGAGAGCGACCGACAGCAGGGAACCTGGCAGCAGCAACAGGAGAAGCAGCGCGGAAAGACAGAACAGCAGCGGGGACTTGGGGAACAGGGGATGCGTGAGGAGTTGTCACTTGGGCAGCAGAGAACAGCCGGAAGGCAGCAGCAGCAGCATCAAAGAACAGCAAAGCTAGGTGAGAACAAAATACGGGGAGACCGGCAGAACAGCAGGACGCTGCTGCGAACAGGGGGGCACTCGTTGATAAGACGCAGTGTCAACAGCAGCGCGGCATTTCCTCTTCGTAGCAGCAGCAGCATACGCGGGATTGGTAGCAGCTCTGCATTTTTGGCAGCAATAGCAGCAGCTGCAACTGAGGGGAGCAGCAGCAGCAAGCCGTGGCTGCTGGCAGCAGAAAATTTCACACCCCACACTGTGGGGTCGAAAGGAATGGGTGTTGCGATGCTGCAGCAGACACGTCTTTGCTGCGTTTTAGCAGCAACAGCAGCAGTCCCCTTTGACGCTCTAGAGAGAGTCCTGGCGCATCCCCGCAATGCTGCTGCGCGGGTGCTGCTGCAGCTGGCCGTGCATGCGCTTGACATGGTGACAGTGGTGCAGCAGCTGCGATTGACCGAATTCCCTGCTGCTGCAGCTGCTGCAGCCCGCGCCGCTACCGCCGTCCAGCTCTTCTTCAAATTGCGCGGTCAGTCCGACTCGAGTGGCCCGCAGCAGCACCAGGAGCAGCGGCAGGCACAAGAGCAGCTGCCGGCTCACGAAGAAGCGGACGAGGAGGAGGAGCAGGAGCAGCAGCAGCAGCAGCAGACGGGCGACGGGCGGCAGGCGCCGCAGAAGAAAGACGCGGGGCAGGCGTTTCCTGAGCGGACTTCTGCAAACGAGGAAGACGCAGCAGCAGCAGCGGCAGCTGCGGCCTTAGGAGTGGCAGCAGCAGCTGCTGCTGCCGGCGGTGAGTCAGCAGTGCTGCAGCGAGTTCTGCAAGTGGAGCAGCTCCTGGAAGAAGTGAGGAAACTTGTCAGAGGACTACACTTGCCTGCCGAGGCTCTTCGCGACGTCCAGCGCTTCTGCAGTGCGAGTAACCACAGCAGCAGGAACAGCAGCAGCAGCAGTAGTACTGGAGAGGTGCTGGCCTGGAGCAGGTGCACCTTCGGTTCCGACAGGGCTGTGCAGCAGCAGCAGGGCCTACACCAGCGGCAGCAGCAGCAGCAAGAGACGCAGCAGCAGAAAGAGCACGAGGAGGAACAGGAGCTGCAGCAGGCCAGAGCGGAAGCGCAGCAGCTGCTGCAGCAGGCGGCGCGGCGTCGGAGACGTCAAGCCGAACGCGAGCGACTGCTGCGATTGCTCCTGGGACAAAATGAACCTTCCCTATGGACTGCTGTGAAGGAAGTGTGGTGCAGCGTCTTCACTCCTGCTGTTGTGCTCGCGATACAACGCGCAAAGTGTCGATTTTCCCAGGTCAGTCCCGTGGCCGCTGCTGCTTCTTCCGCACTGCTCTCAGATGTACGTGTGCCGCGCGCACAATGCTGGTTCATTTGCGGTGCTCTCGGGTGTACGTACACTGCACAGCGCTACTGCTTCTTCGACGACTTTGCCAGGTGTACGTACACCGCCCGCGGCTGCTGCTGTTGTTACCTTGACGGTGCTCTCGTGTGGGCGTATACTGCACAAGGTTGCTGCCTCTTCGGCTACCCTGCCTGGTGTACGTACATCACGGCGCTGCTGCTTCTTCGAGAACCCTGCCGGGTGTACGTACACCGCAATGCACTCTGCTGGTGTCTCCTTTTCGGTGCCGTCGGCTGTTTGCACACACACCCCACAATGCTGCTGCTGCGTTTTCGACAACGCTGCCGGGTGTACGTACACCGCACGTTGCTGCACGTGCTGCTTCTTTTGTGTCATCGGGTGTGTGTGTACGGTGTGCGATCGCTGCTTTTTATTTAATGCTGAAAAAATGCCACCTTCATTGCTGCTGCACGTCGTACTCCAGCAGGAAGGACGAACCAGGCTGCATGCTGTGCTTGAAGGTACCTAAGTCGTTTTGTTGCTGCTGCTGCTGTGGTGGGTTTGTACATTCATTATTAAGTCAAACGGCTGCTGTGCGGCTTCTTCAAGACGCCGGTGCACGTCCGTCGTAACCTGCTGCCGCTGGGAATGTCTACGCCAGCGTTCTGCTTCCACCGCCAGACGTTCGAGTGTACGTGCACCGTGTTTCGCTGAGCAACCCAGTGTACGTACACTCGATTCCGCTGCTGTGGGAGGAATGGGTGCCTCTTCAGCTGTATTTGCGAAGCTGGAGTGTGCCACACGGCCCTCTCTCTCTTTGCTGCTCGCTACAGCTCTAACAGTCATACAGCTGCTGCCGCTACTCGCCAGGCTACTGCTGCCGGTGCTCAAGATGCTGCTCGCGAACTGCTGCTGAATCTGCTGCAGCTGGTGACGCCGATGTTGGGGCTGCTGCTGCTTGCGGTGCTGCTGCAGCTGCGGGTCGGTTGCACAGGTGACGTCACTGCTGTAGGACTCTGCTGCGCCGCTGGCGCTGCCGCTGCTGCTTGTGCTGCTGCTGCTACTCCTGGGCCGCTGGTGCTGCTTTCTCTCTCTTGCGGCTGCTGATACCGCTGCTGCTGCGGAGAGAGCGAGCCGCTGCCTCTGCTGCTGCACGAGTGTTGCCACACCTGTTTCTGCGGCTGCTCTGTTGCTGCTGCTGCTTCTGCTCCTCCTCTGGTTCTGTGGAAGCTGCTGATTTCTGCCATGGCACCCGGCCCACAGACATCCGCGTGCAGGCAGAAATGAAAGAGAAACACATAAACTCTGCCCGAGTACATATATACACGTATGCGTGTCTTTCTGTCTCTCTCTTTCTTGCTCTCCCTCTGCGAGTACACGGGTGCAGGAGCAAAGTGCGTAGTCCAGCATCATAGGTATATACATGTATATATATATATATGTATGCATGCCTTTGATGCTTGTGCGTATATATATATATATATCTGCGTGTGCCCCCATGCTTGTGTATATTTATATGCATATGTGTACATGTATATATGTATATATATATATATGTATTTGCTTGTCTCTTGGTGCTGGTGCCGGTTGCTGCAGGTGCGCGTTGCTGTGCTAATACAGCTGCTTGAAGAAGATTGCGAGGCTTCTTTCGTCTGCCGCACCGACGTTCAGCAGCAGCAGCAGATCCTCCAGCAGCAGGAGCAGCTGCAGCAGGAAGATCTGCACCAGGAACAGCCGAAGGGGTCGCAGCAGCTCCTTGCCGGACACCGACACCGAAGAGAGAGCGACGTTGGGGCAGCAGGAGATGCAGCAGCAGGAGCGGAAGCGAATATGAATACAGCAAAGGCGATTGTGGAAGCGGCAGCAGCGGCAGTGGGAGGAGCAGGAGGAAGAGCAGCAGCAGCAGCAGTAGGCGAAGCGGCAGCAACAACAACGACCTTCAAGGAGCGGGAGTGCGCGCGTCACCGGCGCAGCAGGAGCTGCGTTGCTTTTCGTATGGTTGCGTCGACGAGCAGTACAAGTGGAATCATCAGGGGCAGCAACAGGAGCAGCAGCAGCACGAGTGCGAACAGCAGCAACGGCGGCAGGAGGGACGGAGCCGTGGTAGGGAGTGAGGGTGGCAGCAGCAGCAGCAGCACATCGGAGAGGAGCAGCAGCAGCAGCGGCGGCGGACCTTGGCGCACGTCAACGAAGAAACACCAGCAGCGGTACTGGGAGAGAGAGGGGGAAGTGGCCTGGGAGCAGCAGGTGCAGAGGAGGGAGAGTGACGCAGCAGCTGCACCTGCAGCAGGTCGGAACGACAGCAGGCCAAGCAGGGACGAAGAACGGCAGCAGCAGCAGAATTGCGTCCGGTGTAGCATCACATATCCCAAGGCAGTGCAGGGAGAGTTAAGGCTGGGACTTGCGTTCAACAGAAGAGAGTATGCTGCAGCTGTCGCTTCTGCTGGGAGTAGTAGGGGCGCGCCGCTGCGCTTCTCGGTTTGCTATGAGGTGCCGCCTGCAGCGGAGCCGTGGGAGGAGCCGCACGCAGCAGCAGCAGGAAGAAACACGCTTACGGCGGCAGCAGGGGAGGGCGGCATGGCAGCGCGAGCCCGGGAAGCAGCACCAACAGGGGAACGTGATGCAGCTGGACATACAGCAGCAGCAGCAGCACACCCTGCACCATCAAACGCTGCAGCAGCGGCAGAAGACAAGGGACGAGAAACAGCAGCAGCAACGGTGGGGCACGCCGCAGCAGTAGCGGGAGAGACAACAGCAGCAGCGGGAGAGAGAAGCAAGGCAGGAGAGTACGCAGCCAAGGTAACAGCAGCAGACGATCTACCAGCCCAGGAAGCAACACGGGCGGCGGAAGCTGCAGCAGCATGTGGCACCGGAGAATCACAAGCAGCCCAAGCCACCACCTCTTCAGCAGCAGCAAAAACCGCGTCAGCAGCAGCCACTGCTCCGTCTACAGCATCTCCAAACAGAGCAGAGCACGTAGAACCAGGAGAAGCTGCAGCAACAGAAGGGGCACCGGCAGGAGAAGCTGCCGCTGGACGAAACGGAGTCGCAGAAGGTCGAGTATTTGCAAGTCTGCAAGCTTCGGGCAGTAGTAGCAGCAGCAAGCTCGGCGGTCACCGCAGGAGATGTACGACACCTGGTGGCTCAGCTGCCATTCGGGGAAGAACCAGCAGCTGCACGCCATGGCAGAGCCAATCTCTGTCTTCTGCTGCCCGTGCTGCTGCGTTTTCCTGCTGTTGCTGCTGCTGTGTTGCTGAAAACCTTGCACCGGCCGCCGCACCACGAGCTGCAGTCTCAGCAACAGCGGCAGCAGGAGGAGCAGGCGCAGGAGGCGGAGCGCGAGCGGAAGCGGCAGCAGCAGGAGGAAAAAGCGCAGAAGCGACAACAGCAGGACTAGCAGCAGCAGTGGGGAAAGGAGCAGCAGACACCGGGATATCTGCTTGGTGCAGCTGTTGCTGCAGTGTCCCCTGTTGCTGCAGCAGAAGCAGCAGCGGCACCAAGTTCGCTCCTCCTCAAGTGCAAGCATTTCCTTCTGTAAGCACTGCGCTGCACTTTTCTGCCGGCTGCAGCAGCTCCCTGCTGCTTTCCGCAGATATGAATCTTGAAGGACTGGAGCCTCTGATGGCTGTCGACGGACTGGCCGTCATCTGCATGCAGTACAACGGGAAGCAACTACAGCAGCAGCAACTCCTGGAGGAACAGCAGCAGCAGCTTTTGCAAGGACAGCAGCAACTACAGCAGCAGCATCTGCAGCAGCAGCACCAGGATCGAAAGAGTCCTGGTTCGGCGTGGGGGACGTGGGAGCAGCGCAGAAGCTGGCTGCAGCCTCTGCAGCAGCAGCCACACGAGAGGCTCGCGCAGCGGCAAGCGCAGGAGGAGCGTGGGCAGCTCCAGGAGCGGCCCAGAGCGGCTCACAGTCAGGAGGAAGGTAGCGGCGCTCCGAGCGATGCAGCAGACGAGCAGCAAGAACAGCAGCAGCAGCCGCCATCCTGGGTGAGAAATGCAGACGCAGCAGCAGCAGCAGAAGAGAACGTAGCTGCTTCAGTGCTGCCGCCACTGCGCAGGACAAAGGGATCTTTGGCTGCGAAGCCGCTGGGCACTGCAGCAGTCGCAGGCGCAGGGGGAGCAGCGTCGCCTGCTGGTGCAGCACCAGCAGGAGGGGTAGTGGAGAAAGCGACAACGATGAAGGCACTAGCAGCAGCAGAAACAGCAGCAGGAGGAACGCGTGGCGGTGGCTTTGCGACACTGCTGCTTCGTAGAAAGCGACTGTACTACACACGGGAGAAGTGGTGTATGGAGGAAGAGTATCGGCAGCACCACTTGCTGCAGGCTGCTGTTGCTGCTGTGGAAGCAGAGCAGGCACTTGGTTCTCCTCAGCTCGTACATGGCGTGTGGCTGCAACGAAGGGGAGCGCTGCATACACAGACGTCTCGCTGCTGCAGCAGAAGGATCTTGAACAACACATGCAGGAGCAGCAGCAGTAGATGCGCTGGGGCCACTTCCTGTTGTCGCTGCAGCAGCAGCAGCCGCCATTCCCACCACAACTGCAGCAGCCGCAGCCATAACAAGGACAGCTGCAGCAGCAGCACCTGTGTGGCCAGCAGCAGATGCCTGCGCAGCAGCGGCAGATGGGTCGCCAGCAGCAACAGCACTTACAGCAGCACCAGCGTTGGCGGCTGCAGCACGTGCAGCAGCAACAGCAGCAACTGCAGATGCTCTCGCTGTTCGCTGCACGGCTTCAGCAGCCGATGTGCTAGCACTGGGGGCTGCTGCTGCCGCCGTCGCTGCTGCTGCCGCACGACCCAGACCAGCTCCACGTGCTGCTGCAGCCGAGGCAGCAGCAGCAGCAACAGCAACCACAGCAGTCGATGCTTCAGCGCATGTGGTAAAACCAGCAGTAGCAGAGGCAACACAGGAAACCAGTGCCGGATCAGCCGCCCTGGCGTCCGCTGTTTTATAAGCAGCAGCAAGCGGCAGTGCTGCTGCAGGTGCCTCAGCACTGACCGACTGCGCAGCAGGAGGCCTTGCGTGCACCCACACAGCAGCTGGAAGTGCGAAGTGCCGGCAGCAGCAGCAGCAGAAAAAAAAATTGCAGCAGCAGCAGCAGGAACAGCAGTAGCAGGGACAGCAGCAGCCGACATACTAGATTTGTTGTCATCAGGAGAAGAAGAGACTCTGGTGCTGCTCAGTTCGAGGTGTGTGCCAGCTCTGCAGACGTCGTCTGGGTTGCTGCAGCAGCTGCCGGTGCAACGGGCAACGCGTTGAAGTGGCGGCTAGGCAACTTTGTTTCGCTCTCTGCAAGCGCCCACCTATCAGCGTGAATGTCAAGACATAAATGTAAACACGTCTATATGTAAGTCGGGACAGAGACAGAGACGTACATGCAAGCGTGTAACTGACAGCAACTGCGCGGGACCGCCTGTCCCGTGCAAGAGCACGTGCTGCTGCGGTTGCCACGCTGCTGCCGCTGCTGTTGCCGTGTTGCTGCTGCTGCTCTGCTGCTGCCGCCGGCCACCGGGGGTGCAGCGCCTGCCGCACTCGTGGTGCTGCTGCCTTGTACGGCTGCCGGAGGAGTGCGGCTACTACTGCTGTTGCTCTCAGCTGCTGCTGCTGCCGACGGAAGGGGGCTGCCGCGGCAGCAGCTGCTGGTGCCAGCGGCTCCATCTCTGTTATCTTCTGCACGCCTCGCTGCTGCGCCGAAGTCGCACCCCCGGCCAACCGGCCCGGCAGTCTCGACGAGCCAACTGCGTGCACATGAGATTTCTGCTGCACGTCTACATGCGCGGGTTTGGGTTTCTTCGACGAACTGTCCCTGCTGCTTCTCTGACCCGCACACATCCCGCGTGCGTCTACGTATGCGTAGATTACCTGCAGTTCTTGCTCACTGTCTCCTCGCAAAAATACGTCCGTACACAGAAAAAATGAGCGAGACGAAGACAGAGACACCCATAATGCGCTAGTACATCTGTTCGTCTTTGCGTCCATCCTAGATATATACGAGTCGGCACAAGTAAACAGCGACGTGTGTGTGGCCGTGCATCTTGCTGTGGCCGTGCGTCTTGCTGTGGCCGTGCGTCTTGGTGTGGCTGTGTGTCTCCCTGTCTATCTCTCAGCATCTGTGTGTCTATATCTGTCCGGCTTTATATGTCTACCTATATCTGTCTATACGTATCAGGCTGTATCTGTCTGAATGTATATGTCTGCCTATATCTGTCTGTCTGAGTCGTTCTTCGCTAACCTCTCCGTCTATATCTGTCAGTCTATATTTGTCTGTCTTAGTAGACTGCTGTTTGTCTATATCTGGCTGTCTTCATACGTCTGTCTGCGACTCTCTCCGCAGCCTCCTCACGCATATAACAGGTGCGTGTGCCTGCATGAAGCTTCGTGTAGAATTTTTCTCTCGGCTTGCCGGAGAGGCACCACCATGTGAAATCCCGGTGGCCAACGAAGAAAGAATCCTTTTACTCATTCTCTATGTATATAATTTTCTTGGGTATTCTTGACAACCGTGTGCGTACAAGCATATGTCTGCTGTCGCCGGCTCCTCCGCAGGCGTTTGCTGCTGCGCGGGCGCAGCGTGGGTGGGCCTGACGTGCTCTCTGCGTGCGCACCCGCAGGGGGACATCTCTCTGCTGCTGAGAGAAAGAGAGAGGTGCACGTATGTGGACAAACACTTGAACATTTGTATACAAGCGTCTGCAGATACAAACCGCGGGAAACATCTACAAGTAGCGACACATATGCACAGAGACATCGGCAAATGCATGTATGCATATATATATATATATACAGGTGTATGACTTGTCGGTGAATATACATATATACATACCTATCTATATATATGTATATAGATATGTATGCGTATACGCATATATGTACACACATGTATACATACGTATATAGAGAGACATACGTGTATATACATGTGTGTATCTATCTTTCTTTCTGCAAATCTACATATGGATATACATATCTGTATGTGTATATACAGATACGTATTTACATACAGAGAGAGATAGCGAGACATATATATATATATATATATATGTATATGTCTCTGTATCTATCTCTCTCTCTGTATATATATCTATATATATGAGAAGTGGTTGATTGTGGGTGTATGTCATCGGTGGACGAGCTCTCTTTGCATCTTCGACCCAGGTCACTCGGAAAAAAGTGTGCCTTTCTGTGTCCAGCAGTGCGTCTCCTTCTTCAGATATATATATATATATATATATTATACACATATATACACATGTATACAAACGTATACATATATGTATATATATATATATATGTGGAGGTGTGTACAGAGTAGCTGCCAACGTGTGTAGTGGGTAAAGAGGCGCGTTTGCATTTTTGCTGCGGATAATACTCGCATGCAGCGACTTCGTTCGTACAAGCTCGTCGTCCGCATCGCAGTATTTCCCCTCTATTAGATATATATGTGTGTGCGCACGTATATGTATATGTACGTACGCTTGTGTATGTACACGTATATATATATATATGGAAATGCGTGTATACGTATATATAGGTATTTCAATATATACGAGTGTATAGTAAGTGTTTCTATGAACGTCCACAGCGAGGTTGCAGATACACAAGATACGCTTTTTTGTGTGGAAGAGAGAAGTCTGTGTCTGGTGTCTGCATGCACCTACGTGTACAGGTAAATGCATCCAGATACCATGGTCATATATACATACACACGTACACATATACTCTGATGCATGTATACATAGCCGCATACACATACACAAAAACACGAATACACGTATGTAGGCACACGCATACATGTACACATAGGCGGCAGTATATGCTGTATTTCTACCATCAGGTGTAAGACCCTCCGTATATACGGATATGTGGCTACACTTTCAATATGCTACATGTATATATGCGCCAGCATGTATTACGCCCATGCTACATATATATATATACGCCAGCATGTATTATAGCCATCCTACATATATATATATATATATACGCCAGCATGTATTATAGCCATCCTACATATATATATATATATATATACGCCAGCATGTATTATATCCGTATACACACACACGCCCCCCTAAATCAAATGTGTAGGAATACCAGTTAACATCGTCAGCTTTTATAGTTTACCCAGGGTTCCCCGTCGCTCTCAGCTGCGGGTACGCATACTCCCAAACTCAATTGCAGATGTGTACACACGCACAGATTCGCACAGGCACCTGCGTATCGACCTTCTGAAAAACTTGGAAGTGCGACTGCAGAGACCAGCAGCACGAGAAAGGAGCGCGTGGCTGCCGCACGCAGCGTGCGCTCCGCAGCAAGTTGAAAAGAAACGCGCTTAGGGGAGGGGGGTCCAACACCCCCTGGCGGCATTAAGAAGCTGGTGGAGACAGGATTTTCTTGCTGCGCAGCTCTCTTGCTATTTGTTCTCACGAAGAGAAAGAGCTTCATCGTCTTTCTCTGGGTGTTTTCTTTTTTTTGACAAGAAACTATGTGTGGAAGCGTGCGGTGTGTCGCGGGCAGTTTACGCGGCCGCGCGTCTACGGTGAGACGTAGCAGTGGCGGCGTAGATTGTTGCTGCGTCATGACTTCCCCACGCACACGCTTGTGGACTGGACGTTTCCTCCCGCGTATGGACGCAGACGTCTTCTCTGCTGCTCTACAAAAACATCGGCATGTAGGCTTTTGTAGGGACACACGAAGATAGAGGACGTACTCGGAGATCCCCTCCCGCACACACGGATATGTATCTATAGACGCATTTGCAGATACTATATATCTGTGTGCGTGAGTGGAGAGATAACGTTCGTGCAGACAAACTTGTTCGTATATTCTACACAGATGTATGGAAGCAGTTGTAGATATAATGTGTGTAGGCAGAGTCGTACATATATTCTATATATGCATGTTTGGTACATGTAGACAGACGAGTTCTATATACTATACATATATATATGGATGTGTACGGACGCAGTTTTATATGTAATATGTATACACAGACTTGTCCATATATACCTTGGTTCGTCCCTATATTCCGTGTGTGTATGCGTGATTGCAGTTGCAGATATATATATATATATACAGACTAGTCTTATATTGTGTATATATATATATATCTGAGTGCAGTTGTAGATATAATGTGTGTACACAGACTTGTCCGTAAATATTGTGATGCCAAGATGTCGGAGTGTTCACACAGGGATGTGACACTACATCTGTCACTAGCGACGCATTTGTAAACGTGTGTACATTCACCCGGAACCGTCGGGGTTTGCTCGAGGACAAACCTTGGGTGCACGAGTCACAGATAATTTACCCTAAGGTTCTTCACAGGCAAATTTGCTCGTACTTCTTCTCAACGAATTCACTCTAATGTCCTTCTCAGGTAAATTTGCTCGTACGGCTATATAAGCGTACACGTCCAGTACCGCTTAACTGTGGATTCTAGCCCACGACACGGGATACGTCTACGTGGGTTTGCAAACCTTTTTCTGTGCGACTTCACAGGGAAGTATTATACACTGCAGGGAGATCCGTAAACTTCAACACATGTACAATATATATGTATATACCCGTATATTCAGGTGTACGCAGGTCTACATTTGCTTGGATGCGTGTTTTGTGGGTATAGAGAGAAACGTGTTTGAAACCGCGTGTTGTAGAAAATATGACTGCGCATGAGTGTCAGGTGGTGACAGGGGAAAACATTACTTCTATTTCTCCCTTTTACGTCGTACATGGATCAAAACGTTACGCCTTTGCACAGAGAGGGAGATACGCACAAAGAGACAGACGCACAGAGACGCACGAGCTACCGAGCAACGTGCAAGAACGCAGAATATCGCAGCCGATCTATCTCTGTAAATATATATATATATATATATGTATATTGATATATACATATATATGTATGTGCATGTGCGTCCACGTGTGTGATATATACCTACGTATATCAGACAGCAAGACCTTCTTCATAATCTGCAGATAATTCTAGAAAAGAGAAGGGCCAGCACATACATGACAAACATATACGCATGTTGACGTGACCATTCTCCAGAAGTTTTCTCCTCCCCCGTCTCTTTCTGCGAGATCCACGCATGTAAAAAGAGGCGCTGCAGGTACATTGTTCCACCTCTATATGGAGAGAGAAGAAGACAGAAAGGCAAAGAGCCAACTACAAAGCATCGTTTGTCAGACGAGAACTTGTCCTCTGTCAGTGTAGAACTCTTCTTTCGGCCGTCAGGCATTTTTGCTATCTTGTCAGTCAAGAACTCTTCCTTTTTTGTCAGTCTGTTTCTTTATGTATACATGCACGAGACTGGACGCCGTGCCACATTCCCTCATATCCCTAGGGACAGCTGAACGTCCTCATTTCACAGTTTCACACGGACTTTTGAAGATTCCCCGCGCAAAAGGACACGCGCCGCATCCGTCCCCTGAGATGGTTTCATCTCTCCATATATACAGGCAGAACTCTGTATCTGCGTATCCACGTGCATGTGTATACATGTATGTACATATACATATGTGTATGTATACGTGTGCGTATGTGCGTACGTATAGAGTGAAGACAGATAGATACACATATACACGCGCAGCAGCGGGAGTATCGTCGGAGCGACGCTCACTTCCTGAACGCTTTCTGGGTATATATATTCGTATGTGTGAAACAGATAGATGGGGAGAAGGAAAACATGTAGTCTCTGAGCATGTCCTCAATTTAGATGAGGAAGGAAGAGAGTCAGATACACAAGGAGAGATACAAGAATACGTGGACGGTGGGAAAAAAAAATGGCCAGATGACTTCCACAGGTGCACAAGGAGTGCACGAAAAGGAGGCAATGCAGGAGAAGAGTGAAGAGATGGACAGTCACGCACAGACATCACGAGTATCTTCTCTTGTCTCCCTTCGTTCTCTTCTGTGCTGTCTTTTTTCTCCATTCTCGTGTCTCTCTCCTTGTTCTCCCTATTCTCCCGTTTTCTCTCCCCACGTTTAGGTTCGCACACTGAGAATGTACGCAGATGTTGATACGGTTCGCAAGTCGCTCACCAGGTAGACACTTAGACGAACCATGAATTGATAGAGAGGCACAGCGCACAGGGGGAGCAGATTGAAAAATGGGACAGTGAGTACGCCTTCCCACAAAGATGTGGAGAAGGAGAAGCGCGCACGCAAAAGGCATCTGCAACGGACTGGCTGACAGATACTGTTCATTTGTGGGAGACAGACACTCAGGCAAATATGCTTCACTTCTGTGAAGGCTTCACTTCCTCACGAGCAAGCTTTGGCGGCGCGACGCAGCTGCACGAGGTGATGCGTTGTAGACATGCAGACGCGTCAAAACGCCTTCAGAAAAACGGGTGCAAGTACCAACAAGCAGTACTTATGGAAAGAGGCAAGCAGAAAAAGTGGTCCTTCGGCAAATATATATACAGAGAGACGCATCAAGCGCGCGCGAGTACCAACACGCAGAACCAGCAGAAAAAGGGACGCAGAAAAAGGTGGTCCCTTGGGAAGTAGAGACAGAGACGCATCAACAAAGTGGCAGAGGTGGATGGACAGGTATTTCTTCGACAAAAAGATGTGTATTGCGGTAGCCACACTGCGAATTCCCCACCAGAGATTTTGTCCGCCGAACACCTTTGTGCTGCTACAGACGGAACAGCAGCTAGAGCAGCGCCGCCTTGAATAGGAGTGTTACACACAGGACAGCCACGCCCAGCAGCGGAACCAGCAGCACTGCCCAGAGCAACCCCACAAGTCTGCAGCAGCACCAGCAGCAGCACCGCCGAAGGCAATCCTGTTAGTCAGCAGCAGCAGCACCAAGAGCAGAACCAGCAGCAGCACCAGGAGCAGAACCAGCAGCAGCACCAGGAGCACTGCCCATAGTAACCCCATTACTCTGCAGCAGCACCAGCAGCTGGACCGGCAGGAGCACCGCCCACAGCAATGTAGACACACTGCGAATTCCCCACCAGGGATTTTGCCCGCCGAACACGGGTGTGCAACAGCGCCGGCAGGAGCATCAGGAGTAGCACCAGCAGCAGCACGGCCGAAGGCAATCCCGTTAGTCTGCAGCAGCACCAGGAGCAGCCTTGGCAATAACAACCCCATTAGTTTGCAACAGTACGAACAGGCTAAGTACGCAGCAGCCGCCGTAGCATGCTGCAGGGGTAGTGCAGTGCGAAGAAGCACAGGCAGCGGCATCCTTGCAGAGCTGCAGTTGCTGTCCCTGCTGCCGGTTTTCTCCTCTCCATCTTCTGGCCTCATACGCCTCCTTCACTGTAACAGCAGCAGCCAGGAGTCGTACCACGGCACCTCCTATGATCGTCGCAGCACCAGCAGCAGAAAAGTGCAAAAGGCGCAACGCACATACAGACTCCTCCTTCACACGTGCAACACAACACCAGCCGCTGCTCCTTCGTTTGTGCAGATGAAACAACAAGGTGGTTATCCTACGGCGCTCCTCGAGTCTACAGCCAAAATCGCAGCAACCACACGCACTGCAGCAGGCGCTGCAGCCACGGCCGCAACAGAACTAGCCGACTGCAGTTCCCCGCCGGTAGCACCAGCACCTACATCACCAAAGGCAGCAGAAGCACGAGAGTAACAACAGCAGTAGCAGCGCTATAGCAGCGGCAGACCACGGCAGCAGTACGTACAACACCACATGCAGTAGAAGCGGAAAAACGAACACCAATGCTTGAAACGTTAGCAGCAGCAGACCAGGGGCACCAGGAGAAACAAGGGCAGCAGAGGAGCAGCAACTTTGTAAATTCCACACGGCTCGTGAGCTGCTGATGGGCTTTTCCAGTCCGCCCTTGCTGCTACTGCAGCAGCTGCTGCAACAGTGCGACGTCGCTGCAGCGGCAGCACCACTCCCTGTCTTCAAGGGTTCTCTCTATATGCAGCGTCTACGAAGCCGAACACTGTACAGCAGGCACATATACGAGTCCCCTGGGCCTACTGCACACGCAGCAGCGGTTCTCACCGTCCCTGCCGCTGTTTGGGTACGTACCCGGTGGTGGTTTTCTCCTGCAGAGGAGGACGGCAGGGACGGTTTCGGCGGCGGGGGCGTCGCGCACTTCCCGTTTCAGAACAACAGTTTTAGCAGCAGCGTTTCTTAGCAGAAAAGCAGCAGCAGCATAGCAGCCAGGGGCCAGCAGATCTACCACACACGTCAACGCTACGTACGCGTCTTTTTGGACTGTTAAAGTTCCCTGTTAGGAGGTAAATACTGACGTGTACCACGTGTGAACAACTTCCACATACATACATACGTCTATATACATACTTCTGCATATTTTGAAATAGTGTGCTGGGGTACACATCACAGACCTGTGTACGTAGCACAGACACACGTATGTATATATATGTATATATATACACACACACGTTTATATATATATATATATATATATATGAAATATATACACACGCGCATATATATATATATATATATACGTGTGTATATGTATATACCTATCGCGTCTACTCTCTCCCTCTCTCCCTTGGCGTGCACATCTCCATCTGTCCGTTTCCCTAGTTCTGAGTAGACCCGTGTTCAACAGCGAAAAATGTTTTTGCTCCCCCGCCGTGTCTCCGTCGATCACCAGCGCAGCAACGACAGCAGCAGCGCAACGGGAGGAGCCACACAGAGGCCGGGGACGGCAGGCCTGTGCATAGCGAGAGACGGGGAAGCGACACCTTCGCGGGGCCCAGCCAGGCTGCAGCAGCAGCAGCAGCAAGCGCGTTGGCACCAGCAGCAACCCCGGCGGGTGTGTGCCACTTGCAGGTGAATCTTCTCATCAGGAAAAATCGACGTTGTTCCTGTGTTGTTGCCTGATCTCTGCGCTTTATACACGCTGTATATCAGTCTATCTTGCAGCAGTCTAGCCTGCCTCTGCCCTTTGAGAAGCAGCTGCGGCTGCGACACTGAATGCCTGCAGCAGCGCAGCACAGGGCAGAGGAGGCGGCGCGACACAGCTGGTCTCGCTGCTGCTCCCAGCAGCGGGGGGCGGCGTTGCGCGGACGTTGCAGAAGCATCACGCGGGCAGCAACCGCAAGCAACAGCCGTTGTTCCCCTGTCAAAATAGTCTGCAGAGGCAGCAGGCGTGACTGCAAGAGCCGCTGCTGCTGATCATCAGCGCGCTGTCAGCAAACCGAGGCGGTGATGTCGCGTGATGTGTGCAGGCAGCTGGTTGAGCACCAGCAGCAGTAGCAGCAGACACCCCACACGTTATGGCGAGAAACTCGACTCACATCGTCGATTTTCCCCACTAGTCTGCTCTTCTGCTGTTCTCCGGCACATGACGTGCCCGCGCTTATCACAGATCTCCGTGCTGCTCTGGCTTTTCGGCTCTGCTGTGGGCGTTCGCTGCTGCTGTTGCTCTCTTGCCGCTGTTGCACGCTGCACTTGCGGCTTCCTCTGTTGCTGCTCGATCTTCCTCCCATGAGAACTTCGACAACTTGCCGCTACTGTTCCTCTTCCGCTTGCCGCTGCTGTTCTTGTCCGCCTGCTGCTGCTGTTCCTGTCGCACATGCTGCTGTTGCTCGGTTACGTCTTGGCTGCTGCTGTCGCTGCGAGGAGAGGGACACGCGCCTGCGTGTGCAGACGGTGTAGCTGCTACGGCAGCGACAAGCAAATGCAAGTAACTCATCGCAGGGAAGAACTACGACGGCTTAAGATCGCTTTCATTCTCTGAACGTCCTTTCTTCTCGTGTACATTTCCTCGTCTCGTGCGGCCGCCTCTGTGGCTGCCAACACTGTGCTACTGCCGTTGTCCCTCTCCGTTTGTGTCTGCTGCTTCTGGAACTGCGCTGCTTCTGCCCAACTTCGGTGCTTCCGCAGCTGCCCCTGCCGCTCTCCTCCTCGTCTGACCTGCTGGTGTGGCTGCGCTCTCGCTATTTCTGCGCTGCTGTGGCAGCATCACATACCCCTCCCGCTTCCTCTGCGCTACCGCTGCTGCTGCAGCACCATATACCGCTCTCACTTCCCCTGCGCTGCTGCTGCTGCTGCAGCAGCACCTCCCCTTGTAGCATCCTTCGTCGCTGCGATGTGCAGCTTCTCCTCCTCGTCCTCCTTTTCTGCTGCTGCTGCTGCTGCAAGCTTTCCCCAACACGTAGCCTTCTTGACCTCGCTCTCTGCTGTATCATCTGTCCACATTTCCATCGTGTCCTGCTGCATTTCTTCTCCTTTTTCCGCCACACACACAGCAGCAGACCCATCTGTCCTGCTGCAGCAAGTGCCGGCCTCCTCCTTGTCGCGCTGCCTCTCTCTTCGGCGGCTGCTGCAGCATCTACCCCACGTTCCTCACTCCGTAGGTCTCCGTGGCACTGTCTTTATCTGCTTCCCTTGCTGCTGCTGCTGCAGCATCTACCCCATGTTCCTCACCCCATAGTGTCTATGACACTCCCTTCACCTGCCTCCCTTGCTGCTGCTGCCGCTGCAGCTCTTTACCTCCTTCCTGCTGCTGTTTTTCTTCCCTGCTGCTGCTGCTGTGTCTGCAGCCCCCTCACGTCGCCTTGCTGCTGCTCGTCCTCTCCTGCTCGTGCTGCGGTTCCTGTTGACTACATTCCTCGGTCTTTCGTTTTCTGGCGCCCCTTCCCCCCGGCCCCACAGAAAAGCAGCGAAAAAGCAGCGTCACACGCACTCCGCAGGAAAAAACCCGCCCGGTCCGGGTGTACGTACACCGCAGCGCTCTTGCTGCTCGCCCGTCTCTTCATGCAGCCGCTCGAGTGTACATACATCGCAACTCCGTGGCTGCTGCTCCGCCATGCTGGCGCCGCCCCACGCCAGCACCGGGTGTATGTACACCGCAGCTGGTTGATCATGCTGCGCCCCACAAATCAATCTTCAACGGACGCGGCCGTCCCCCCATTGGTGCTGCAGCAGCACTTCCCCGCACGTTCGGGTATCGTCGGTCGCAGCAACTGCTCTGCTGCCCCACCCTCCATAAACGCGTCGGGGTGTACACACACCGCAGATTCCTCTCTGCGCGGACAACATGGCTGCTCCTGGGGCGTCTCGTGCGTCTCTCCACCTCTACCCCACGTGCTGCTCCTCTGCTGCTCAGCTGCTGCAGGTGTACGGCAGCAAATTCCCGCGTCGTTTCTTTCTCTCTTTTCCTGAACGTTCCGCGAGTACCAGCGGCAAGCCACGCCGCACCAACAGCAGCTTCAATACCCGCAGCAACAGCAGCAGCAGCACCAGCAGCAGCAGCCGCAGTCGCTACCCGCTGAGCAGCTGCAGCTTGCCAGATCGCAGACTTCCTAACGGCAGCAGCAGCAACAGCAGCATTTTTAACTCGTGCAGGATCAGCAGCGTCAAGGGCAGCAGCTTCAGGAACAACAGCGCCACATGCGTGAGCAGCATCAGCGTCCGCAGCAGTCGTAGCTGCAGCAGCATACTCTGCAGCATCAGCAGGTCGAACAGCAACCCTGCTTTCCGCGGCCAGAGGCCGCTCAGCAGCAGCTGCAGCAGCAGTGCAACTACCGTCGTCCTTCGCAGTCAAAAGTGCAGCAGCAGTGCCGGCAGCAAGTGGAACACAACCAAGAGCGACAGAAGCAGCTACGGCAGCAGCAGCACCATGTGCACCCCTGGCAGCAGCAGCAGCATGCACAGCGGCAGCAGCGTGTACAGCAGCAGCAGCACCACGTCTAGCAGGAAGTGCGTAGGAGTGATAGCGCGCACGAGTGTGAAGAGAAAGAAACGCAGCAGGGTGCTCCTTTTACTTCCGTTTACACTTCGCTGCTGCAGAAGTTTTACCAGCAGCAGCAGCAGCCCAGCGCCTGTCGCCGGGAGTAGCAGCAGACTAATTGTCGCGGGCAGCAGCAAACATGTAACCGCCACCAGTAGCACCAGGAGCATCAATAGAGCAACATGCAGCAGCAGCAGTAGTGAAGTATGGAGGAACAGCACCAGTAACAGCGTTGCAAGCATTCATAGTAGTAGGCACGCGGCTGACAGGGGCGGCAGCAGGTGGTGGACAGTTAACGAAAACAGCGATAGGAGAGGCAGCTACCAGGGAAACTGCTGCAGCTGCAGCAATAGCAGGACACTACCCCGCAGCCTTCTCAGTCTCTGCTACAGCAGAGGCGGGGGGAGCAGCACCAGCTGTGGAAGCATTCTCAGCAGCAGATCCTGCAGCAGCAGCAGACGTTCCAGCAGCAGCAGCAGAAACCCGACACGCAGCAACAGCAGAAACACCACCAGCAGCGGCATCAACAACCCCGCAAGCAGCAGCAGTCTTGCGAGTGGCAGCAGCAGCAGTCTTGCGAGTGGTAGCAGCAGCAGAGGAACTGAGGAGCGCGATTCAGGCCCTGAGACGGCAGAAGGACGAGGAGGAGCAGCAGCAGCAGAGCAGTCCGCCAACAGCGACAGCAGCAGCGTCGAGGCCCGCAGCTCTGCTTTCGACGCAGCGTTTGAGGAAAGTGAAGTCGGAAGGGACGACTACAACAACGTCTCGGAGTGCCCTCCCTCATATATTTTTCGTCTTCACAAAGCAGCAGCAGCCACGCAGCAGCAGCAGCACAAACAAGGCACTGGTGCAGTCCATCCACGCCTCAGGTACAGCCCTAAACCCTGTCTTCACTTATGCCGCTCTGGCTGCTTCTGGTGCCACTGCTCGTGCTGCTGCTGCTTCTGCTGCTGCTTCTGCGGCTGCTTCTGCTGCTGCTTCTGCTGCTGCATCTCCTGTTGCCTCTGCTGCTGCTCTTACGGCTGTTGCTGCTGCTGCTCCCGCTGCTGCTCCTGCTGCTGCTCCTGCCAATACCTGTGTGCTGCCCTGCTTGCGCGGTTAACGCGGCCCCTGCTCTTGATTTTGCTGCCCCTGCTTCTGCGCCTCTGCTTCAGCTACTGTTCTCCGTTCGCTGCCGCTGCTGCTGCTTCTTCACGCAGTAAATCGCATTTTCACGTGCTGCTGCTGCGGCTGCGCAGCGACCTACGTCGTTGCAGTGCGCGCTGTATCTCTTTGCCGCAACGCTGCTGCTGCCGCCGTCGAGAGCTGAATACTTTTTGTGCGCTGCTGCTTTTGCTGCTGCTGCTTCTGCTGCCGTTCCTGCTTGCACTGCCGCTGCTGCGTCTGGTGGTGCTTCTGCTGCTGCTTCTGCTGCTGCTGCGTCCGCTCCTGCTGCTGCGGCGGCGGCTTTATTTAATGTGCGCCTGTTTGCCGGTGCCGCTGCCGCATGGGTAGTCCTCACCTGCGGCTGCTGTTGCTTCGGTTGTGCGGTTCGTTCCTGCGTTAACACTGCTGCTGCTGCTGCAGCGGCCGTGCTGCTGCTCGGGGCATCGGCGCTCCTCCTCACGGTATTCCTGCTGCTGTTGTTACTTGTCGCTGCGGTGCTGCCCTTTTTTGTGTGTGGGGATGCGATGGTCGGCTGCAGACGCGCAGCAGCGTATTTTTGCCCTGCTGAAGCGCAGGCAGCCGCTGCAGACCCGGCGGAGGGAAGAGGAAGGGCAGGGGAAGAGCAACTGCAGAGGAGCAACAGCAAGCAGCAGCGCAGAGATAAGGGACGGCGCTTTCGTCTAGCAGGCTTGACGGTGGACGAGGGACCGTACCAGCTGTCGCTTTACGAAGAACTGCAGCAGCAGGAGCAGCAGCAACGGCAGCAGCAGCAGATATACGCAGCACGCCGAAAGGCGAAGTTACTTAGTGCGGGTTCTGCGTCTGCTGCTGCTGCTGCAGCCGCAGAAGCGGAAGCAGCTGTTCGTTTCTGCCACGCTCAACCAGCGACAACAGCAGCGCTGTACGAAAGCCTCGCAGCAGAAAGACGAAAGCAGAAAGATGCTGCTGCTGCACTGCCCTCGCTCAAAGGAGCGGTGCTGCTGGAGGAGCTGCAGAGCCGTTCCTGCAGCGGCGACGGGTCGCCACTCACGCCTCCCGCTGCTGCTGCTGTTGAAGAGAGGAGGAAAACTGCTCACCTGCTTCCCAGCTCCCTGCCGCTGTCGCCTGCCCCAGCACATGCAGACCCGCAGGGACAGCAGCAACAGCAGCAGATTCAACAGCACCACAGGGGGGACAGGGAGGACGAAACCGGGGAGCAGCAACTGGGAGGAAGAGATAATGAAGAACAGAAACAGGAGGAAGAAGAAAATGCGCAGGAGCCGCTGACGCACAAGAGGAGGAAGCAGCAGCAGCAGGGAGGCGGTCGAAGAACGCATGCAGCAGCTATGGAAGCAGCAAGAAAGGCGACAATGGGAGAGCGTCAGGAGCAGCTGCTGTGGCTCCAGCGTTTTCAAGAAGAAGAAGGAATCGACGGAGGCATACGCGCAGTTGAACCTCCCGCAGCAGCAGCAGGAGCAGCAGCCATGAGAGGCGTAGCAGCAGCAGCAGCAGGTGAAATTGCCAACGCAGCAGCTGCAGCAGAAGACGGAACTGCAGCAGGAGGAGCGTTGGGAGGCGGTGACGGAGGCGGAAAGAGAACAGGAGAGGACTCAGCAGATGCACTCGACTTGTTAGCGGCAGCAGCAGAAGAACCGGTCCCAGCGAAGGAGCATAGCAGGAGACGTTCTTGCCGGCGTTCCGGCGCCAGCGGATCTCTCTCTGTTTCTACGGCGCCCTCTGCTGCTTCTTCCACGCGTGTCGGTGGTACTCCTGCTGCTGACTTGTGTGGTGGTGCGCGAGCTGCAGCAGCGGCCGCAGCGAGAGAAGACGAGGACAGCGACGCAGCAGATATCATAGCAGGCGAAAGAGAAGGAGGAACAGCAGCAGCAGAAGTGCGAGACGCCTTCTCTCCTGATGCATTAGTCGAAGCAGCAACTGGGCTTCAGCCGCATTGTTGGCAGCAGCTTCCTCCGCAGCAGCTGCAGACGCAGTTGCAGCTTGTACGGTCGCGAACGGTCGGCCATGTGCTGCAGGCGATTGCTGCTGCTGCTGCTCAAGTCCCTGACGAAGTCGACGACTCTCTCTTTTCTGCTGCTGCTCCTGCTAGTCGTACTACGCCTGCACCACCTGCTGGCGAACCTGCAGCAGCTGCCGCTCCTCCTTCTTCCAGCTGCTCCGCAGCAGTCGCCAACTTGCACGCGATGAACGTGGCGACAGCGGTGCACCGCTTGGGAAGACTGGCCTCACCGACGCAGGCAGCAGCGGTGCGTAGCGACCGACGCTTCGCGCTGCTGCTGCAGGCGGCCGAGCAGCAGCTGCCTCGCATGGGGAGTGTGGGGCTGTGCTCGCTGCTCTGGGGGCTGGTGCAGCTGGAAGCGGCGCCAGCGTGGCTGCCGCAGCTGCTGCAGCAGTGTCAGACAGCCGCAGGGGAAATGAAGATGAGACAGCTGTCCTGTCTTCTCTTCTGCTGCAGCCGCATGCCCTACCCTCCCAAGGAAGCCCAGTCGCTCGTCCACACCTTGGTGCACGCGATCACCCGGCGACTGGGCAGCAGAAGCAGCAGCAGCAGCAACCTGCTGCACCCCGGAGGCGAACGACAGGACGACAGAGAAGAGCCGCAAGCAGCCAACAGCAGAGGAACACGGCAAGAAAAACAAGAAGAAGACTTTTTAGATGAAGAGGAGTGGGGGACGTCTCCTTTCGGAACACTCGCTTGCATCAGCGGATCGCTTGGACGCTTGAAAGTGACCGACGCTGCTGTCTTTGCTGCTGTGGCACAACATCTGCTGCAGCTCTTCACGACGTCCTCTTCCCTTTCTCCTGCTGCTTCCACTCGGTCTCTGCCTGCTGCTTCGTCTTTGTCTCTCTCCTCCGCTTCCCAGCGGGAAGACGGCAGCAGCAGCAGCAACTCCGTTGTGCCCCTCTCCTCCACCAGCGCCAACGCACCTTCCCTCGGCAGCGATCTGAGCAACAGCAGCAGCAGCGACCTAAGCAGCAGCAGCAGCAATCTGAGCAGCAGCAATCTGAGCAGCAGCAGCAGCAGCCGGCGGGGGAGCGTAGGTCTGAGCGCAGGAGAACTTGCGACGGTCGCGTGGGGCTTCGGCAGGGCAGGTTTTCTTGACCGGCGGCTGTGCGCGTGGCTGAAGAAGTTTTTCACGCACGCAGTGGATGAGAGCAGCGCCCGAGAGATTGCTTCCTTCGCCTGGGGAATGGCCAGACTGCAACAGACAGACGAAGACTTTCTGCTGCTGACTCTCTCCCCTGCCATCCGCTCCCTGCTCGTCGACTTCAAAGCCAAAGAGCTGGGTATTCTGCTGTGGGTGTACACTGAGGCAGGTATCTATATGTAGAGAGAAAACAGCTGAAGGAGAGGATACTGCAGCCGGAGGCAAGCCCTAAGAAAGAGGACAGGCAGCAAAAGTCGGGACAGCCAGAAAGGCCAAGGAACAGCTGCGAACAGAGAAAAACCTAGACCTCCACAGACATACACACACGCCCTATGTGTGTGTTGTCTATATTTCTGTAGAGGCACGCACGTCTACGTATATATCGTAGGTTCCTATAGCGAATACGTACAATATTTAGAAAAAGGTCGCCCGTGTATGTTTTTGTGTTTGGACACGCCCGGAGACAGCGGGAAGACGCGCACGTGTCCGCGCCTGCCTGCATGGGAAGTTTCAGCGTGTGCTGCGTGGGGAGACGAGGCAGGGGCGACTCATCCGTCACCCCACGCAGGGAGACTCGGGGAGACGGGGAGAGACACACACGGGGGGTTGCTGCTGGGGACGGCTAGATGTGGAAGTGCTCGTGGAAGGCGTGGAGGCAGCAGGAAAGACCAAACGAAGAGGATGGCAGCAAAGGCCACAAGAGACGGAGATACGAAGAGAGGGGGGAGATGGGGACGGAAAGGGGGGAGGAAGGGAGAGGAGACAGGAAGGGGGAGACGAGACGGAGGCGGGAAGGGGGGCAGAGGGGACGGAGACAGG